>CP092885.1:30274544-30871462 GCA_030710605.1 Cordylochernes scorpioides | reverse complement strand
GGCGCCGGCTACCCGATCACTCGGCTGGCTCCCACGCTGAGATGACATCCAACATGCTTCGTCCTTTTGTGCTATCCCATTCACGCCTGAACCCACTCTGACCATTGTGGTCACCACGACTGCATCTAACCAAACATACCACACTACAGTCATCCGACAGGATAAACTCAGATAGCCGCCAGGATTATACTGAGGACAACGAATAAAAGATGGAACCTGGAGAGCAAAGCCACGCTGATGCAATCACCATCATGCCACCACCCACAGCTACAGACGTTGTGGCACAACTTGCAGAAGCCATCCGAGCCCTCACCACTCCCAGCCTTAGACATACCGCCGTACGATGGTTCGTACCCAGGTTCAGACTTCCTGCGCCAATTCGATGACAGCGCAGAACAACACTACCTACAAGACGGGGAAAAGTTACAGCGTCTTCGCGGGCTTATCAAAGGTGAACCGCTCCAACAATTCTTACACCTAGACCTCGCAAATAGAACGTACGATAGCCTACGACAAATGCTAACAGATTTATATCCAGGGGTTAAAGAAGTAACGTTCTCCAAATTTGTCAACCTTAAATTGACATCACAAACCATAATTTAAGAGTACAAAAAAAAAACTTGCAATGGGAGTACAACTAGATCTCCTCACAAGCATCATCGTGAGGTAAATAGAGAAAACGAGCTAAACTCAAAACTAAAACGACTTAGAACAGATAACGGAACAGAAATTATTGTTGACTTTGCTTGGAATATTTTTAATGACACTGATTCCAATAAATATTAATTAAACATTATATGTATTGATTTACAAGAGAGAGAACAAAATATAAAAGGGAAACTAATATTGAACAAAGGAACTTTTTTCTGTTTCGGTTAGCGCCAATTTACCTATGAGCTTACACATACTGTGTGGTAACAATTAATTAATATACAAGGTGTGCCCCATAAGTTCCCGGACTGGGTCCATAAAAAAATAAATAAATGAAAAATGTAAATGAATTTGACTGTTTATTAGAGAAAAAATATCTGGCTACACGGTTGTACCAATATCGAGGCGGTACGTGCGCGCGCGCCAAGGTAATTCTAATTTATTTGAAGGTCACACCTAGCGCTGCGGCGATTTTACGATGGAACAAAAATTGAAGCAGAGGATTTGCATAGAATTTTGTGTGAAACTTCAAATATCAGCAACCGAAACTTTTGAAATGCTTAATAAAGCATTACCCAATGACGCCCCAAAAGGAACAACTGTTTTTGAATGGCATTCTAGATTTAAAGCTGGCAGAATTTCCATTGAATATGATCCTCGTCAAGTACGCTTAAAATTTCAAAGGACTGATGAAAATGTGCAAAAAATCACCGATTTGATAAAAGAAAATCCTCGAACCACTTTGCTGGAGCTAGAGCAAGACACAGGCATCTCTAAAACAACGATTGGAAGGATCGTAACCGAAGATTTGAAGCTCAAAAAGACTCCTGCAAAATTCATCCCAAGATTCCTCACCAATGAGCAAAAACTGTGTCGGCTTGCAACCTGTGAGGACATGATGGAAATGACAAGAACGGATCCTGAATGGAAAGACAAGATAATCACAGGTGACGAGACATGGGTCTATGGCTATGACCCTGAAACCAAGCCTCAATCTGCCGAGTGGAGAGGTTAGGGTGAGCCTAGACCCAAAAAATCCAGAAACAAGGTGTTGCTGGTCGCTTTTTCGGATAACAAGGGCATTATTCATCACGAGTATCTTCCTGCAGGCCAAACAGTTATTAAGGAAATGTATTTGGGCATTCTTCGCCGTCTAAGGGAAGCGATTCGAAAAAAAAGGCCAGAAAAATGGACTAATGGTGACTGGATCCTACACCATGACAATGCTCGCCCTCACACAGCGCACTTGATGACTAGCTTTTTGGCGAAAAACGGGACACAAATCCTACTTCAACCACCCTATTTCCCAGACATCGCACCAGATGACTTTTTCCTGTTCCCCAAACTTAAAGCAGTTCTAAAAGGAAGACATTTTGACACCAGGGATGACATAATAGAAAAATCGCCGTTAGCATTGAAGAGCATTCCAAAAGAGGCTTATAAAAACTGTTTCGACAATTGGGAGAAACGATGGCGCTGGTGCGTTGAAGCAAGGGGGATTACTTTGAAAAGTTTTTAAAAAAAAAAATTAAAAAATCTTACCTTTTTTTTTATGGACCCAGTCCGGGAACTTATGGGACATACCTTGTATATACAACACACGCTCCCCTGTGTGAAAGCCCTAATCAGCAAGTCCAAAGCTATCTGCACATTTCCGTAGTTTGTCCTTAGGGAGTATTTTCGTTAGTATATCAGCCTCCATGTCTTCACTTTTAGTGTATTCCAGCTTGATTCCATTTTGAATTCCCTCTTTCACCAAATAATACTTTCGGTTTATGTGCTCTGTTCGTGAAGTAAATTTGTCAGATTGTATCCAGTTTATTGCAGCCTGGCTGTCACTTTTCAAGGTAATTGGGAAAGTTAATTTTTCACAAAGTTCTTCTAGTAATCCCTTTAACCATAATACAGGGTGATCCAAAAGTCCCGCACTATTTTAAAAATTAATAACTCCGCGAATATTTGCGCTAGAGCAATGCGGTAAACACCATTGTGTTCAGGATGCAATGGGATTTTTTATGGCAAATAATGAAAAATTCGAAATTGATTTTAGTTACAATTTTATTCGCCAGATGGCGCTCTACCAGAATCAGAGATTCAGCGGCCAAATTGTTTGATAAATTGAAAAATATAACTGATCGACATGTATTTTTCCTTTTTGAATACCAGGAAAGAACCCTAATAATATCAAATAACAAATTAATAAAACACCACTTCGCCAAAAGTATGAAGAATTGGTTAACGATTTTCAAATACAATCAGAGATATGTAAAATAGGTAAATGCAAATTAAAACATGTAGCAAAAAGAAAATTGATATTTTAGATACGGTTTGTTTCCGAAGATATTAAATTTCTAATATTTTCAATTCAACTCTCACTCAGTATCGATTATATTTATTTTAATTCATTTGAAAAATATGTATCTATCTCTGATAATTTATTTTACTCTGGAATGCCGTTGTTGTTGTTGTCGTGTCCAATAAAGAGCCTCAGATGTATCCATGTATCTCCATCACAGCAGCAGCAATGTCCACTATCTTGGGTGTGTAAAGCTGCTGCTCAGGGTCTATGTCTAATTTCTGCAAGGCTGCGGCCATTGCTGGCTATGAGAATATGTGGGTAGGTGTAAGTTCCACACCAGGACAATTGTTGCATGCCCTATAGGTTCTTGTGCCATCTGGATGTATTGTTATTCCTTTATAGTGTTTTGTTCTAAGTCTTGTTATAGTTTTTGTCATTTTTTTCTCAGAGTTTATTTCGCATTTTGATCTTTTCTTATTTTTTCGTTTAATTATCTTGTATTTTGACAAAGAATCAGCGTCAAATAATGACATTTGTTCTTTCCTTTGACTCAACTTTCTGGCTTCCTTTGCCAATTCGAATGCCATTTCATTACCCCTGATCCCAGCATGGGCAGGGATTCATTGTAGAATGCAGTTATTCTCCAATGGTTCCAGTTGGGTAAGTAACGAGTGTATTTTCTGTGTGATTTTAGTATTGCCCTTCTGAATTGCTTCTAGAGCGGATATGAAGTCGCTGTATATTAAAATTCCTTCTGCTTGATGCAGGGATGGTTGGTTAAGGCATACATCAAGGGCTTTCCAGATAGCTGTCAGTTCACAAGTGAAGTTTGACGAAATCTGTCCTGCTCCTTCTTTGATTTTGATGTTTGTTCCATCTTGCAGTATTATGTTAATTCCGGCCCCTCCATTACTCAGGGTAAGGTCTGAAGATCCATCTGTATATGCTGTTGAAGGGCGTGGCCTAGCAATTTTAATCAAGAATTTGTACTATGAGGACATAGCCGTTAATATTACAAACACATTAGACCTCGAAGCCCAAGGTATCAAAGTCTACCTCAATCAAAACAAAGCCATCAACATATGCAATATGTATAAAATAAAAGGATTTAAAAGCGCGAATGTTTCTTTTATACATAAAACGAAGTTCTACTGTTCTTACTGCGATGAAAAATATATAATGGGAGGGTTTATTTTATATGTATAGATGGCGCGTTATTGCTTTGTGTTAATTTATATGCAATATGTATCACCCTCCAAACAATACATTTATTGACGATGGAACAATGGCTCAATTTCTTACAGACAACACAATTATTGTAGGAGACCTTAATGCCAAACATCAACTATGGGGATGTTCTACGCCAAACCCAAGAGGCAAAATACTATCAATTTGACGACAATGCCTTCATGTGCTTAAATGATGGGAATCCTACTCATCATTCCTACAAGCTATAATACTGCACAAGCCCTTGATATAAGTTTTTACTATCCTGACATTTTCCAAAAATGCAAATAGAAAATATTAACAAGTTTTGGAAGTGATCATTTGCCTAATTCGATAGAAATTAGCACCAAGACCAAAACTAGCTCAATTAAGAAAATTTCTGGAACTTCAAAAAGGCTAATATGATATCTTTCGAAAACACCATTATTAAAGCAGCCAAAGTTTCAATACCAAGAGGTAATATTAAGAAATGGATTCCAAATTATACACACCAGGCAAAAAATATTCAAAGACTTATAACTAAAAGAAATGAACTACAAAAAAGTGCACCCAACACCAAAAATATTGTAGAACTGAACTGAACATTGTGATTGCAAAAATAAAAAAAGATTATACGTAAATGTGAAAAGGGAAAAATGGAAACAAACTTGTGAAAACCTGAACCCAAGAAACCCAAATACAAAACTTTGGAATTGGGCAAAACAAATTGACAGAGTCCAGCCACAAACTGAAAACACAAATATGATTAAGAATACAGATGGTACACCAGCAACTAATGACAAAATTGCTGCCAATCTTTTAGGTAATTCATATCAAATAAGTAGTAAAATCAAGGCTGAAAAAAGGCCCGAAAGATTATTCATGACTGTAAAAAATGTCACCAGCACTCATAATATTTTCCACGAAAAAAATCAATATGAAAGAGCTAGCTTATGCATTAGAAAACACTGACCTAAACAAGACTCCTGGGCCAGATGGAATCCATGGCCGAATGATATCAAACTTGGGCAAAATTGGCAAAGAAATACTTCTTAATATTTTCAATACCTCCTGGAAAACTGGAAAATTGCCTCAAGACTGTAAAAATGCAACAATAATTCCCATTAAAAAACTTGACAAATCTGCTGATGACCCAAAAAACTACCGACCTATCTCCCTAACAAATATTCGCTGCAAATTAATGGAAAATATTATACTCAGACAACTCACCTACCACCCCGACACAAGATATCTCTTACCAGAAGAACAATATGGATTTAGGAAAGGACATGTGACAATAGACCAACTCTTATTTTTCACACAAAAGGTAAAAGATGCACAAAACAAAAAACCAACTAACCACACCATAACTGCTTTTTAGACCTTACACAAGCTTTTGATAAGGTATGGAAAAACAAGTTAATTACAAAATTATACAAACATTTCAAAATTGGTGGAAAAGCTATCACTTGGATAAATGATTCTCTTAAAAATATTGTTGCATCATGGCTAATAAACCTATTTTATTTTAATTTGTAATATTATTTTTCATATATTTTAAATTCAAAATTATATTTTATATTTATTTATTTTATTAAACAGAATATATGTATTATAAACAGAATATATGTATTATAGATTCATCATTTGTATTTAGGTAAACTGTGTGACTTCACTGCTCTCTTTGATGTCAAGAAATAAATAAATTATTCTGGAGGCTACTTAAAGTAGAGTTATCTCATTATTCCCTTATATAAATTTGTAGGATGGTTGAAACACGCTCTGGTAAGATGCAAGACCCAGCACAGGAGAGAATCAAGGCTGAAGAGTCTGCCAAGCCGCAACCTGGTGCAACAATATATAAATCAGGATCAAATATAATGGCACTCTATCTAAAACCTTCAAATTGTACCAAGGATTACCACAAGGATCAGTCCTTAGCCCAACTCTCTTCACCCTATTTATTGCAGGCATAGAAGAAAAAATTTCACATAAAACCAATATTGGACTTTTCGCTGATGACATTATTATATGGAGCAGCAGCACTAACTGGAAAAAAGCTGAAAGAGATTTTAACAAGACTCTTCTCCACCTAGAAAAATTTGCTAATAAACATAAATTAGAATTTAACCCCCAAAAATCTGAAACCTGTCTTTTTACTACCGATAAGAAAATATACAAAATAAGACCAAAAATTATTCTGAAAGAACAACAATTGCAATATAATAAACATCCTAAATATCTCGGCTACACCCTGGATCCAGAAATTAACTCCAGTAAGCATATTGAAGGAGTTGTTAGAAAAAGAAGAGACCGACTAAAAATCTTGAAATGTATTTCAGGAAGAGTGGGGAGCTGAAGCAACAACAATAAAATTAACTTGCACATCTCTAATGAGACCTATCCTGGAATATGGATATCAAATCTATGGTACAGCATCTGGAACAAATCTAAAATCACTGGAAAGAATACAACTAAGTGAAGCTAGAATTATTACAGGTCTTCGAAAAACCTGCCCTAATGATATTGTACTTTACGAGGCAGACATTATGCCCTTAAAGAATAGAATAAGCTACAATCTGCCAAAATATATAAACAAAATCAAGAGTTATGAAAACAAACACAGAACTTTCAATTACATACTTAATTGGGAACCCAATTTAAGACTCAAAAAAGAAGGCCCTCTCCACCTGGCCAAAAGAAATGGATTTTTAAAATATAAAGTGGAAAAATATTATTTAGCTGAAAAAATATCTCCATGCGAACCACTAACAAAATGTTATTTTTAATGCCACTTTAAATGAAACCACCAACAGACAATACCAAAATCCAGAATACTTAAAACATTTATCATTAGAAATAATTAATAAAATTCCTAAAAATGCAATAACTATCTATACCGATGGTAGCAGAGATGAGTTGGGACACACTGGCAGTGGCTCTCTCATTAAAACCACAAATGGCATTGAGAAAATAAACAGAAGAAACCCAGAATTTTGCTCAGTCTTCAGATCAGAACTTATAGCCATCTATGAAGTCTTAAAATCCATCAGAAACATTAAACATCACGATATATGGATTCTTACTGATAGTAGAAGTGCCATACAACACTTGAGTCACACAGGGGAACTTAGAGACAAAGTAAACAGGAACATAATTGGTTATCTCCAAAAACTCTCAATACCTCGAAAATTCACCTTCAATGGATACTCTTACATGTTAGCATTGGAGGCAATGAAGCTGCTGATGCGCTAGCGAAAAAAGGCACAAAAGAACCTTTGCTACAGAAAAATAAACTTACTTTTAAAGAAATAGAAACAGTAGCCAAAATAAACAAGAACTGGAGGATCCCACCTAAGCACAGTTGGTATACCCTAGAAGCAGATGGCCACCCAGACCTTTCGGTCCACAAGCCGGCATGCGAAGCATGCCCTTCGCTGCTATTCTGTTCAACTCATAAGCCAAGTAACGGTATCCAAGCTAGTGATTGGACATTGTACCTTGAAACACCACCTCCCAGAAAACGTGTCTGGAAGGATTTCTATACCAGTGGCCTTTAATCACAGCAAAATAGGAAACTATCTACTGTGTCCAGCAGGGACCGCGGGGAGGCAGACCCCGGTCGACTCTGTTCACTCACAGCTGAGGAAAAGCTCAGCTGCCACGTCGTGGGCTTTCTCAAGAAGCTTGCTGTGATTTCTCAGCAGCTCACTCTCGATCGCGCCCCTCGCCCTCCTTCTCTCTTCCTGCACACCCACTACCCTTGGACAATCCAAGACGTAGTAGCGTGCATTCGCATCCCTTTCTCCATAGACGCAATCAGGGTTTTCTTAATTTCAAATCTGTGGAGACTTAGGGAAGAGCCCATGTCCCGAACTACCCTAATGAGTTTGTGGGACATTACCTTACAGAGGTACTTGGGTGTTGTTACCCCATTGAATACCTCTCTCCCCTTCACACTGTTCCTCCATCTGTCCAACCATAAGTCCTGGACGTGCCCCCTGATCTTCCTATAAACTTCTTTCTTGGTCACTGTGGTCCTCAGTGATCTACCTCTTAAGCATCCTGCCTTAGCGATCCTGTCTGCGAACTCATTACCTTCGATGAGGCTGTGTCTCCTAAACCAAGGGAGCTCCGGAGCCCTCGTCATCATCTCCAGCTCCTGGATTATTTGATGCGCGAGTTGCCCTTTCTCCAGATTGATGGCGACGAGGGCCGACATACAATCTGAATAGAGGCGGTCCGGGCTGAAGTTCTTCTCGGCACACACTCTGCGGGCTACCCTGATCACAACCAGCTCGGCTGAAAAGACCAATTCGTCCACTCTGAGTGTTAAGCTTTCTTGGAAGATCAGCTCTCCATTAGTGAAAATCACTACCCCAGCTCCAGTATTGGTTCCAGACCTACTCCCATCAGTGAAAACCTCCGTGCCATTCCCTGTCGGCTCTCCAGGACTCCAATTCCACTTTGGCAACCACTGCGGAGGCTTTCTTGGGTCCCTCTTCCATTCCAGGGCACCCGCTTCAAGTCCCAGGGCATCTTCCCCGTTCTCCCAGATCTTCTGTCTGATGGTCTCCTCCTCTAGTTTCAACCCCAGGGGAATAAGACCAGCGAGGACCAATAAGGCCTCACTGCTGGTAGTGCGTTATCCCCCTGTGATTCTGAGTGCCGCTGTCCTCTGCACACTCTCTAGAGTAGTCGCCACCTTCTGATCCCTGTTTCGGCGACACCAAGCCCTGGAAGCATATAGCAGGATTGGCTCGACACAGGAGAGGCAGAGGTTCCTAAAAATAGTACCCTCCTTCTCTCCCCCCCGTTGAGAGCCAACCTGGACAGGCCTGCACAACGCCTCCCTGCCTCTCGCCACCATCTCCTCCGCCTGGTATTGCCAACCCATCTTGTCATCAATGACCACCCCCAGGATGGTCATCCTATTGACCAACGCTACCCTCCGTCCTTCGATCCGGATAGCCGGCTTGTGTTCCCATTTGATCCCTTTCCTTTTAGTTCTTATGTCCCTAGGCTTAAAGCTGAGGGCTTTAGTTTTGGAGACATTGAACTTAAGGCCAGAGTCATGGGCCCAGTTCGAGAGAATTTGGAGAGAAGTTTCAACACACTTCTCAGCCTTCGCTCTCAAAGCAGCCTCAATGATGAGGAACTGGTCGACACAAACCAAGCTGCACAAATTATCAGGACAACCCATGTCCATCAAATTTCTCATCAGCTTGTTCCAGCTCATGGAGTTGAACGCGCCATCAATGTCCAGGGCCACGAAAAGAACCCAAGCACCCTTATTTAAGCCCATCTCAACCCCCTCTAACACCTCGTTCAGAGCTGTGGTTGTGGACTTCCCTTCCCTAAAACCATGTTGGAAAGAGGAAAGGAGCTCAATACTCTCTAGCCAGTGCTTCAGTCGCTGAGCTAGTAGGCTATCCAGGACCTTACCTAGACACGCTAGTAAAGAAAGCATACGATATTCATTAGGACTTTTCGAGAAGCACTACTCGGGCAACTTTCGATGCCTCAGGAAATGTACCAGTGTCCAGGCACCTATTGAATAACCTGGAAAGAAGCGATGGGTGCATCCTTACCAGGGCTTTCACGACCGTGTTATCGATCCCTTCGGGACCAGGGGATTTCCTTTTCCCGAACTTGAAAGCCGTCAGTTTCACCTCATTCTCAGAAAAGGGCGGATCTACCAAACCACAAGTGGTCAGAGAGATCTCGTCCTTTGGTTCCTCGTTTCCGAAGTGCCGATCCAAGTTGTTTTTATTTTGTCTTCTGCTTTCGAGCGAGTAGGTCTAGAACACATTCTCTCTGAATTTTCTCATTGTTGGTGGATGAAACAGCACCAGTGATTATTTTGGCCGCTTTTGCTTGAACACTGTCTAGTCTTACTTTTAGTGATGAGCTTGAGGGAGCCCAGACCGGTGTTGCATATTCCATTATCGGCCTTATTAAGGTGGTATATGTTGTTCTGAGAATTCTGGGTTTTGCTCCCCAATTTGTTCCACATAGCCTTCTCAGAATGTTTAGTTTTCTGATAGTTCTATTTGAGGTGCTAATTATGTGTTCTGAAAATTCCAATTCCTCATCAATAATAATTCAAATAATTTTGTTGACATCTTGTCAATACATGCACAGTCTGCACTATTAAAAAAGATAATATGCATTATATACACTATGTACAATGAATATGGCGCCTCTTCCAGCGCTGCAGAGTTTGTGGAGAATCGCCAGTGGGTCTCCAGCGACACCACGCATTTTGCGATCAACGATGAATACGTAGATCGCGTACTTCGCCGCTTAGGAGATGGTGATGGCGTGGTCCTCGAGACCAACTTGAAAGATCCAGGACTGCAGTATCACACCTAGGTATTATCGATTTCTAATTTTATCAATTATTTGTTTGTTTATGCTTTTTTTTTTTTTAATATTTATGCCTTTTTCCCTGTGAGTGGAGAAGACGCATAGGTTTGGTTTTATTGGGTTTATGGTCATTTGGAGTTCCATTGTCCACTTCTCCAGTCCTCTCATTGATGTGTTCAGTATTTTTTACGATTTTTCTATGCCGCTACTTGTGTGCCATATGGCTATATCATCTGCATAACAGGCAACCTTTGTGTCTTCAGTGAAGTAAGGATGGATGTCGTTAATATATAGCAGATAGAGTAGAGGACTGAGCACCGATCCCTGAGTTACACCAGCCCATGTTCTTCCTTCCTTGGAAAATTCTCCATTGACCCGAACCTTTAACCTTCTTCCCCTTAAGAAGTCTGCAATCCAGATTAAGGTTTTTCTCTTACTCCGATGTTGTGCAGCTTTTCACGTAATTTCTCCATCCACACTCGATCAAAAGCTGAGGACATATCAAGGAATATAGCCGTGGTCTTCTTTGGCGGTTTTTCCTGGAAAGAATCTATTATTGATTGACAGAAGTAGAACAGTTGATCAGTCGTACAGTGCTGGGATCTATAGGCAGTTTGGTAGAGGTTTATTTTATTATTGTTAGTGAGCCAGACTATGAGCCTAGAGTGGATAATTCGTTCTGGTATTTTACAAAGTTTGCTGGTGAGAGCAATTGGCCGATAGTTCTTGTATTCCTTGGCATCTTTGTTTGGCTTCAGTATTGGCACTATAATTGATATCTTCCAATTCTTTGGTAGTTTACCAGTTTGCCACGAAATGTTCAATATTCGTAGAAGTTGATTATTAGCTTTGTCTTCAAAGTGTTTGATCATTTGACCAAAGATTAGATTATCTCTTGGTGACCTCTTGGATTTTTTTATTGATAAGTTTAGCTCATTCAGTGTGAAGTCTCTCGAGAAAATATATTGTTGATGGAAGTTTCTTGCTTGTTTAACTAACTGGTTTATATTATTTTTAGAGTCCTGTCTTCATTCGTATAGTTGAGTATGGAAGTGCTTGAAAGATATTCAGCAATTATGTCAGCCATCTGTTTGTTCTCGTTCGCGCTGTTCTATTCATATCGGTTAGAGTATTGGAGGATTGGTGTTGGTTTTGATTGTTCTCTAACACTCTAATCATATTCCAGTCTTGGCTGTCCTTTCTTGGATCCATTTTTTCGCAGAATTCTGCCATTTTTCTTGTTTGCATATCCAAATTTCTTGTTCTATTTTGTGACTAATTTCAATGAGTTCCTTTCTGTTTTCTTCTGTTTTATTTTTTTAAGAAGTTCATTGATATTGTCTCTCTCTCTGAAATCACTGCCTCGATGTTGTGGTCCTTCCAGTAAGGTATCCACAGGTCTTTACGTCTACCTCTAGGTATCGATGCTTTTGCAGATTTTGAAATGTTCGAAGAGAATTTTTCCAAGTTTTTGTCAAGCGTTCTGTAATTCAATTTTTCGTTGCACAGTTCTTCAAGCTTTTCTGTGATTTATTTTCAAGTTGGCTTTCCTAAAGTTCCATGTTCTTTTATTCTAATGGACGTTCTCAATTTTGAAGTTTAGGGTTGTTAAATTTGCTCTGTGGTCACTGATTGCACCTCTCAGGATTTTCCATTGTGTTGTGGGTGCGATGTTGTAATTTATCGCTGTGATGTCTATTGCGGATTCTGTGCCTGTGGACTTAGATAGGTGTTCTCTCCGTTATTTAACGGTGTAAGGTCGAGGTCGGTTAGCATGTCCTCAACCTGCTGACATTTGTTATCCAGGACAGGTGATCCCCAAATTGAACTTTTGGCGTTAAATTCGCCGAGTATGATTGTGATATCCGAAGACGCTTCACTTAATGTCTCTATTGTGTGTACCCATACAAAATTCAAAGATTTCACGAGCTGAAAGTTGGCGATTTTGAGATGCGTCAAGAATTCGCTGCATGGGTTTTCCGGCAAATTGATATTGATGAAAACTGGCTGTCGAATGTTCTGTGGACAGATGATGCTCACTTTTCTCTAAACGGAGAATTTAACATTCAAAACAGCCGCATTTGGGCAACAGACAACCCTAGGATTTTTACAGAAATGCCACTTTACCAGCCTAGAGTTACAGTTTTGTGTGGGTTCACTTCTTTTATTATTGGGCCATTTTTCTTTGAAAAATCAATGGAAGAACTTTTAAAACCGTTTTTGTAACTGATGAACGTTATGTCCAACTTTTGAGAGAAAAGGGTATTCCCATATTGCAGGGCAAAAGCACTAAGCGAAATAACATTCATGAAAGATGGAGGACCTCCTCATATCTCCCGAGGTGCCAAACAATTGCTGAAGGATACGTTCTGTGAAAATCGTGTGATAAGTCGCCACTTCATATACCAGTGGCCTCCAAGATCACCAGACTTGACGCCTTGCGATTATTGTTTATGGGGGTACATTAAATCGTGTGTTTATCGATGCTGGCCTACCACATTGGCCATGTTGAAGGCTTCTATCAGATGGCACGTTTTATCAATTTCAACAGATATGTTATTTAATGCTGTCCATTCTGTCATTTATCGTCTGCAGGCGGTGATTGAGAATGAAGGGTGCCACATTGAGCAAGGATTGTGACCTAATACAAGAGAGAAGGCAGTTACCTCATGTGTTATATAAGCCGCCATGTATTATATTATCTACCAATATTTTGCAGCTCTTTGTGTTGGGATATGGGGATAATAAATGCTGTCCTCACATCTTGACTCTTTTTTTTTTTGTGAACAGTAATATTTTGTTTGTCATTTGCTCACATATTATGTCGTGCAAACCAGAGTGTTATAACTTCTCGAATAACACTGGTACACACAATTTTTCCCCTTATGTTTAGTTTTCGCTTTTCGCTCATTAGAAGAAATAGCATAAGGAATATTTTCTGTACACCAATAACTTTAGAAATTTTGTGAAAAAAATAATACAAAATGATTTTACTACCACGTTTTTCAACGCAAAAGGTCGATTTAAAAATTATTTTTATTTGAGGGTAAACATTTTTTAAAATTGTGTACAGTATAATAAACAATATTAACATTTGACAAGCCCATAGGATATTTGGAATAAAGTACGACAAATATATTTTGTCACTCCCCTCTATATTTCATTTGTTGGATCAAGACAAATATCCAGTTAAATAGTCAAGGGTCTCCAATTAGTCAAGAAACTACACATTTCTTATAGCAAGAAATCCTATTAATAGTGCCATCATAATTTTTGATACTATATTAACATATCAAAAATTCGTGTATTGATATCAGCAGTATTTTTCAAACATTCAATCTATTTCACAAAACTCCATCTAAAATATAAATATTTTTGCTACATGTTTTAATTTGCATTTGCCTATTTTACATATCTCTGATTGTATTTGAAAATCGTTAACCAATTCTTCATACTTTTGGCGAAGTGGTGTTTTATTAATTTGTTATTTGATATTATTAGGGTTCTTTCCTGGTATTCAAAAAGGAAAAATACGTGTCGATCAGTTATATTTTTCAATTTATCAAACAATTTGGCCGCTGAATCTCTGAATCTGGTAGAGCGCCATCTGGCGAATAAAATTGTAACTAAAAATCAATTTCGAATTTTTCATTATTTGCCATAAAAAATCCCATTGCATCCTGAACACAATGGTGTTTACCGCATTGCTCTAGCGCAAATATTCGCGGAGTTATTAATTTTTAAAGTTGTGCGGGACTTTTGGATCACCCTGTACTTCTGAAATGCCTTCACATATTGAAATAAGTTCTGCTTCACATGTAGACAAGGCTGCTAAATTTTGCTTTCTACTTCTCCAGTTTATTAAGTTGTTGCCAAGTTTGACTGTATAGCCAGAATAGGATTTTGCGTCTCGGGTTGTGCACTCGCATCAGTACTTATTGTAATATTGTTGTCTTTTGACTTATATTTCAACATTTTATTTCTTGTTCCCTTCAGGTATCTATAAATCCTTTTAACTCCAGTTAAGTGTATTTCTCTTGGATCATTACTATACTGTGATAAATTGCAGACGTTGAAGGATATGTCCGGTCGAGTATCCATAGAAAGGTACATTAGTGATCCAATCATTTCCTGGTATACAGTTTTATCTACTGGCTTAGAGTCCAAATATTCATCCAAATTTTGAATTTGATCTCCAGGTCACACAGGTGCACACTGTTGCATTCTTCCAGTCCAAATCTGTGAAGAATTGTATCAATATAATGAGTCTGAGATAGATAAAATCCATCTTCTGCCCTATTTATTTCAATTCCAATAAATGGTTCGCTATCTGTTACGCAAACTTTGACTTTAATCATCATCGATGCTGACGTCACTTCCAACTTCTACCTTCAACCTTTCTGTTATGTTTTATCGCTAGCTTGTTTTAACAATATTTGTATTGGAACAAGTCGTTCCTTAAATAAATATATATTTGTTTTTTTATCTAAAGGGATGTCCTCGTAACTACAACATACGTGAGTACAAAAACAACTAGAAATCCTTAGAAAGAAACATCGTATTTTTGCTTAAGCCTATATCAATTTGGTAGCAGAGCGTGGTTTGGGCGCGCGAATTGGACTAACCGCCAATTGATCCATTTAAATCAAAAAGAAATTAAATAATTGGACTAACCGCCAATTTAGAAAGAAAAAGTTGAATGAAAATGGATACATATAACTTAGCAAAAATCGAACAGTTAACAGAAAACAACTATACAACGTGGGCCATGAAAATGGAAGCAATTCTAGATTCAAAAGATCTCTTCGAGGACGTAATTGTTCATGACGAGCCAGACTTTACAAATAATAAACTAGAATATGATATTTGGAAGAAAAAGAATCAGGAAGCATACAGCCTAATAATATTGTCACTTTCGGATGGCTTAACAATCATCTTTCGAGGCGATAAAAGGGCCAAAAGAATTTGGTACGACATAAAGAAAAGGTTTGAAGGATCTCTAGAAAATAAAAGGACAGACGTAATGTTGGATCTAGCCAGACTAAAATTGAACCCAAATGAAAATGTTAACATGTATATTGTACGAGCACAGAAACTGGCACAAGAGATTACCCAGCTAGGAAAGACTGTAACAGAAAGAGAACTTGTACGATACATTGTTGAAGGACTCACACCTAACTTTGACACGATCACAGCAGCACTGTCAATAAACAGAGAAATCTCCTTACCAGACTTGAGACAAGCTCTACTGGATTTCGAGAAGAAAAGACAGGACAGAAGCAAAAATCATGAAAATGCTTTCAGATCATCAGGCAACCAATTCAAAGAAAAGTCATGCTTCATTTGCAAAAGAAAAGGACATTTCAAGAAAGACTGTTGGTTCAACCCTAACAACAAAGAATATCAAAATAATACAACAAACAAAAATAACATGGCCAGTACAAGGAACTACCATAAAGGACCAAAACAAAACAAAGACACAGCCAGATCAGCAATCCAAGAACGAACGGAGGAACCATCCCAACGAAGAGACTCCACTTCAGAAAACACACTACATGCAAGCACAAGGGAGGAACGCCCGACAACTCAGGACGTGTGGATAATTGATTCTGCGTGCACAAGCCACATGACTTCCCATGGTGAATGGATCGAGCACAAGACGGAGGATAGAAGAAGCATACAAGTGGCGGAAGAAGGGAGACACATCGAATCTGCCTCATCAGGCTCAATCCAAGCTACTGTACAAGGTAAGGACAAACTTAACAACGCTGTAACCCTGCATAATGTCCTCCATGTACCACACCTGAAAGGAAATCTAATGTCCATTCCAAGCGTGGTAAGAAGAGGGAACTCTGTTCTTTTGAACTCTGAAGGAGCATACATATACTCTTCTGATGACAAGCTAATAGGAACAGACAACTTTGATGGTAACATGTACACATTGAACCTATCACGTTTACCTGAAACAACTCATGTTCCAAATGAACATTGCTTGATTTCAAAGGACAATCAATTGAAGAACAATCTTCTAAAAGGCATGAACTCTATAAATGGTACCCTTGATCTATGTGATGTTTGCTCTTTGGGAAAAATGACCAAAGTACCCTATGTTCACACAGATAGCAATCAGGAAAGCTACCCCTTTGAAGCCATTTATGTCGATCTCTGTGGTCCAATGAGAATGAACTCCTTGGGCGGAAGTAAATATTTCTTGACCATCGTAGATGGATTTTCTAGGGGAATATTTGTAGAATTTCTCAAAGATAAACTCTCAGCAGCAGAAGTTTTGAAGAAGTTTATTGTAAAGAGAGAAAACGAGCTAAACTGAAAACTAAAACGACTTAGAACAGATAACGGAACAGAATTTATCAATAAAAACCTTGAAACCTTCATAGAATCCAAATGAATTAAACGTGAACTAACTACACCGTACACCCCAAGAAGCAATGGGAGAGTTGAAAGAGCTAACAGAACACTATTAGACAAAGGCCGAACACTTCTGGCAGACTCCCAATTACCCCTACACTTCTGGGCAGAAGCTGTGAATACAGCTGCATATCTGTACAATCTAACTCCCACAACCAATGACCCAGACACTACCCCTATGGAAAAATGGAAAGGTAAAAAGCCATCCGTCTCTCACATCATGAGATTTGGTTGTGAAGTCTTCTATAAACTCGAGAATCATCAAAGACACAAACTAGAAGCTAAATCTAAGAGAGGAATATTTGTGGGCTATTCAAGATGCAGAAGAGCTTATCGAGTATTTGATATCACAGCGAGAGTCATTCTTGAAACCGCAGACATTCACTTCAGAAAGAACAATAATGTCATCTCGGAAGAAATACAAAGTGATAATAATAAGGACACTGACACATATTTCTTCTTTTTTTACACAAATAAATTTACTGGCAATGTGTTTCTTTTAAATATGATCAAATATTATCTCTACAGACCTTACTGCAATGATATGAGTTATTGAATGAGAGGGCTTGGCTCATCAGTAGTGAACCCTCTCAGCGGTTTCGCCAAATTAATCTCTAGACCGCTCTACTATTGTATTGGACTGGTTTTGTTATATACCCTGCATTTTCTATGGAAGGCAGCTTAGGGGTGTTTAGTGAACTATGGACATAAGCTTATAGGTCTGTAGAGGTGCATACATATAATTTCAAGGTATTGCATCGAGCAAAGCTCTTCCGCAAAATATGCTTTCATAACCAATATATATTAGTAAATTAAATTTTTATTGCCATCTATCGTTAAAATTTTACACAAATAAATTTACTGGCAATGTGTTTCTTTTAAATATGATCAAATATTATCTCTACAGACCTTACTGCAATGATATGAGTTATTGAATGAGAGGGCTTGGCTCATCAGTAGTGAACCCTCTCAGCGGTTTCGCCAAATTAATCTCTAGACCGCTCTACTATTGTATTGGACTGGTTTTGTTATATACCCTGCATTTTCTATGGAAGGCAGCTTAGGGGTGTTTAGTGAACTATGGACATAAGCTTATAGGTCTGTAGAGGTGCATACATATAATTTCAAGGTATTGCATCGAGCAAAGCTCTTCCGCAAAATATGCTTTCATAACCAATATATATTAGTAAGTTAAATTTTTATTGCCATCTATCGTTAAAATTTTACACAAATAAATTTACTGGCAATGTGTTTCTTTTAAATATGATCAAATATACAGACCTATAAGCTTATGTCCATAGTTCACTAAACACCCCTAAGCTGCCTTCCATAGAAAATGCAAGGTATATAACAAAACCAGTCCAATACAATAGTAGAGCGGTCTAGAGATTAATTTGGCGAAACCGCTGAGAGGGTTCACTACTGATGAGCCAAGCCCTCTCATTCAATAACTCATATCATTGCAGTAAGGTCTGTAGAGATAATATTTGATCATATTTAAAAGAAACACATTGCCAGTAAATTTATTTGTGTAAAATTTTAACGATAGATGGCAATAAAAAAAAAATTCAATTTAATAACATATTTCTTCATTCAGGAGGATGAAAAACTGGACAATCATGTTCTATCAGATGTTGATATTGAAGAGCCAGCACCAGATACCAAGATCAACAGACAGACAGAGTTAAGTGGATCAGACAGACCACAAAGAACTCGAACAATACTGTTGGACACCTGCCAGCGCTGCCACTCAAGTATAACACGTGACCGGAAGGATGACGTCGGCACCCCCCCCCCTCCAACTGACTGTAAATGTTTAGACTGACAACGCTGTTGATTGTTTACCGGTGGATGTAACCTCTTTGTTTCTTCTCTTTCCCTTTTTAATCTTTATATCACCTATGCTTTAATAAATTAGTTAGTGCAAGGCTCTTGTCCTAAGTGTAACCAAGTACCTTGTCTACACCCCTACAAGAAAAGATTATGAGACTGATTGGAGCTGCCTGAAGCATTGAACGGTAAGCCTATTTTTTGTTCTCTCTCCCCCCCTTCAGTGGACGCCATCTTATAATGGAAGCTAACGAAAGTTTAACGAAAATTACCAAGCTAAATGGATTAAACTATTCCTCATGGAGCTTCCAAATTAAGCTCATTCTGATGGACAATGACTTATGGTCAATTGTTGACCCAGGCGAAGTCAAACCCGAGGGAGGGGATGTTGGTCTAATCAACAAATTTAATACGAGGCAGAATAAGGCTTTAGCAAAGATATGTCTCTCTATTGGTGAGGAGCAGCAGAACCATATCAGACATCTAAATTCCCCCAAAGAAGTTTGGGATGAATTACAAAGACTTTATGCACCCAGGGATAGCAAACACAGAATTATCCAACTGCGTCGAAAGTTGTACTCCCAGAAATTCTGTCAACATGCGAACATGGATGCCTATTTGGGAAGCATAAATCTAATAGTGAGTGAACTCACAGGTGTAGGGGATAAAATTGAAGACGGTGATCTAAGCATGCTAATTCTTTGTGGAATGCCCGAGGACTGGGATAATGTTATATCAACAATGTGTAACTTACCAGAGTCAGAGTTCACCAGTGCCAACATCAGACGTAAATTGTTAGCTGAGGCAGAGCGCCGGTATGCTACAACAAATGAAGGGATGGGTGCACTGTCAGTCAGGAACTCTAACAAGAAACAATTCCCTCATGAACATCAAGGTTCTAAAACTGTTAGAAAATGTTTCGGATGTGGGAAAACAGGGCATGTTGCACGGGACTGTTTCAAACTGAAAAAGAATAACGGTAAACAACAGGAAAAGGGAGCGATACATCAACATCACGAAGCAAAGAACTTGTCTGTGATGTATAATGCAGCAGTTGTATCAGAAGAGGATACGTGGGTAATTGACTCAGGTGCCACGCATCATATGACTCCGAACAGAAGGTATTTTTCCACGTTGAATGACGAGAATGTAGGACAAGTGACCACCATTGATGGTACATCACATTCAAACATAGGAAGAGGTAATGCTCAAGTAGATCTGATCAACAATTCTGGACAACTTAGAAGCATAGTTGCTCAGAATGCAATGTTCGTACCTGGGATCTGACATGGTGTACTCTCTGTTCTACAAATTGTGGAAAATGGTCATGAGGTTATCTTCGACAAGAAGGGATGTCATATCTACGACAATGATCATAACTTGATGATCAGAGCAGAGAAGAGAGGAAGGCTCTATCTCGTCAGGACTGCTCCGTCCAGATTTCCAGAATCAGGAGAATGTTCAAATTCCATTGCTCAAACCAACAATTTTCGTAAATTCCCACTAAATTTATGGCATCAGAGACTCATGCATATCAACTATGACACCATAGTAGACATGATGAAAAGAGAAGTTGTCATTGGTTTGAACTGTCAGGCTGGAAAACCTGATAAGTGCTCTGATTGTATGATTGGAAAATCGACAAAAAGACCTTTCCTGAATTTGAAATCTACCAAGGAAACTCAGACACTAGCCCTTGTTCACTGTGATCTAATGGGACCGTTCAACATTGAGAGCTGGGGTGGATCAAGATTTGTCTTGACCATCATTGATGACGCATCAAGATATACAAGGGTATATTTCCTCAAAAGGAAGGGCGATACTCTAGAAAAATTCAAGGAATGGATGAAAGAAGCTGAAAATCAGACTGGTTTTTCTCTCAAGAGGATCCGTACAGATAACGGACTAGAGTTCTGTTCATCTCCTTGGGATATTTTCACTAAGGCCCATGGTATAGTACATGAACGCACCATGGTCTACACACCTGAACAGAATGGTGTCGCCGAACGCATGAACAGGACTTTGCTGAACTTAGTGAGGAGTACTGTGAACAGTTGCAATCTGCCAACCGCCTCTTGGGCAGAGCTCACCAACACAGCAGCATACTTGAGAAATCGTGTTACAAACAGACACAATGAAGAGAAAACGCCTTTTGAATTGTGGTTTGGAAAAAGACCTGCTCTGCAACATCTGAGAGCAATCGGCTGCGAAACCTTTGTTCATGTTCCAAAACAAAGAAGGAATTCCAAGCTTCAGCCAAGAGCCGCTAAAGGAATTCTCGTGGGTTATTCTCTACAGGGACGAGGTTGGAGAATCTGGATTCCTGAAAAACGCCAAGTGGTGGAATCTAGAAATTGTGTATTCAAAGAAGAAATCCTCTATAAACAGCCCAAAAGAGAAAGGGATACTCTACCATCTGTCCATTTCTTCTCGAAAGAGGCCTCCTTTCAAGAAGAAAGTAATGCAGATCAACCAGTAGACCGAGAAACTGAAGAACTGATTGGAACTACAGGTGGAATAGATCAGCTATCTGAGACTCTCCCAGAGAACCTGAGAAGCCATCCAATGACACTCCGAAGTCATGGAAAGACGGCAGAATCTCCGGAAGAGGATAATAGTGGTGGACAGATAAATGCCACAAGTGCTGAGAACCCGGCTGACTTCCTTACCAAGCCTCTTGCTAGAAGCCAGCATGAAAAGTACTGTAGAGCGCTGATGGACTATCGGAATAAACGTCCAGCGGAAGTTTTTCCGGGAGGGGATATGTTGGACACCTGCCAGCGCTGCCACTCAAGTATAACACGTGACCGGAAGGATGACGTCGGCACCCCCCCCCCCCCCCCCCCCCTCCAACTGACTGTAAATGTTTAGACTGACAACGCTGTTGATTGTTTACCGGAGGATGTAACCTCTTTGTTTCTTCTCTTTCCCTTTTTAATCTTTATATCACCTATGCTTTAATAAATTAGTTAGTGCAAGGCTCTTGTCCTAAGTGTAACCAAGTACCTTGTCTACACCCCTACAAGAAATACCTAAAAGATTCGATGACTACGTTCTGGCTACTACGAATGAAACCATTCCGAAAGACTATGAAGAAGCCATCGCATGCGAAGACAAGAAACATTGGGAGAACGCAATGCTTGAGGAAATACAGAACATGTACTCACATCAAGTATGGGAACTGGTACCTAGACCTGTAAACGCTAAAGTTGTCAAAAGTAAATGGGTGTTCGAAATATCTAAAGGCCAAGAAAACAAAAACAAAACTTACAAAGCTAGACTTGTTGCAATGGGATACAACCAAATCCCAGGAAGAGATTACAACGAAAGTTTCAGCCCTGTAATTAAAAATGCCACCCTCAGGACTGTTTTGTCAATGGCAGCAACAAAGATTCAGTCATTAAACTATTTGATGTGAAAGCAGCCTATCTAAATGGAAACATTGAAAACACAATATTCATGGAACAACCTGCTGGATTTGTCCAAGACAGAAACAAAGTTTGCAAACTCAACAAAAGTATTTACGGTCTACCTCAATCCGGAAGATCGTGGTATGAGAGATTCAGTCAAGTACTTCATGACTGTGGACTGGAAAAACTTAAATCTGATCCTTGCCTATTTAAATGGAAGAATGAAGATAAATACTTCTATGTAGGGATATATGTTGATGACTTTATCACTGTCTCAGATTCTGAAGATACCTCAAACAGATTCATCAATAAATTAAGACATCGCCTGGAAATAAAGGATGTAACATGTAAAGGCATGTTTTTGGGAATCAAGATCATACAAGACAAGGAGGGAATTTCGCTACAGCAAAGCCACTATGTACAACAAATATTGCAGAAATATGGAATGGAAACTTGTAAGGAAGTTCCAACACCAGGTTCCAAAGAAATCAATTTGGACAATCTTATTGAAGATGACAATTGCGATCGGCACACTTCACAAGAAGCCCTTGGAATGCTAATGTTTCTAGCTGTTAACACCAGACCCGACATCGCTTACATCACTAGCAAACTTCACAGTACTCCAGACAACCAAAACAGATGCACTGGACAGCAATCAAAAGAGTGATGAGATACCTACGAGGAACAATTGACCTAGGAGTGAAATTTGAAAGAGGGAAGACTGGAATCCTGAAGTCCTACACCGATGCCAGCTGGTCGACCACTCATGATGGAAAATCCTACGGCGGATATGTATTGAAGCTCGGCGAAGCAACTATAGACTGGAAAAGTAGTAAACAACCACTCGTTGCCCTCTCCACAATGGAAGCGGAAATGATAGCTGCTTGTGAAAGCTGCTGTCAAATCAAGTGGATAATAAACCTGTTACAGGAGCTGGAAGAATGGAATTTCATGGAAAAACCAACTGCGATCTATACAGACAGTCAGTCATTGATCAACTGGATCTCCAGCCCTAAACAAAGCAGTCGCTGTAGACATATCAACAGAAAGTACCACTTCTTAAGAGACTGTTATGAATCCAGAGACATCTGCCTTCTGTACAAGCCATCTCGGGACCTGGAGGCGGATATCTTCACAAAGGACCTATCCCGAGACCAGATGAAGAAACACCTGGAGAACCTCAGCATCGTGGGAATAAGGACAAAGTAAGGAGGGAATTGTTACGCAAACTTTGACTTTAATCATCATCGATGCTGACGTCACTTCCAACTTCTACCTTCAACCTTTCTGTTATGTTTTATCGCTAGCTTGTTTTAACAATATTTGTATTGGAACAAGTCGTTCCTTAAATAAATATATATTTGTTTTTTTATCTAAAGGGATGTCCTCGTAACTACAACCTACGTGAGTACAAAAACAACTAGAAATCCTTAGAAAGAAACATCATATTTTTGCTTAAGCCTATATCACTATCTTTCCTTTCTGTTAGAGTAACATATTTTTCTGTTTCTGAAGCTAGATTGTCATTAATTTCCTTACTAGTTCCAGCAATGATGAGATCATCTACATATAGACCCAGTATTGCATACTCTTCTCCTCTCTGGAGTTTATAGACACATGGATCACATTTGGTTCTAATCATTCCCAACTGGTATAAAATTTCATTGATCTTTTTGTTCCAACATTTTCCTGATTGTGGTAGACCATACAGGCTTTTTTCCAATTTACACACTTTGTTTTCTTCTCCTTTTTGCATAAAACCATCTGGTTGTCTCATGTATACTGTCTCTTCTAACTCACCATAGAGATAAGCTGTCTTCACATAATAAGTCTTTATGATTAAATTCTGTTGTGTTGCAAGAGCTACTATTGTTCGCAAGCTTTCCTTTTTGAGTACAGGTGAAAAAGATTCCTTATAATCTACACCATATCTTTGATTGCATCCAACAGCAACCAGTCTGGCTTTCTTTTATATATGCCGCTATTCGAGGTTTTCTTTGTACTGTAGACCCATAAACTATTGATGACTTTCATGCCATTTTCCCTTGGTACTAGTGTCCATACTTTATGTTTCTCTATCTCACTGAGCTCTTCTTCCATTGCTTTGTGCCATTCATTTCTTTCGCCACTATCCATTGCTTCTTTAAAGTTCTCCAGGATATAATGATCTATTTCCATAATTAAGTTTGCATCATTCCTATATTTTATTCTTTGTGAGCGTCGAACTCCTTCTTTGATCAATTTTCTTTCTTGTTCTTCAAGTCTTGCTTTGTGCCGTTCTTCAAAGATGCTCTTTGTTTCTCCTTTCTTTCTTCCTCCTTTTACGCATCTTTCTTCTATTGGTTCAGTTTGTGTTGAGTCATTTTCAGTGCCACCACCTGGTTTTACTGAAGTATCCTCTTTAGACTTCATTTCACTCTCTGTGACAGGATTGTCTTCTTTCAAGATAAGAAAGTCTCCAACTATTTATTCACAATTTCCTTTATAGGTCAAATTATCACAATTAGTATCTTCCTGAATATCATAATCAATTCCTCTCTTATCTTCACTAAAATTTACTGATCTGACTTCATGGATTCTCTTTGTCATTATATCATATATTCTGTAGGCTTTTCTTTTAATGGAATAACCAATAAATATTCCCTTTCTACCCTTTGGTATTTTATATGAACAATCGAGATGATAACTTTTATTTTATAATCTTCAATGTTTATAATCATTTTTACTTTTTATACTATTGAATCAACATTCATCACACACAATTTTAAATTTTAATTTTTTTATTTCAACTTCAATTATCAAATCCAATTTTAAGATTTCCCAATTCAAATTTTAAAAAATGCATTGACACCATTTCCCTCCAAATGCTCACTACATCACATCATTTCTTCTCAGAGAGATCGTTACTATCCTCTAAACTTGAGAAGCTAGTTAGATTAGTTTAATTTTTTTCATTCACGGCCCCGTTCGAGCACCGACGCCCCCCCCCCCCCTTTTTTTTTTTTTTTTTATTCTCTCATTCGGGTAATTCCCTTTTTTTTTTTAATCACTTTACTTTCACCACTGCCTTACTGCGGCCAAATCGTTGATTTCTTTATGCGACAGAACCACTCTCTCTTTATCACTTTTCCTCTCATTATTTTTCTAGACCAAAGTTTACACCACCCATTTCCAAATCCATCTGATAGGACAACCCATATAGAGTACCTTCAGAATACTGTAGATGCTCAATACCTACAATCACATAATGTCGCAGTACCAAAAGAAGTATGTTCTATGTCCACTTATCTAGACTTTTTATTTAGCTCACCCCATAATTCAATGAACTTTCTAATATTAATTTCAACATTCAATTCTGTACATAATCTCCCAAATTTATATTATATCTTTACTTTTATATTATCCTTTTTCGTATATTTTTATACATTGGGCTTAACATTATTATCAACTATTATTTGTCAACATTTCCTTTTTATTATTAATCATTATTATTAAGCAAAGAATACCCAATGTTATAATTCTACAACCCACTATTTTACTAGTTAGAACCATCAAAGCAAACCATTTGTACACAAATTATTTTCCCTATTATAATTACCTTATGCTTTCATCTATAATCTTCATAGGCTAATTTTCATCACCTGGGGCATAAACTGTTGTAATATATTCAAATATATACTTATATCCCCATATGTAATATAGCTATAGTGTAATACCAAAACGCATAATAAAATTCGATTGAGTGACAGCTGGCGCCAAACAGGAAAAAAGGTCCAAAAACATGTCGGGGTACCAGGTGTGCCCCTTTTTGCAAACATTGGCAGTCCGCTTTGAGACATGATGATTGACAGACCCCCCTGGACAGACCTGCCTTGACCGGTGTCGGCTTACCACTCTCTCGCCACCTCTGTGGTGACATCCAACATGCCTTGTCCTTTTGTGTAATTCAATTCACGCCTGAAACCACTCTGAAGATTGTGGCCCCAATGACTACATCTAATCAACCACACCACAGTCATCCTTCAGGATAAACTACATTACAACATATATATATGTTGTAATGTGTTTTATCCTGTTGGATGACTGTAGTGTGGCATGTTGGTTAGAAGCAGTCGTGGTGTTTGAATGATGGGTGGTAAGGACACACAGGAGACAGGATCCAGAGGCAAAAACCCGTGAGGAATAGATTGGGGAGGAAGGATAGAAGGTTCGAGAACAACCCCTAGAACAACTGGCGTCGAGACCACCTCAGTGAGAACTGTGTCCCGATGATCACATCTAGCCGCTTTTAAACCGATTTGAGTAAAATCAATCCCCTAGGGGAGACTGAAGTCTTGACACTTGTTTACCAAGGGAGTTGTTTTTTAACCCTGCTATCTTCCCTCTTTCCTTGTATTCCCACACAGGCCATTTTATTTATATATTTCCGAATATTATGACATATATATTGCCACGTGGAAAATTAGGGAAGACTAGCTTCGGGATGACACAGCAATTTATTTAAGGCAAGAACAAACTATGAATGATAAACAAAAGATAAGCAATGAGGGAAGTTTAGAGAGTAGCAAAATATAAACATGAAAAAATGATACTGTTAATAAAACGATAAATACTTTGCTACATAGCTCCTTCCCTATGGGAGCTGTGAACCCATAGCTTGCAATTATTGTAATAACTGAAATGGATCTGACGTGCTTCTGCCAAGGATTCCATCGAAGTCATGGAACTTTGTCCCAGTTCCTTTGCGTCCTTTTTCTTTCGGCGTGAAGATCAGCTTTGTCGTCGTATCCTCTATAGGGATATCGTCATCTTGGAGGGAAGACTTGGCTTTGACACAGCGGTGGAATCCTGGAGCCAGTCTCCGAAAATGTAGATCACAGCACCCGTGGCCTCTAGGTCTTCTTGGCTATCTTCAATTTATCTTCCCTAATTTACCCGCATCTCCACCAAAATGCCATGTGGAAAATTAAGGAAGACAAGCTTCGGGATGTTGTAATGGTTAAGTGTTATCTGAACAAGACTCGCTCCGGCTTACAAGTTGAACTGAATGTTTATTTAATCTAGTAATCTCCTTTTATACAAGATAGAGATAAAAAGGAAATAGTTTACATAAGTTTAAAACATTTGACAAATGGCATGATTTTGCATAGTCAATAATAGATAATAAATATAAAACGTAACATATGTTATTTAGCATATCATAACATATTTCCCCTCTGCTTAAAAACAAAATCTTTGTGGTTTTCTTAATTCTCTTCCGAACCTTGAAAACCGGGGCCTTCCGGATGGTTCTGGTGAAATCCCAGCGGATGCAGTCGCGTTTTCCTTCTGGTTAATGTTGGTCTCTGCAGTTGACCGCTGTATCGGGGTTGTGGATGACTCTCCTATCGTTGGACTGTCGTAATGCAGATGTTGAGCTTTTGGGGAGCCGGGAATTGGTTCTAAAGATAACTGCCTTTTTTCGTTGACTCCATCTTTCGGCTTAATAAATTGTTGATTTCTTATTAACTTATTTCCTGATGGTGTTACGACTTCAAAGCTCTGAGGAGAATTAGCCTGCGCTGAAATCTTCACCGGTGTCCATGTCTCTTTTGGATGCATTTGACACCATGCATCCTCTCCTACATTGACCTTGGAATAGCTTTTACTGTTTCTGTCATAATGTTCTTTCATTGAGCTCTGTCTTTTTCTTTTGGCATTCTCTATACTTCTCCAATTAGTTTGATAAGGTCTATATAGCGGTGTAATTCTGGGGATTTGACATCGAAGGCTCCTCGATAAACATAGCTGTGCGGGTGAAGGTAGGTCATTTTTTTGGTGTATTCCTATATGTTAGAATAGCCAGATATGGGTCGGATCCTTCATCTCTACATTTAATTAATTGATTTTTTATTGTTTGAATGTTTCTTTCGGCCAGACCATTAGATCTATGGAGGTGTAGACTTGAAAAATAGCTGTTTTATACCCCATTTTATACAGAAGTCAGTCATAATTTCTAAGCGAAACGGTGGTCCATTGTCGGACATCATGGTTTCCGGAATCCCGAAACGTGCAAATGTTTCTCTCAATTTATTTTTTACATTAATCGCCGCAGGTGGGTTTAATGCAAATACCTCCGGGTAGCCACTATATCTGTCGACCACTAACAAATGGAGCTTTTTCTGAATATAAAATATGTCCAATGATACTGTCTGCCATGGATAATCTGGAACTGGGAAGGGTTTTAACGGCTGCCGTATTTTCGATTTCTGATATTTTTGACAAATTTCACAATTTTTTACTTTTTCAGCAATGTCGATGGACATTCCCGGCCAAAACAAAGGTTCTCGCGCCAAACCTTGAATTGCAGATATCCCTTAGTGCGATTGGTGCAACAACTTGAGCATATTATTCCTTTGTGTCATCGGAATCACTATGGCCGATCCGATACATAATAGATCATTCCATAAATATAAACGGTGTCTGAAATCTAAAAATGCTTTGGCATCTTCATCGACGTCTTTTTTGCATATTGGCCACCCCTCAATCACATAATCTATTACTTTAACTAAAGCAGGATCCTCTCGGGTATCTTTCTGCAGCGTTACCAGTTTTTCGTCCGATATATTAACACATACCATCTTGACCATTCTTTTGTCCTCAAGAAAAGGCGTTGGTAGTTCGTCCATGGGGTGAGTATCCCTGGATAGGGTATCAGCCACAATCAAGTATTTTCCTTGTTTGTACTGCAATTTGAAGTCAAATGCTATAAGCTTCATTACTAATCTTTGTAGACGCGGAGATATATCACTCAGCGGTTTTTTGACTAGAGGCAACAAAGGCTGGTGATCCGTCTGGACAACGAAAGTGTGTCCTGATAATAGATATTCAAACTTTTTGCATCCATAATAAACACTCAGTAACTCCTTCTCAATCTGAGAGTACTGTTTCTGCGAGTCGCTAAATGACGCGGATGCGAATGCTAGAGGTCGATCTTCCTGTAGCAGAACAGCTCCCATTGCATCTTTGCTGGCGTCACATTGCAAGATCAACATCTTGCTTTTGTCAAAATGTGCTAATGAAGGAGCATTCCTAACGCATTCCTTAATATGATCGAATTCCCCATCCTGTTTAGGCCCCCAATGCCAGACAACATTCTTTCTTAATATTCCTCTTATATTGGATGTGGACGCAGCTAAATTCGGAATGAATTTTCCTAAGTAATTATAAAGACCCATGATTCTTTGAAGTGACTTTTTATCCTCTGGCGTTTTGAAGGTAATTAATTTATCAATCTTATTTGGCTCTGGATCAATTCCATTTTGTGAAATCACATGGCCCAAGAAACGAACCTTCGTTAGACATATTTGAGCCTTTGTTAAATCAAATTTGATATTTTTTTCTTTTGCTTTTTCTAGAATTCCCTTCAATTTTTTATTGTGCTCTTGAATGGTATCCGCATATATCAGCAAATCGTCTACATATGTAATATTTTGAAAGCTATCCCTAAAGATATTCGTCATTTTCTCAACAAAAATTTGTGCAGATATTTTCAAACCAAATGGCAATCGATTATATCTGAATTTACCAAATGGCGTGGTCATCACCAACAGATCTCTGCAATCCTTTGCAACCGGAATATGCCAATAGGCTGATTTCACGTCTAACACTGTATAATACTTAGATTTGGGTATCTCGTGCAATAGTTCAGCTGGAGCCGGAGTCTGGAAGTGTCTTCCCACAAGGGCCTCATTTAATTTACGAGGATCCAGGCATATTCTGATTTGACCAGATTTTTTTTTTCACAACGACCATAGGATGAGACCACTCTGTTTCATGATATATTTTTGTAACGATTCCTTGCTTCACCATTTTTTTCCAATTCAGACTGAACTTCGGCTCCGAGGCTTGTTGAGATGCGCCTGGGAAGGGCTTGCACAGGCGAATATTCAGGCTTTGTGTAAATCTTACATTCCGAGTTGATTAATCATACTCCTTGAAACACTTCGTGGTATTGTTCGAGGATTTTTTGAGTTTCAGAACACAATTTCATTTCATTCGTGTTTATATGATTAATTCGCCTCAATATTTCAAGCTTCTCGCAAGTATCGCCCGTGATAAGTGTCTGCGCCTCTACATCGGCTACGATAAATTCAAACATTCCTTTCTTTTCACCATATTGACATAGCACATTGCATTTGCCGACGATAGGCAATTCTGTATTTCCATATCCAACGCCTTTAATGACGTGGGTCTGATTTCTGGTCTTGATGGCCATTGGTTTATTACTTTATGAGGAAGCACATTGATCTGTGCGCCAGTGTCCAAATGTACCATGGTCTTCTTGCCATTAATGATTATCACCGCGGACCACTTGTCCGACCCAACAGTCTTTACAACAACTTCATTTAGATTTATTTCGTCACAGGATACTTCAGCTTCACTTTCCGCTAAGAGATTTCTGATACGTTTTGTTCGGCAAACTACTGCGAAATGATTGGTTTTCCCGCATGCATTACACTTCTTCCCATACGCTGGGCACTCTCCATAATTGTGTCGTTGTCCACACCACTTACATGGTTCTATTATTCTTTCTCTTCTCGGGTTTATAACCCTTGGCCCTGCTTCTGCATTTTCCATTCGAATTCTATCTTTCACCCAATTACGTTTTTCAAATTTTTCAATCATTGTTTGCTCATTCAACGATGCTACTTGTGAGCATGTTGACTCGGAGATCATAGCTATCGAAATTGCCCTCGGTAGTGTCAACTGTGGATCTTCTAACAACTTTATTTTCATTTCCCGGTCAAGTATTCCAATTATAAGACGATCCCTTATGAGAGATTCTGTTAAATTCTCGAATTCACATTCTTGTGCCAGATGCTTTAATTCTGTGACAAATTCCATGATTCCTTGCCTTTCTTTTTGTACACAGGTAAAAAATGCATTTCTCCTTTGAATCGTATTTTTGAAGGGCTTAAAATGGTTCGTTAACATATCAAGCATTTCCTTTAAACTTGGGTAAGTATCATTTTCACTTATGTGAAATGTCTTGTATATCATCACTGTTTTCTCACCAGCAATATGCTTCAAAATTGCTCGCTGACGCACCAGCGGCATGCTTTCTAAATTTACCGCTATTGCAAAAATTTCAAACGACTCTCTCCAGGTCTCCCATTTTTTCTCGTTGCTGTATGGGACAAATTCTGCCGGCGGCTTGATTCCTTCCATTTTACTCACTGTTGAATTAATCTATTTTAATTCGATACTTTTCTTGTCATAATCCGGAATTATTTGTCGGCTGCGCCATGTTGTAATGGTTAAGTGTTATCTGAACAAGACTCGCTCCTGCTTACAAGTTGAACTGAATGTTTATTTAATCTAGTAATCTCCTTTTATACAAGATAGAGATAAAAAGGAAATAGTTTACATAAGTTTAAAACAATTGACAAATGGCATGATTTTGCATAGTCAATAATAGATAATAAATATAAAACGTAATGGCATTCTCAATGCCATTTGTGGTTTTAATGAGACAGCCACTTCCAGTGTGTCCCAACTCGTCTCTGCTACCATCGGTATAGATAGTTATTGCATTTTTAGGAATGTTATATTAATTATTTCTAATGATAATTGTTTTAAGTATTCTGGATTTTGGTATTGTTTGTTGGTGGGTTCATTTAAAGTGGCATTAAAAATAACATTTTGTAGTGGTTTGAATATATGGAGAAATTTTTTCTGATAAATATTTTTTTTCCACTTTATATTTTAAAAATCCATTTATTTTGGCCAGGTGGGCCTTCTTTTTTGAGTCTTATATGGGATTCCCAATTAATTATGTAATTGGAAGTTCTGTGTTTGTTTCCATAACTCTTGATTTTGTTTATATATTTTGGCAGATTGTAGCTTCTTCTATCCTTTGAGGGCATAATGTCTGCCTCGTAAAGTACAATATCATTAGGGTAGGTATTTCGAAGACCTGTAATAATTCTAGCTGCACTTAGTTGTATCCTTTCCAGTGATTTCAGATTTGTTTCAGATGCTGTACCATAGATTTGATATCCATATTCCAGGATAGGTCTAATTAGATATGTGTAAGTTAATTTTAGTGTGGTTGCATCGGCTCCCCACTCTCTTCCTGAAATATATTTCAGGATTTTTAGTCGGTCTCTTCCTCTTCTAATAACTTCTTCAATATGTTTACTGGATTTAATTTCTGGATCCAGGGTGTAGCTGAGATATTTAGGATGTTTATTATATTTCAATTGTTGTTCTTTCAGAATAATTTTTGGTCTTATTTTGTATAGTTTCTTATCGGTAGTAAAAAGACAGGTTTCAGATTTTTGGGGGTTAAATTCTAATTTATGTTTATTAACAAATTTTTCTAGGTGGAGAAGAGTCTTGTTCAAATCCCTTTCAGCTTTTTTCCAGTTAGTGTTGCTGCTCCATAGAATAATGTCATCAACGAAAATTCCAATATTGGTTTTATGTGAAATTTTTTCTTCTATGCCTGCAATAAATAGGGTGAAGAGAGTTGGGCAAAGGACAGATCCTTGTGGTAATCCTTGGTACAATTTGAAGGTTTTAGATAGAGTGCCATTATATTTGACCTTGATGTATCTATTTTTGAGGAAATCATTTATCCAAGTGATAGCTTTTCCATCAATTTTGAAATGTTTGTATAATTTTGTGATTAACTTATTTTTCCATACCTTATCAAAAGCTCGTGTAAGGTCTAAAAAAGCAGCTATGGTGTGGTTAGTTGGTTTTCTGTTTTGTGCATCTTTTACCTTTTGTGTGAAAAATAAGAGTTGGTCTATTATCCCATGTCCTTTCCTAAATCCATATTGTTCTTCTGGTAAGAGATTTCTTGTATCATGGTGGTAGGGAAGTCTCGTCTGAGTATAATTTTTTCCATTAATTTGCAGTAAATACTTATGAGGGAGATAGGTCAGTAGTTTTTTGGGTCATTAGCAGATTTGTCAAGTTTTTAAATAGGAATTATTGTTGCAGTTTTCCAGTCTTGAGGCAATTTTCCAGGAGTTATTGAAAATATCAAGTCTTTCTTTGCCAATTTTGCCCAAGTTTGATATCATTTGGCCATGGATTCCATCTGGCCCAGGAGTCTTGTTTAGGTCAGTGTTTTCTAATGCATAATCTAGCTCTTTCTTATTGATTTTTTTCATGGAAAATATTATGAGTGCTGGTGACATTTTTAGTCATGAATAATCTTTCGGGCCTTTTTTTCAACTTTCTAATCTTTTATTTCAAATTTGATTTTACTACTTATTTGATATGAATTACCTAAAAGATTAGCAGCATTTTTGTCATTAGTTGCTGGGGTACCATCTGTATTCTTAATCACATTTGTGTTTTCAGTTTGTGGCTGGGCTCTGTCAATTTGTTTTGCCAAATGCCGAAGTTTTGTATTTGGGTTTCTTGGGTTCAGGTTTTCACAAGTTTGTTTCCATTTTTCCCTTTTCATATTTACGTATAATCTATTTATTTTTGCATTTACAATGTTCAGTTCAGTTCTACAATTTGTTTGGTTTTGGGTGCACTTTTTTGTAGTTCATTTCTTTTAGTTATAGGTGTTTGAATATCTTTTGCCTGGTGTGTATAATTTGGAATCCATTTCTTAATATTACCTCTTGGTAGTGAAACTTTGGCTGCTTTAATAATGGTGTTTTTGAAAGATATCCAATTTTGTTCCAGATCTTTTATTCTAGTGGGTGCTATTCCAAAGTCTTCATTGGTGTTTTGCTGGTAAATATTCCAATTAGCCTTTTTGAAGTTCCAGAATTTTTCTTTAATTGAACTCGTTTTGGTCTTGGTGCTAATTTCTATCAAAATAGGCAAATGATCACTCCCAATACTTTTTAATATTTGCCATTTGCATTTGTGGAAAATGTCAGGACTGGAGAAACTTATATCAAGTGCTTGTGCAGTATTATAGCTGTAGGAGAATGGTGGGTAGGATTCCCATCATTTAAGCACATGAAGGCATTGTCGTTAAATATGTTTGATAGTATTTTGCCTCTTGGGTTTGGTGTGGAACATCCCCATAGTTGATGTTTGGCATTAAGGTCTCCAACAATAATAGTCTTGTCTGTAAGAAATTGAGCCATTGTTCCATCGTCAATAAGTTTATTGTTTGGAGGGTGATACATATTGTATATGTTGATGGCTTTGTTTTGATTGAGGTAAACTTTGATACCTTGGGCTTCGAAGTCTGATGTGCTTGGAATATTAATGGCTATGTCCTCATAGTATAAATTCTTGATTAAAAATGCTAGGCCACCCCCTTCTTTATTTCTATCTTTTCTGAGGATACTGTAGTTTTCATATTTGAGAGTTTGTACTTTTCATTTAATTTGGTTTCCTGTAGGGCTATAATTTGCATCTTTTGTTTTTCAGCTATTTCCATTATTTCTTCTAATTTTATTTTTGTTGCTGTTGAGCACAATCCATTTATGTTGCACTGCAAAATGCTCAATTGCTTGGAAGCTGCGAAGTTTGTGGAGACTGTATTATACTTATCGAAAAGATATAGGTTGCCTGACCGGCATTCATATTTATATAAAAAATAGACGCTTCGGCCAGTTGGAGTTTTTTATTTTCTCAACGTTTCGACAAAAATCTTTTGTCTTCGTCAGGAGAAGTAAATAAAAATAAAGCATTTGGCAAGGCGTTAAAAATTGTTCTGAGGTTTGCAAGGGCGTTCTCACGTGATTTTTCGAATTTAGTACAACATCTAAAGCGCGAGTCAAAAGCAAATATTAAACTCGTCAAAGACTATGATCTTGGAAATAAAAATATATAATAATAAAATTATAATAAATTAAGTAAAAATAAATAAATAAAGTAATATAATAATAATAATCACAAAGATTATTATATAGATTTCTAACTATTATGTCCAATTTTTTTTTTTTTTATCTAGCTTATTAACTACTTTTTAAATTTGAAAATGAAGCATATATTGTTGCTGAATATCTTCAAAAGTATTTATAGTTCTTTTCTCAAATTCTCGTTATACCCATCCCTCTAAAAATAATCTTTCCTTTTTTAATTTTATATTCCTATGAAATATCTCAATATCATTCCAATCTGGCCTATGTCCTGAAAATAATGCATGTTCCCCAATTTTGCTTAACGCCCTTCTCCCCAATAAACCCTGTTGGTGTTCCTTAATTCTGGTCTCTAAATTTCGGCCAGTTTCTCCTACATAAATTTTGTCACATTCTGTGCATTTAATCCCATAAATTACGTTATTTGGTTTTGATGTGCCTATGTTATCCTTCATTATGTTATTTCTAGTTAAAAATTCCCTTTTTGTCCCAGTACTATACCAAATATTATATTTACATTTTTTCAAATGTCTTCTCCTGACGAAGACAAAAGATTTTTGTCGAAACGTTGAGAAAATAAAAAACTCCAACTGGCCGAAGTGTCTATTTTTTATATAAATATGTATTATACTTATCAGACAGAACCCTCTACCTAAGTCCTGAACGCGCCCCTGTTTATTCTGTGCGACGGGCGATGCAGCATGCAAATCAACATCTGATCTCATGGAATGGGGTGTAGCTTTCGTTGATCCAGGCACACTTTGGTGGAAGTCTGACTTTGCCTGTAGTTTGAGGCCGTCCCTAACATGGAAGCAAACGCCTTTGCTGCCGACTCTAACATGAGTACAGACACAGCTCCTCCGTATCCCTGGAGAGGAACCCTTGCTGAGGTCTATCAACCGGGTCAGTTGAAGTCAGGATTTTTAAAGAGGTCTACTCCTCTTCTAACAATGCTGCTGTTGGTCCGTGACTGCTTATTCGTCGGAGTCATTCTGCTTGTTTTGCAGCTGGCCTTCATATCTGAAGGTCGTTCCCCTATCCGCTACCTGGGGACGCGCCCAGTCAGCTCTGCCAAGGGGTTTCACATTCATGTTGGGCATATGTTACATCACAATACTATATTAATGAGTACCATTGCCAAAAATAATAACTCCGAAGCTGAAAAATTGTGATTCTCTCAATGATCTGAGTCTGCTAAATTGCAGAGACAATGGCTGCTAGTTTTCTATTTTAACATGAGAGATTTTTTTTTGTTTTTTAAACTAAGTTTTGGTAGCAAAAAATATATTAAACTAATGATGCCTACAAAACATTACAATAGGCAATTATTAATTTATTCTTGTAATGTATAAGAAGGAACACTAAAAAAAAATTAAAAAGTTGAAAAATATTCAAACACTGTTCAACACATTCAAAATACAAGCAACTATATACAATGGAACCTTGCTATAACAGCAACTTGATTATGACATCATAATACTAAAAAATCCTGTTTTAAGTCCTATTTGTTTTAACTATGGTTATAACAACATGAAAAATTTTGTTATTAAGGGAAGTTGTTAGATCAAGGTTTGACTCTAGTTTTTTCAAGAACAATTTACAAAGTTTATGCATTTACATTTAGATTTGTTACCTTGTTATTTCCAATCCAAACTACAAGCCCAATTTATATCATTCAGGTAAATAAAAAAGAGTACATTTATAAAAAAAAATGAAACAAGTTTATTGAGAGGAATATTAAATTATAACAACAGTATAACGATAGAATGAGAGAGTGGTTATATACAAGTGGTAGTGTAGAGAATCACAGATTGTTGTAGATGGCTTGTAGACCCCCACCCAAGCCCCAGCTGGTCTCTACCCCTCGGATCTTCTTGGACACCTAGTCACACATTGTTCTAGCCACAGCCAGTCTACATGATACCTCTAGTGAAAAACAACTTTGGCTTACAATAAAAATACTCTTAAATCCCTTCAAATATATAATCTTAACTATAATGTAATAATTGATATAGAGTCAACCATAATTTTTTTTGCACTCGCTGGGAGAACACAAACTTTAGAGAGAGTTTCCAAATTTCAGTACAATCTCAATTAATTTTGTTGTTAGTGTCCATTAAGTAGATTTCAAATTTTGGCAAATATTCTTTTTTACCTGTTGATGACCATCACTGGCAGCTTATATAGTGACCTTCCAGTAGCTTCCTTGACCCCTTCCAACCAGCTCATTGGAGGTCTTCTACTCTTTCTTCTCACTTCAATTTTTTCCCAAAACAACTTCTTTTTCAATCCATTAGCTCTCATTATGTGTCAAAAATAGGTCAGTTTGGAATTTTAGGGATCAACCAGGATTAATTTCATTTAAGATTGAAATATTTGTCCTTTTTTAAATATCCATGGCATTCTGAGTAGCTTTCTCCATGTCCACATTTCAAGTGCCTCAATTATTTTACCTTCTTCCTTTCTGAGACTCTAGCTCTCACATCCATAAGTGACCACAGGAAATTCCAATGCCTCTACAATTTTCTTCTTTGTCTTGAGAGAAATGCCATTATCATTCATAATATTGTACAATTTCATCATTGCATTCATGCCTAGCATTATTCTTTTTAATTCTTCTAAGTAGCAACCCATCTTATCAATTCTGGATCCTAAGAATATGAAGTGATTAATCATATAAAATTTTCTTGATGTTGATAAAGGAACAAGCTTGAATGTTTATCTGAGAAACAAATACAGTCTAGGACTAACTGAGAAAAATATACAGAGACAATTTATAAGATTATTGATATAAGCTTAGAATTAAAGAACATTAGAATGAAAGATAATTGAACTGTAGATGAATATATAACGAGGGCAAAAAAATGTTTCTGCAAGAAGTTAATCTTTAGGGCATCAATTTCCTTCAAGAGAACTTTCATTTCATATTGTCAGAGGCATACATTCAAAGTATGAAAATATTGCTATCGTCTTACGATCTAAGAGAGAGGCAACAATTGAAGAGATTCAACAAACCCTAAGAGAAGGAGTCAAGAAGAAATATGAGATTAAATCAATCAGTTGAGAACGGGCATGAACAAGCATACAGAATTAAAGATAGAATGTTGAACAATTTCAGCCAAAAAAATGTTTTGTTTGTGATAAAAAGGGACATCTAGCTAAGGATTGCTGGTTTTGAGATAAACAGAAACAAGGACATCACAAATACAGTAGAGAACATTCTAATAACCGAGTGGATACTGTGAAAGGGGAATTAATGAGCAAGCATTTGAAACATATGCAAAAGAATTCGAAGATTCACCGGATGAGAGAAATGATAGGCAAATATGGTGTATAGATTCAGGATGCACCGCACACTTAACGCCAAACCTAACTTTGATGGATAATGTGACAGATTACGAAAGTCTCAAATCAATCTAGCTGTGAAGGGAAAAACTACTCAAGCCATAGCCAAAGGAGATATGAGACTTACTACATGTACAAGTGGAGGCTAAGAAAATATTCGCATTAAAGATATCTTACATGTACCAAATTTAAGGAATAATTTCTTGTCAGTATACAAATTAGTCAAAAGGGTATATTCAGTTATTGGGAGTATAAATAAGTTCGTGCAGTTTTGATAAAGATGGCACTACAAGTTTATTATTCCACGGTTTCATCTGGCAACACCATTATTTTGAAGCATCATCTTAAGGCTTCCTTTTTCAGTAACCGTCATTTCTCTGAAGTATAAACAACTTAGTTTCTGTTTTCTCCTAAAATGTTAAGTTTTGTACCAAATGTGTTTTTCAGGAAGTTTTACTTCAATATAAAGAAAAAAGCAGCTGAGAGTCATCATAGTTTATGGTGACCATGCTCTAGCTGAACAAACATATCAGAAGTGTTTTGCACGGTTTAAAAGTTGCAATTTTGATTTGGAAGACGAAGAAAGACCCAGAGTGCCACCAAAGTTTGAGAGTGAAGAATTAGAGGCAAGGCTCGATGAATATCCAACACAAACGCAAAAGGAACTTGCAAAAACACTTGGAGTCATTCAACCAGCCATTTTCATTGCTTAAAAGAAATAGGAATGATCCAAAAGGTTGGAAATTGGGGTCCGTATGAACTGAAGCCAAGAGACATTGAACGCTGTTTTTTTATGTGTGAACAACTGCACCAACATAAAAAAAAGGGGGGGTTTTTGCATCGAATTGTAACTGGTGATGAAAAGTGGGTCTATTATGATTATCCAAAACGTATGGATACCCTGGCCATGCCTCATCATCGAAGGCCAAGCTGAATATTCATGAAGGGAAGATTATGCTGTTTATTTGGTGGGACCAGCTAGGAGTGGTATATTATGAGCTCCTACAACCAAACAAAAGTATCACGGGGGAGGTCTACTGAAGACAATTGATGCGTCTGAGCTGAGTATTGCGAGAAAAATGGCTGCAATATGCCAATAGACACAACAAAGTTATTTTGAAACATGATAATGCTCGGCCACATAGTGTAGCACCCGTTAAAACATATTTAGAAACACTCAAATGGGAAGTCTTGCCCCACTCGCCGTATAGCCCAGACATTGCTCCTTCTGATTATTATCTCTTCTGATCAATGCAACAAGGCCTGGCTTGACCAGCACTTCTCCAATTACGATGAAGTCAAATAATGGATTGATGAAAGGAAAGCGACCAAAGAGCCGGCCTTTTTCCACATTGGGATCTGTCAATTGCCAGAAAGATGGGAAAGAGTAGTGACTAAGGACGGATAATACTTTAAACACTGAAGGTCTATCCAATTTTTCACAATAAAGCTCCACATTTCAAAAAAAAAAAAAAAACTCACTAACTTATTTATACTCCTAATATATTTTCAATAAGGATGGAGCAAAAATTTATAATGAAGGGAATGATTTAGTTGCTGAGGCATATATTAAAGATAGAATGTTTATGATGGAAATAAGAAATGTACCAATAGCAAAAAATTAAAAAGTCATGGTTATAAATATACATATATCAAATAAAAATAGCAATATATATTGATGGCATAAAATATTAAGCCATATAAATGAAGAATACATGAAAAAAATGATTCAAGGACATATTGTAGGAGGATTGTATCTAAAATTCGAAAGGTTACCAGAGTGTGAAGCATGCATAACGGGAAAACTGGTTCAGAAGACATATAATATTACGGAAAATCATAAAGTTAAGCCCCTGCAGTTGATTCATATGGAACTATGTGGACCAATGCCATGTCAATCTTTAGGAGGATCTAAGTATTTCCTTGTTATTGTAGATGAGTACAGTAGAAGAATCTTTGTATATTTTCCAAGATGAAAAGATGAAACCTTTGAAAGATTTGAAGAATTCAAAGCAAGAGCCAAAAACAAATTATGTCTTAAAATAAAGATGTAAGAATCGACAATGGAAGTGAATTTTGTAACTCTAGATTTGAAGGATTTTTCAAGAGAATCGGGATCCATCACCAATTACCCCATCACATACTCACCACAAAGTAATAGGACTCTTATAGATACAGCGAGAACCTTACTAATTGACTCAAAACTATCCACGAAGTTTTGGGCAGAAGCAATTGTTACAGCTGTATATATCAAGATTTGCACTCCCCACAGGTCTATCATGCACCATACACATATAAAATGGTTTAGAAAAGTTATGAAAAATAAAAGGAAGAAGAAAGACCTGGCTATAGAAGAGCTCAAGAAAGCTACTTGAAGGTCACTAGGTGAGCTATGGTCACTAGCAGATCAATTTGAAGAATATTTGTCCATTGTCACCAAAATTAAATGACTTAAAGGACACTAACAACAGCAACAAATATATCCCCATTTCTTTATTCAATTCCTCTCTGCTTTTTAATGTAAATAATAAGGGGTGGTTGACCTATGAAAATAGAATCCCTTTATGGATATCTGGTGTTTGTCTTCCCTCATTTTACTATGCAACAATATTACACCACAATATACTTGACAAATATATATATACACAATGTGTGAGATGATGAAATTTTACCATTCTTTTTTTTTTTTTTTTTTACACACAGTAAATATAGTTCAAAGTTGCACAATAGTTGTGCCCAACAGAAACAGCCATTCTTTATGCTGCAAGAAAAGGATGTAAAGCTACTAGGACGACAGGGAAACATTAACCAAAATACACAAAATCCATATTAGTACAGTAGAACCTCCAAAAGAGGACACCTCTCTACAAAAGACAGTTTTCATTTGCAAAATTACCATTTTTTTTTTTTTACTATTTAAAAACTCTTCTATAAAAAGACACCTCCCTAAAGGACAACTTTGGCTCTGCAATTAGATTTCTTTTACAGGGAGGTTCTACTGTAGCAACAAAATGTGTAAGCGTCCTATGATATGGCAAATCTATAATTAGAAATGGCACTGTATGATGATAATGCAACTGGACAATATATCCTACTCTTTATGTGAGATCTATAGCAGAGTTATGAAAGTTTATTTTGGCCAGTTGTTAAAGAAACGCTGGAAGAAATGAATATGGAGTTTTTAGTTTTATCAAAACAATCTCAAGAATCTCCCTTCTCTCTCAATTATTGTTAGATTTTCAAAATATGTCATGGGAGGCAACAAGAGGTGTAAAAATAAGTCAGGACTAGGGACTGGATGGCTGTTTAAATTTAGATTCCCAATCAGTAAATGGAGATATTTTGCCCAATTTCCTTTATCTTCCAGAAATTAACACACTTCAGGTTTATTTAGGCCTATTTAGGTCATTTTCCCCCTTGTTGTTGAGTTCTCTCAACTTTGGTGACTATTTTAACAAATATTCTTTAATTTATTCTGTTAGTAACCCCACCACTCACAGCTCATCTGAGGTTGAAGAGATATGGTGATAGTATACATCCTTGCCTCACTCCTTTTTGTGGTTTAAGCCAATTAGTATTCTCGAATTTGGTCTTAACTGTGGCTTCCTCTTCTATATAGCTCTTCTATTAGGACAATTAGATGTCCTGGCACTTTCATAATTCTTAGTGTTGTCCAATTCCAGCCCCCCCTCCCCACCATTTCACTGAATATAAACTATCTAATCCAATTTTTGAAACCTTGAACAGCATGAATTATTTTTTTTTTAATTGTATATTTAAACCTATTTTTCATCTGGCATTACTCCTTCAAATAAAAAATTGATGGGAAGTGATCCCTAAATTTAAAGCTGGCTCTTATTTTCCTTTTTTTTTTTCTTTAACAAGCTATTTTCCATGTTGCTGGGAGCTTTATACACTAATCTTTAGATAAAAAAAAAGTTTTATAACCAAAAGTAAGGTTTTTATTGCCAATTTTCGGGATTTCATTAGTTGATTTACTATTTATGAGAGAAATAATTGATATTTTTAAAAGCCTCAAGTCCTCAATAAACAAATTGAAGAAATGTTTCCCACCTCACAAGGAGTTAAACCCACGACAGGAGAGTGGATTCACCTAGGTTACTTTAATTTACCTACTATGTTTGAAAAAAAGACAAGTGCCCTTGCTCTGCATCACCTATATTTTTTTCTTCTTGGTATCTACTTCCTGACTATTTGGAGTCTACTTAGTGCATATTTTCCACATTTGAAACAGATAAAAAAATATATATTAAATCTATAAATAGTGGAACTTTGTTGTAAAAGCTTACTTTATAGTAGAGCAACTTGGTTAAAGTTCCAAGTTTAAGGTCTCAATTATTTTGTGTGGTATAAAAACAGTCACCCCTGTTAGAATGAGGTTCAACTGTAGTTAGTTGTGTGGCACAATAGTTGACGTATCTGATTATGGGCAGGTTCATTTTTTATAATAGTTGTGTCCCCCATAAGGCATTTTAGTGACACATTTGATGCCATTTTTCATTATATATTTCAGTGTTATAATGACATTTAGTTGTTATCTATCACCAGAGCATATACCCTGTTAAACTGAGAAGAGTGGGTAGAAGTGGTACTGACAGTGATGGTGGTCTGGGGGTCGATGCCAAAGCCCTCAGTCAGCAGAGTAGTGATGTAAATACCGTCCAGACACAGGAGGGGGTGGCTGTCTGGTTGGGGGTGGAGGCAAGCTGCGCACCACACCATTGGTTCATTCACACTAGCAGACATTACATATATGGCAAACAGCTTAAATTGAGTCATCTCTAGGTGGGTTTTATAAGGAAATACTAGAGTGAGTATTAGATAGAGTATCAATGTCTCTGGATTTAAGTCACTTAATGTGTATGTTGTGCACCACACCATTGCTTCATTCACACTAGCAGACATTACATATATGGCAAACAGCTTAAATTGAGTCATCTCTAGGTGGGTTTTATAAGGAAATACTAGAGTGAGTATTAGATAGAGTATCAATGTCTCTGGATTTAAGTCATTTAATGTATATGTTGTGTGCAAGAGAGACTACTAATATATAATTCTAATATATAATATATTCAACTACTAATATATAATAGAATACAGCATTATTTTTTTCTGTACATGAATTCACCTTTGTTTTCTATTTCATTTGTTTTCTTACTCATGTATTCTGGATAGAGAATTGGTATAAATAAAGGATTTTTTGTGTGATATGGTAGGAATGTTGTCACACACTTTGGAATCTCCTATGACTGACAACAATGGGACTATAAATTATTCTAAACCATTATTATATTTCTTATTCCTTGTAGTTAGCTTCCATGGATTTCTAGAAAAATCTACTCCTGGCCATGGATTTATATCAAAGAATGTGTCTATGGAAATAAATTTGAAAAAAAAAAAAAAGACTATAAATCCATTGGCCCAAGAGAGTACCCACCCAATGTAAGGCTAACAGAATTGGAAGGTTTACACAGGGTATCTACTAGGCTGATGAGGAAAATGTGGACTCACCATCCTTCACAGCAGCGATGTAGTCAGACACTTTGACCTGAGCAAAGCGCTGGAGTGGACCTAGACAGCGAAATGTCAAATGGCTGGTTCCTACGCAAGTAGAAGATCATCTCACCTATGAGTCTCAGGTCAACTGCCCTGTCATAGTAGTAGGACACTGCCACTATGTCCTTAGACTTGAGTTCAACTGGCTGGTTTACTTTAAAATTGGCCACATGGATAGAAGCCAGGTCCTGGCACTTGGCCAGGTCAAACCCATCGTCTGTAGTCCTGCACCCAACTCATGGTTTACTCTGCCAAACATTAGAGGAGGAAGGGGACTTACGAGAGGAGATACTGATGCAAGCCATAGGTCCAGATCTCCCGGACTCCCTGGTGGATGCAAGGACTCTGTAGAAGGAGAGTCTGGTTGGTGAAGGCTGTAGAAAGCCCCAGGGTGAGCTAGGTGGTCATCCCAATGAGAGTACGGCAACTCACTGATCTGGGGGGAGCTGCTGTAGGAGAGGATGGAGTGCCGAGATGCCATGAGCCCCAGTCCCAGGTAACTGCAGAGAGACACAGTAACGTGGGTTTTTAGTCATGTCACATATAATGTAAAATTCTGGTTCAAATCACATAAATAGGTACCGCTCAGCAAGAGCAACCTAGTTCATGATAATTGAACAATGAATAATATGTGAAGGTTATTCACATATTAAACAAATTTTAACGCGGGATCAATCCCGGTTCATGACTGTCGGGAAGCGAGGGGGTTACCCACTCGTCCACCTTAATGTAAAATTGAAATCTCTCCCTGCCCCTCCCTCTCTTTAAAATATTAGTAATTGGTACTTAAGACCTTTTTCATTTTCACCTTGAGTGACTTTTATTTAGGTCATGTTAATGTTTTTGAAGGATGGTTAGAAAAGGTTATTAATCAAATTTTAATTTATACAGTGTAACCTCTTTAATTAAAAAAAAACTATAATTTAACCACCTATAATTTAATTCAACCAAAAATTTTTATTCCTTTGGGTGTTGAATTTTAAAATTTTAAACTGTATAATGAACAATTAACTGGTTCCTTAGGTGCTGTTTCAACTTTCACGTTTTCAACTTGGTTCTTCAAGTTCCTTTGACAATGTGCTCTCTCTAATGTTCTAGTATAAAAGTATGTAAGGAAAGACTCATTCACCTATGAGTGTACATAGTAGAGAAGATGTCGAGGTATCTGCGGAAGGTGAGGAAGGTGGGGGGAGCCTTTGAGAAGGTCTGTGGAGAGTTGGGGATCAAGGTGACTTGAGTAGAGCCTCCACCTAGGTCCAGTGCAGCCACAGATTTATCCTGGTCCCGTATCTTTCCTACAGCAGCCATCCAAAAGTGTCATCATACCAGCCTCTCTACCTTCAAAAGAAGAAACTACCTTTATAATACAACAGTCAGATTTCTTTAATTCACACTTGTGATAAGAATTATTGTTAAATCTCACTATAATAAACCCCAACGGGGTTGACCTTTGGTTAACTATATAATTGGAATTATTTTAGGTTCATTACAGGGTAAGATTCACTATATTTGAACTGTGGTTCAAATGTCAGCAGTCCAAAAAAAAATCCTCTTCATAGCATACATGTTAAGTGGTACTAAAAATTGATAAGGTACACTTAGGATTATAGATAAGAATCACAAGGTGAAAATACCGAATGTGAATAAATTATATCTGATGTTTCTATATATATATATAACATAGCATCTGATTATGTCTGAAGATGCTAACAATGTTGTTACTAAAACATAAAATATAGCTATTTATTTGGATTTAGTCTTTTCACCTTGTAATTGGTACTACTGATAATTGGACAAATTTTGGTTTCCCAGTGTGAGTGTCAATTTGATGTACAATGAAAGTTTTTGGAACCAATATTGTGAGGTAAGTACTAAGACAAACATCAGATATTATTTCTAAAGAGTATTTAAATGTGATAAATGTCACACATATTGTGCTTACTTCTTAGCTCATAGGACGAATGAAGTTTCAAAAAATAAAGAATTTGTCAAACAGCTTCAAGTAGAAAAGAGGTATAAAATGCAAATACTCCAAGTCATGGAAACTAAGTTTTCAAAAACGTGCCAGAGACAAAAATCAAATATAAAATGAACAAAATATATTGTTGTCAAAAACAAAGCTGTTAAAGAATAGCATTATTGTAGGTTGGCTTAGAAAAACAACAATAATCAAAATTTATTACATGATGTTTCCATCTCTAATTGAAAGCTGTTAGTACTATGAATTTTTATATGACCATGGTGTTTGAACTGCCATCTACATTTGAATGCCGAGAGAGTGATCAATGCATGAAATGTAAATGGAATCCGCCAGGGTTTAAATATTAGTTTGCAATAAAAGGTTTTTGTTATACAGACAAAATACATATTTTATCATATTTTGGTTTTTAAAAAAAATAGGGTTACGATTTAAAACCAAGTGAGGAGGCCATAAATTTCCTATCTTAAATACAATTTAATAATAAACAAAGAGGATTTCCTATACTATAATTATATTACTTAAAATTGTGGTTTCTTATAAAAGCATTAGGTCTGACTGTGAATAAATAAAGGGCTCACCTAGGAGGTAGTTGATGGTGATCCAGCCACAGATGCCTGCACCCACCAACATCAAGTTTAGATATATATATAGACACTCTAATAAGCATCTTACATAGTGCCTTTCTCTCTCTCCCATGATGGCTGGCTAGTCCCCAATTATAGCAATATTACTTTACAATTGAAACTATTTTATGGCATTGTTCCTTTTTTTACAAATAAAATAACTTCCTAATGTCCTTATGTTAAGATGAAAACAACTTCAATTGTAATATAGAGATGGGGGGCTTATTCCCCCATTATATCTACTGTGGGTGAATAATAATCAAATCCCCCACAATTTCTACCCAAAATCTACAATAATAAGGTAGATGGAATTTCTCACAATAATAGGTGTAAGTTTCCACTTTAAAATACAGTGAAACTTCCCAATGGTTCAGTTCGAATCAGTTGGACAAAGATGGTCAGCCTCTCACTATATGGGGTTCTGGGAGCCAATTTTTTTTACTTGGAGATTGTATGTTCTAAATTATCACATATTCACTAGTTTTTTAGGGAAATAAAGCTTAACAAAGTTAAGATTTTATTATCTACATATATTAAAGAAAGTCGTGAAAAATATTAAACTATTTATAACTCAACAACGGCTGAACCGATTTGGATGAAATTTGGTGGGGAGGTAGCTTAGAACCAGCAGACGGACATAGGATACTTTTTATCCTGTTCTACCACGTCAAGAACGGCTGAACTGTCAAATACATTCATTTATACAGAGGTATCAGAGGCGCATGCGGGAGCGACACTCAACGAGGCTTACCCATGAGTTGAATGCAAAATAATAAAGTTTAATTTATGTTAGAAATATTTTTCCTTTTTGTAAATAAATACATTGTGTATTATTGTTTAAAATATCAGCTTTAAATATATCATAAGAAAACATCTTGTTAAAATTTTAATGTTTTCAAAAATATATATAAATGTATATAACAATATTTATATACGTTTAAAAATCTATATATAGGTTCAACTTTTAAATAGGCATTTTAATTTTTTTTTTTTTTCATTTTAATTTAAACACTTTCATTTTAAATTAGACACTTTCATTTTTATTTAGGCATTTTCAATTTTAATTTAGACACATGGACATTTCTATATATTTTTTATTCAAGAGCACTTTGAAACAACTAAAAAATATCGAGTAGAGTTTTTATTATACGAAAGAAGCGCTTGAAATGGAAATAGCGATGTTTGACATCATTTTTAAATCAGGTGAATTATTAACCCTTAATTAAACGCGTCTGTTTTTAGGACTTTTTCAGAGTTATTTTAAACTCTTTTATTTTGCATTGATAATTGTTGTTTGCGACCCTTCTAAATTTAAAATATTTTTCAATTTGTTTCTTAATTTTTTAAAAAGTTATACTTGAATTATTTTGTATATACTTTTCAAAGTAAAATCTACATCGCTTAATGACATTTTTTTTCTGACTAAATCATCCTTTCTTTCTTAATTTTTTAATTAGCCTTCTTTTTTTATAATTTTAATTAGCAGAATTATAATTGATGTTCAATAATTTATATAGAAGCTTTTGCATATTTTCGTCCTGTAAGCTTACAAACTTGATAAAAGTTTCCTGTTTTCCCTTTGATATTGCTTGATACGAACCTCTATTCATTTTTGAATTAGTAGGAATCAGATAATGGCCATAGGTCATAGCCATTCAAAAGTTGGTTTAGGTCGTCAATCCTTTGCGAACAAATGGAAATCTCCACGTTGGCGCTCTCTCCGCAGATTTCTTAAATGATATCCTGTGTAGTTTTTTAAAAAATAAATTATGTTTTAGATATCAAAACTGCCTTTTTGTTCAAAGACAGCAACGTTTGAACGGGTACAGCTAATGGAGAAGATAATCAAACATAATCTTGCCAAGTATAGATTCAGTAGGGATTGGATGTTTCTTAGAATTTTTTTAACAAATGTTCGTTAGACAAACCTTTACTCAGGTAAAAACCGGGCAAAGCCGGGTACATTCGCTAGTTATCTATATATATAAAAATAAACTTATGTCTGTCCTTTATGCCTGACCAGACACTCATCTGATCGCCATGAAACTTTGCAAAGTTATTTAGTATATTATTGGGAAGATTTATGTTTTGATTTGAAATAAATATTCGTTGCAATTTTATTTGCAAATTTTCCAAATTCACTTGCAAGCAGCACCTTTCACAGCATCTGGTGTATTACATTTATAAATTTCAAAAATGCTAAATATGTTCCAAATATAATAAATTTAGTATTTAATAGCAATTATTTTTGAGGATTTAGTAATACAATTTAAGAATGTTGTTGAAAAACTTGATATTATGATATTTCAAGACAACACATTCTAATTTTATTTAATATTTAATAAATGTTTTCAATAAATAATAAATGTGTTCCAAAAATATATATTTACAGTAGAACCTCCATGAGAGAACATTCGCACTAGAGGACACCTCTTTATAAAGGACAGTTTTCATTTGTAAAATTATCATTTTTACTATTTAGCAACTCTCCGGTAAAAGGACACCTCTCCCTAAAGGACACTTTAGCTCTGCAATTAGGTGTCCTTTACAGGAGTATATGTAAAAACACTGTATATATAAAAATTAATAATTTTTTAAAAATTATTTTTATTTTAAACTCAAAAAAAATAATAATAATTGATATTAAACTTTTAAAAAAATACAGATTTTGAATGATTTTAAAAGTGTTGGGAGAGCAGATAAATTCTGGGGTTATCTTAAATTGCGAACCCATGTTATCCTGTAACTAAAGGTTGAGTTTGATTCATATCATGATTTAATTCATCCAACCCCGAAGAAGAGCACACCACCGTTTATTTCCTTTTTTTTTTTTGCTTATCCCTAGTACACGTGGTACAGGCCATGATAATCATGGTGGGTAGTTAGAGACTGCTTTTTACTGTAAGCGCACCACATGTCTACACATGTGAAAAGCAGTTAGACTTTGCACTTACAAATGTGCCAGAGCCCCGTTTGGTTACTTGCACTCGCTGGTGGAGTTGGACTTTTGCAAGAATCGGGGGCCATTGGAGCATTTTTTTTAACAGAAAAAAGTGTCCAATGCGGGAATCGAACCCGGGTCCTAGTGGTCGAAAACCAAATGGTTTAACCAACCCCTTCCACCGACCCCCCCATTTATTTCCTTATTTACTAAAATAATTTTCTATAGTTATGCCTCTCTCCCAAATGTCAATTGATTGGTTGATTTACCTCTCAAGCACGATCAAAAAAGATATCACGAGCTTCAGAAATAGGCGAACAATGAGAGTAAGATGGAAGCTGATCATATACAAACTGCTCAAGCTTGCTCAAATGAAACAGGTCAACAAAGAGAAGCAAGATTGTAAGTCAATCAAATAAAAACTGCTCAAGCTTGCTCAAATGAAACAGGTCAACAAAGAGAAGCAAGATTGTTAGTCAATCAAATAAAAACTGCTCAAGCTTGCTCAAATGAAACAGGTCAACAAAGAGAAGCAAGATTTTAAGTCAATCAAATAAAAACTGCTCAAGCTTGCTCAAATGAAACAGGTCAACAAAGAGAAGCAAGATTGTAAGTCAATCAAATACAAACTGCTCAAGCTTGCTCAAATGAAACAGGTCAACAAAGAGAAGCACGATTGTAAGTCAATCAAATACAAACTGCTCAAGCTTGCTCAAATGAAAGAGACAAACAAGAAGCAAGATTGAAATCTGATTGAATACAAACTACTCAAGCTGGCTTAGATGAAAAAATTGACCAGTAGAAATCATTGTTGAGAACCAATCGAGAACGCAATGTTCAAGCCAGATGAACACTACATGCTGATTTGAACCTGGCCTCTTCCATTATGATGCTTATTATTACAGTGTGCTTCCACGTGCTGTTATTAATAAAATAGAGAAGTTATGTCAATTTAGTGATGCATTGGAATTCAAGAATGAGACTCCAGGAATGTGGAGTGCAGGTGGTAAGGTGAAATTACCTAAATTGCATTTACCACCCGAACCATTATCAATGTTGGTATCAGGTTAAACAAGCCGGTCAAAACATTTCTTGGAAAACATTCAAAAGAAAAATCCATGCTTTCTAATAATGCAACAGAAATCATTCAGTATAATTACATGCCAATGTTTAAATTGCAAGGGCAAATTTATCATTGAGTTAGACCACTTCTACCACTGCCAGATTCAGATCACAAATTTCTGAAAATTTATTTCATGGGAACCACCAATGAACAAGTTAATCAAAACTGTAGATTCAATAGCAGCACTATTCAAGAAATCTTTGCTTCATAACAAAATTTATTTGATCAAAACAAAAAATTAGTTTAACTGTTCAAAACAGCCATAGAGCAAATGCCTACCAATGAGCTAACAAAACACCAGCAGATCAACACAAAAGACAATTCAATGCACCAACAATATTTGGTGAAGATTTTAATAATTTTATAACTCCAAAATATGCAAAATGGGTTGTTCTCATTTTAGCCTTTTAATTGCTTATATGTTTGTCTGTACATTCAGCTACTTACACACAAAATTTTTCAATGGTATATTCAGTGGTTTTGGTCAAGAAAGGTAACAAGCATTAATTTATCTTGACAAGAATAGATTCAGTAGGGAGTGGATGTTTTCTCGAAAAATATTGTTCGACAAATGTTCGTTAGGCAAACTTTTGCTCGGGTAAAACTGTGTGAAGCTGGGTACATTTGTTAGTTTTAGATATAATTGTTAAAGTATTTTATAAATTTACAAATAAAAATAAAAATTTTAGTTTCTTTTTTGTTAAATCAAAGAAGCAAGCTTTCGAGCAAATTTGCTCTTTTATGGGCTTATAATAAAGGAGCAAACATCTTTAGCTGCCAAAGTCAGGATAGATGGACATTTACCCTCGTCCTCTCCACTCATCATGGAGACAGCCCCAGGGGAGACACTGAAGGGGTACTGGCGGAAGAGGTGCTCCACCTCATGGAGGATGGCATTGGCCTGGGCATCAGTCAGGAGTCGGAGGCCTGCTGTGGCTTTGAGCAGCAGAGGGGTGGTGGCCCATCGATCTGAAGGCACTCGCTTGAGGGCAGCACTCAGTAGGGGTACCAGACTAAAGGCAGCACGAAGTGGGTTGTCAGCGTAGCTGGACAATCCTGGCTTCACTTCCTGGTAGTATTCTCCCTCCAGCTCCAGCTCCTCCTGGTGGTGGTCCCCTGATTCTAGCCCACCTGGAACATCAACTCTCTCTTCAATATATAGTTGAATTGAAGTCTGTTTAAGTAATTTAGTTTGGATTTGATAAGGAGTTGAATTGAGAAACAAATATAGCTTATTTATGGCAAAAATAGAGAAATTTTGCCGGGCTTTGCATATAAACTATGGTAAATTATGCTACAATAAAAATGGCTCCCTTTGGATTAAAAATTGCAAGGACACATTAAAATTATGTCAATGCTCCTACAGAAATGTCAGACATGTATGGTTTGGAGGTTGCAGCAAGAGTGCTACATCCAAAGGAGAAATATAAGGAAAAAACCTTCATGTTAATAGAACTTAAGAAACTCAGAATTGCTAACTTTAAATGGTACTTCTGTCCACCATCTCCACAAGTTATCTCAAGATAAACAGATGTCTCTTTAAACAAGAGAGTAATAAATGGGTCAAGGGGGAGTGTGTGATATACCCATCTTACAACACTCATTTCTTTGTTTGTATTCAACCACAACCAAAAAACTTGAAAGACTTTGAGGATATCACAAAGAAAGTAGTGTCTCATGGGCCACAAACAAATCGACTTATAAATTCTCAAAAACTACCACTACAGTTCTATTTTTAGAATGGAATTCTTGTTAGGTATTTGAGTCATTCAGAGTTCGCAAATATTCCCCCTGGCCGGCCGTTTTACCACCGATTTTGTGTTTGCAAATTGGCGTTTTTTATTCGCAATTTTACCGATCGCACTATCGTATCAACATGTTTCGCGTCCGATTTTTCTGAATTGGATACTTTTGATTCATCCTCAATTGATTCAGAATACACGGAACTTTATTCTTTTGATGGAAATAATGATATTTTAAGACAATTCTGATTTTCAAATTTGACTTTTCACTTTCAAACAACAAGGTATTAGAGGCAATTTTTCAAATAAATTTAGTATTATATTATTTGAGAAATATGTTCTAAAATACTCTTATACCTTTTAAATATATAATTAATAATGTTTTGCCTAGGGGATTTGGCTAATTTTTAAATAATACATAGGTTTATATATAAACATGTATGCTAATGTAAAGAAGAACCTATTATCAAATGACTTCTTTTGATATTCAGCATTACTGTAAAGAAATAGGTCAATTTAGGGAATTAAAACAAAGTGGCCATTATTAAGTGGCTGCCTTTTCCTGTTTGTATGGCTGTTTTTCAATTATACGGTCTAAAAATTTAGAAAAGTTTACAAAAAATGGCCAAACCGTGGCTATAGTGAACCAAAAGCTCTGTCCCATTGGGGTTCACTATAGAGGGGTTTTACAGTATATAGATAGTAGTATAAACAACCCCAAACCAGATCCAAAATTGATTCCACATTGAGAGCAATTTTTTTTTAAATTCAAAAATAATAAATTGTGCTTCACGAAAAATAGCTCTTAACTTTCAGAGGTGTAACCCAACTAGTGGGTGCAAATAGCAACAATGACAAGGTAGAAAGGTAGTTTACCTGAGTTATTGCGGAAGGAAAAGATGTGGATCCGGGAGCCAGTGCTGCCAGCATCAAAGATGATGGCATACTTGTCATTGGGTATGAAGGGGCACTCAGTTTGGGCCCTGGCTCCATAAAGAAACAACAGCACCAGACTGAGGAGAGATAGTATGCCTAGGCAGGTCTTCATGGCAGGTAGTCGAGATGTGGGGGGACGGCTGGCCTGAGACGGTGAGGCTGCATCAACATAACCAGTCTTGGCACTGCATTCAACATGGGAGGATCTCTCTGCTGCCTTAATATACCTCATCATCATGTAATGGAAGGTCATTGCACCCTTATCTGAGCCTTATTATGTCATATCTCTCAATGTCAAACTATTCATTGAGATTATCAAATCAGTTCTTTCTTGGTCTTCCTTTCCATGATGTGGCTAATGGGATGATAAGGGCACCTAAAACTAACTTTTGTACTTGTGTGTGGTAATTGAGAGGCAACAAACCAAATAAATAAACTGTGAGGCTTTGAAAGTGTAACATATTTCTTGTGAGATTAATAATGGGTAGGTAATTCCATCAGACAACAGTGTTTTGAAAAGCTCTATTTTAAACAAATCATTAGTTTATCCCTTGGTATCTACAAGGTATGTCCCATAAGTTCCCAGACTGGGTCCATAAAAAAATAAATAAATGAAAAATGAAAATAAATTTGATTGTTTATTATAGAAAAAATATCTGGCAACACGGTGGTACCAATATCGAGGCGGTACGTGCGCGCGCCAAGGTCATTCTAATTTATTTAAAGGTCACACCTAGCGCTGCGGCGATTTTTACGATGGAACAAAAATTGAAGCAGAGGATTTGCATAGAATTTTGTGTGAAACTTCAAATATCAGCAACCGAAACTTTTGGGCCAGAATGGATAGGGAATATACCAGGAGAGGTTGTCAACCACCGAGGAGGTATTATATAGTGCTGAGTAAATCAAGACAAGAATGGCCTGGCTATACATCTCCGCCACCACTAAAGAGACTAGTGGCAGAACCTGGCCAACTTACCAGCAGCACGGCCCAGGTAGACGGACACAGAACGAGAGTACCTCATGTCATCGGGCCATTGTGTTATCTTATTGAGAGAATGTCACATAAGATAAGTCAGATAAAGACCTGGATGACACATGATCACCCACTCCACCCCCCTCTGTTCACTTGCTTACACAGTGGAGGACAATGACAACACTTTCCTCCAATGTACATCAGTCACAATTACCATGTCAATACTTTACACAACCCTATTTGGCCAAAATCGACCATTATCAGGACCAAGTAAGGACCAATATTTTCAATAAGTTGGCAGGATGGTCAAATATGTTCATATATAGTTTCGGAAATAAGATGAACAGACTTGTTCTGAAGGACATGATTTTTATGATTTTACAATTTTTATATATCTCTAGGTTTTAAGATGTAATATTTCATAATAAATTAACATTATGAAAAGAATGATTATGAAGGTCAGTGTACTTGTTTTTAAAGTAGGAGAGAAAAAATGATCTTGATTATTTACAGGTAAACCGAGTTTGATAGTTTATTAACACAATTTTGACAGCCTCTTATTTGTGCATAAGTGTAAGCCATTAACTCAGTGCATAAAGATCCTCCTCTCCTGTAGGGTTTGACTTTTACAATAAATTTAAAATGACAACAAGAGATAATGCATTAAATAATTTCATTTTTATATGGGTTTGAATTTAGGCCTTAGTTTACATCACTTAAATGACAAGGTAATCCTTTATTTCAGATACAACTCGTCATAAAACATTTCAAAACATTGTGTTTGAGATGCAACCTGAAGATAAAAAAGTTACTTTCACTTCTAGTAAATGCTTCTAGAATTTTCACAGAAAGTAATGTAGAAAACAAAATTTAGAGAGTGAAAAGTGAAACTCTAAAAGAACTAATTGCCACCTCTAAACATATGTTCACACTCAAGGCATTTTATTCACATAAATAGAAAGTAGCAAGACCCAACAAAATAAGCAAATTGTAAATCGCCTTTTGATCTCCTCAAACTAAACTCCTAGTTCTGACCTGAACACTTATTAGATCTAAATAATATCCTAATGAAAGACCTAAAGATTTGTTTTTATTGCACATAGGGCCTCGATGAATAGCTGTTTCTTGAAAGTTAGACCAATTTTATCAGAAAAAATTTACCATTATAGTGATTTTAAGATATCGTAGTTTTAACAAGAACCAGTGAATTAGTGAAATAACACAAAGTATAGGATCTGATATTGGATACTTGAATCTGATGGTTGTATGCTTATTGGATCTGATTGTTGGATGCTAATTGGATCTGATTTTTGGATGCTTATTGGGCCAGAATTTTGGATGCTTATTGGACCTGATTGATGGATATTTATTGGATCCGATTTCTGGATACTTATTAGATATGATTATAGGATATTTATGGTGAGTGAAGTACCAAATGGGGCAGTACAAAAGTTTCTACAAGTGTGGTGCACCCACAATATAAGCAGCCTCCACCCACCATGATGGCCATTCAGGAAATTGTTAGCCACTAAGAGAGAGGCTGTAGCTATATTAAATAATTTGTCAACAACAACTTGGCAGACAACCAAATTAGTTGAGAAGGGAAGTAAGACTCTTGGCACTCCTTCAAAACTTGAGAGAAATGTGAAAATGCTTGCGTATTAAGTTTACGCCTTTTTGAAACCATTTTATTAGTAAAAAATTGCCAGGAAAAACACTCAATTGAAGATTTTCTATAGAAGGTTAGGATAGCTCTAACATAACTTTTGGATTGAAGTAGGTACCCAGTATGTATTGGACCTTTCAAAACAATGAGTAAATGTCACAATTCAGATAAGATATAAAGTTGTGGCAACAAGTCAGTTATGTCTGACATGCCAAAAGCAGCCAACATTTTACACTAAACTGAAGATGATTTTTTTTTTTTGCTTATCCCTAGTACACGTGGTACAGGCCATGATAATCATGGTGGGTAGTTAGCGACTGCTTTTTACTGTAAGCGCATCACATGTCTACACATGTGAAAGCAGTTAGACTTTGCACTTACAAATGTTTCAGAGCCCCGTTTGGTTACTTGCACTCGCTGGTGGGGTTGGGCTTTTGCAAGAATCGGGGGGCCTTTGGAGCATTTTTTTTTTTTTAATCAGAAAAAAGTGTCCAATGCGGGGATCGAACCCGGGTCATAGTGGTCGTAAACCAAACGGTTTAACCAGCCTTCCACTGACCCCCCTGAAGATGATGGAACACCTGAATGCTGCTGATGGTCCACTGCCATCTATGAGAAAAAAAATATCAAATGATTTTTTTCACTTTTCAAAGAATTGGTCAATACCTTTTTTGAGTTATTAAATTATTGAGTAATAAATAAAAAGCCAACCACATTTGCATTTCATGCTGATGGCCCATATCAGTGTAGTACATTGAGGACTCACCATGGTAATGTTCACAGTTTATTTTTATTTCCAGAAAAGGATATCCAAAGTGCACAAGCCTACAAAAATATGCTTAAAAGAGTTTAAAAGTATTGAAGAAGAAGAGATCATAGTATATCTAAGTAATGAAAAAGCACTTCTTGATAATGCAACTGACCCTAGGAGTGCAGTAGCAGCATTGATAATGTGAGGATAGTAGCGCAATAGTATGATTACTTTCAGCTTGCCTACTTTCATATTAGTAGATTATGTAGATTAATCCAAAAGAAAATGTTGAGTGCTGATTCAATTATTGCTTCCATTGTTAATCAATTATTGGTATCATTTATCATTAGCAAACAAGAATGGTTAACCCAATGGTAACAAAGTAAATACAATGTGAAAAAATAGTACAAATGTGATATTGTACTGGGATAAGGTGCATAAGTGATTTTTCAGGATGCCTCAATTACCAATTTTTTGGTTGTTGAGATACAGCTTGCACCACGCTGATGAAGGCCAACAGCCCAAAACACGTCCGTGGTTAGCTTTTCTTGATTAATCAAGAATGGGTATTTGGCCAATTCTGGAATAATTAGAAATCAACGTGAATAGTTGATATTTATTCCGATAGATGGCGCAAGCCATCAGCAACTTTCAGTTGCACGATAAGGAGATGCTTTTTTCTTAAAGTAAATACAGTCTTTAGGTTTGTGATACAGCCTACAGTTTTCACCTTATTGAGGTCAATTTATATCAGTTACATTTTTTATCCATTGAAAAATGACCTCTTGATTACTTTGCTTTTACTTTATCTTGACAGACAAATGACCCAAGTTTCCAGAACAGGCCATACTAAAACCATCATTTTAATTTTTTTTTAAACTATTTTTGCCACGAACACAAGGTGCAGGCTATGATAATCATGGTGGGTAGTTAGCAGCTGCTTTTACTGTAAGGTTTTACCACATGTCTAGTCAAGTAGAAAACAGTAAGACTTTTGCACTTACAAGGTACCAAACCCTGCTTGTTACTTGCCCTCACTGGTGGGGTTGGACTTTTGCAAGAATTGGTGGATGTTGAAGGAATTTTTCTCTTCAGAATAAAGTGCTCAAAGAAAAATTTGGTCCTGGTTTCTGGTTGACAAAAATCAATGATGTGTACCACTCCTCCACCACACCATAATCACATTAAATGAAAAAGGCTTTCCCTTATGCACCAAATGGTGCAAGGAATCAGCCTCACCTGACCATATTGTTCACTGCACTGCAATGAGATCTTTAGCCCAACAAAGTTTACACAGACCTTATCAAAAAGCCTTCATTAAGCTGCCTAATTTTCAGGCATTAAGATTAGGAAGATGAAGAAGACTTTGCTATTAAGGCCTCGAACCTCAACCCCATTCACTAGAAGTGATTTTATTGTGGTTGTCGCAGTCAGAGAGTCCATCTGAGTGAGGGATGTAGGAGGAAGAGACAATGTTGGGAGCAGTCCAAAAAGCCTGTAGGAAAGAGGGATGCCTTTGAGTGGATGATGAAATATCAGGGGGGGAAATGGTAATGGGGCATTGATGATTATGTGCCAAATAGAGCCTTCCCCACTAACCTTAGTTATCTTATTTAACTCCAATGATTTTTAGAATTTTGAAAGATTGGAAAAATGATAATTTAAAGAATAAATTCAAAACTTAAGTTTTTTTGGGGGGGGGAATATCCTCTTCATTGAGAATTAGGCAAAATTAGTGATTAAAAGATGGTAACATGTGCTTATCAGTTATAAATGGATGCATCCTGTTAATTGTAATAATAACATGTTATTGACAAACTTTTGTTCCTTTTAAGCAATACTATTTATTACATGGATATGTAACTCCGCCGGTCCCAAGCCTGGATGAAAAAGGAGGAGGGGGAGCAGTAACAAGCTCGCTAAAAACCTGGGTTCAGCTGGCCCGGCTGATAGTACCCTGTAAGGGCTCCTAATCCAGGGATACAGGATGAGCAGCGTTTGTACTCCATGTTAGGAGCGGCTGCACTTGGCGTCTGTTCCTCATGTCAGAGGCGGCCATTTTTTTTGGAGCTAAGTCGACCTGCCACTGAGTAGCGCTCTCAGTCTTAATGACAAAGGCAGACGCATTCTATTTCACCCAGTCATGATAGTTGTCAAAGCTTGATACCCTAATATGATTGAGTGGAGATAAGAAAGAAGAAGAAGACATGGATATGTATATGCAATGACAATGGACATGCATAATTAACATTATAAAACTGACTATCGCCATCTAATATAATGCCAAATATGTTTTAGAATAGTAGGTGTCTTTGCAATCACTAAAACTGACAAAAATGTTATGTGGCATGAAATTGTGACACAAAAATGCATTACAGAAGATAGCAGTATAAAAACAGGATGGTAAGAATTCAAAGATTTCATTCACTCTCATCAAGGCTACATGTTGGTTTAGGTTTTGGTTACCCAAGTTTTAATAAAGATTTCTTAGGTTAAAATGAATTTGGTTTTTGCCCAATGTTTATACAATTATTTTAAAAATACAAAAAAATAAGACCTAATCCAAATAATTTAATAGTGTGTGACGTTTCGGTAACAGCATTGTTACCGAAACGTCACACACTATTAAATTATTTGGATTAGGTCTTATTTTCTTGTATCTATAATCTGAATTGTGCTTTATCAATTATTTTAAAAGTAAAATATGTAACAGGGTAACAAAACCAAATTCAAATTACCCAAATAGTTTTAAAAATGTATTATTTTAATTCAATTAAAACAAAGACCCTTGGTTACACATATTTCTTCATTAAATTTCCTAAGTATAAACACAAGGTAATAAGACCAAATCCAAATAAATAAATAGTGTGTGACGTTTCGGTACTCGGTACATTCAGTGCTTTTGTCTGAAGATGGTAACAACGCTGTTACCGAAACGTCACACACTATTTATTTATTTGGATTTAGTCTTATTACCTTGTGTTTATAATCTATAATCCAAATTGTGCCTTATCAATTCCTAAGTATAAATGCATGGCTACCTATAAGAATTTTGGTTATCTGCATATTAATACAAATTACTCTGTCTAAATTCATAGGTACATTCCAGGAAACTTTGATTTATCTAATGACAAAAATTATATTTTAAAAATATAGACATTCATCAGGATTTTTAAATTGCTACAATCATAATACAAAATTAGAAAAATTATTTTTAATACAAAGGAATACTAAAAGGTCCCATGTAAAAATTAGTCCACCTGTTCTTGGTATCTTGGTAATATTCTTGGTATCATAAAAAAATGTTTAAGTTTGAATACATGGATAGGTAATGAAGAATTTAGATCATCAAATGGGAATTGAAACTAAATTGCTTTAAATTAAATAAATAAGGATATTGTTAATCCCATTCACCTATTTCATTATAGGCAATTTCTTCACAGTTATCATCAAATTCCATTTGGCATAATTTTACTTAACAATAGGTATGATGGACACAAAAATGAAAAATTATAAATTGAAATTAATAAATGTTTGAATTTTTGTTTACACAGAATTTTTTATTTATTATTATTTTATTAAATAAAGGGGAAATTGGAAGAAAAGTTTATATAAATGACATTAAGTACAATAATAAAAGATATATTAAAATATTTCTTACCTTCAGGTGATGGTCGAGATTTTGATCTATTAATTAAGTGAGGTTGGTAGATGTAATGCCCTTCTGACACTTGGTGCCCGCTCCTGAAAAAAACAAAATGACTTTCTCCATTGAATTGTAAACATAAGTGTCACCTATTTAAAGGGGGCTCGTATCTCGTAATGCACTGCGATTGGCTCAATCCCACTGCCATGTGAACAACTACACTCTTGTGTCATGTCTAAAGGTCGGCTGATAATTCAGGTGCCTTATCATGCCAAAAATAATACGGTTGAATGAATTCAGAGAGCGACAAATTACATAAGATTGAGCATTCATTATATCAAATTTAAATTAGAAGTTAACGAGATTTATATAGTGTTTATATATATATATATAAATAAATAAATCTAAGATAATCTAACTTACTCTTCAAATTTAAACGACATTTTCTAATGTAGAAGTTCCAATAATAATTTCCATATTACTATGATTGATAATTTATAGGCTAACTAGTCGTAGAGCGACTTCATAATTTAAAATTTAGGCATATATCATTTTAGAAAATGAGAGCTAAAAAAACCAACTCAAAATGTTTACATAATTTTAACCTATTAGCAGCCGACACATCATCACTATAACAGTTCCTTTTAAAATTTGAAAATATATTCACAGATTTTTTTAATGCAACAAAAACAAAAGGAAAATATTTTTAAAACTAAATTACTGTATTATCATAAGGTATATTTTCTGCCTATTTTTTAAATTTTATCATTTCAGTTGAGCAATGGATTAAATCTTTCTTTTCTTTTTCTTTTTCTTTTATATCTATAAAAATGAAATCTAAAATCGATGTTTGTTATCGCGTTGCGAAAAATCTACAAAAGCAATCATTATGAAATTTCGTATGTAGGTAGCTGAAGATTTCGTTTAACATATAGGCTATTCAAAAAAACTAAAAAGGTTAATGTGCTTTTTTTTTTTTTTAAATATAAAACCAAAAAACATTAGTTCCAGCCTTTTACCGCTTGGGCGCAGCACTTGTCGCGACGATAAATGAATTTGATTGGTTAATAATTAACACGTGGTTTGTTTACACAATAAATGTTAGTTTGTTCACACGATGCATGTTTTTAAAAGGTAAGATTATCCAATCGCCGTGAAACTTTAGGAAGTTATTTACTATACTACTGGGAAGATTTCTGGTTTGAATTCGATTTGAAATAAATATTGTAACGTCCTCATATCAGCAAGAAAAACTTGGAAGTTTAAAAGAAAGACTTTATTTCTTTTAGGCTAACATCAGATATAGCATATTAATTATCAGACATAAGTTTACATGTGGTATATATTACAATCCATCAAAAGGCAACTGCACAGAGTATCATCAGTGATAAATATGTGCTCACTGATAATTTACTATATAGGCATCCCAGCTGCCATTACATCTCCCCCCTTTGAAGAAATTCATTCTTCAAATCGTTTGGGTGGCTTGATGATCCGCCTGGACCTTGTTGTAATGGGCAGGCGTTCTTGTGCTCCGCGTTCTGGTGATCACTCCTGGGTTCCTGGCCTGAGAATGCTCTTGGAGAAGTATTGAGTTCTTCGGGAACTTGAGCCTGTTCCTTATCACCGCTCGGGCCAGGTCCTTCCGGTAGAGTTGACTTGGGGATCTCCGGGATTTTCCTTCGCTGTTGCTTTGGACTCTCCAGATTCGAATGTCGCATGAAGGAGCTGTTGCGGCGGTACTCACCAGTAGGTGTTTGCACTTTATATGATCTTGGAGCTACTTCTTGGGTAACTCTGGCAGGGATCCATTCACGGTGATGCTGTTTCAGCATTATCTTTTCACCTTCCTTGAAGCTTCGCGTTGTCTTAGCTGTCTTCTCGTGGTGTGTTTTCTGCTTCTCCCGCTTATTTCTTAGGTTTTGTGTATGTCCCTTTTGGATTTCTGATTCCAACTGATGAGTGCTAGTAGGAAGGAGGGTTCTGGTCCTGCGACTGAACAGACACTGAGCCGGTGAAGGAAGACCATCTCTAGGAGTGTTGTAAAAGTTCAAAAGTGCTAGTTCCACTTCTTGTCCTGAATCCAAACACTTCCTGATGAGGTTCTTGGCTGTCTGTACCGCTCTCTCTCTCTGCTAATCCGTTTGATTTAGGATATAGAGGACTTGATGTCTGGTGGTCGAACAACCACTTCTTTTGAAAGTCTTTAAAGTCTCTGGACGTAAAGTTTGGCCCATTATCAGTTTCCAGGAGTCTGGGAATTCCATGTACGCTAAACCATTTTTTAAGAGATTCAATAGTTTCTGCATAGTTCATTACCTTCATTTCTTTGAAATCAATGAATCCAGAGTAGTTATCTGTTATTAACAGGTAATTTTTTCCTTTTATTGAGAAAATGTCAGCTGCGACTATCTCCCAAGGAAGACTCGGTATCTCTTTTATGATCATTGGTTATTTTGTCTTGTTCCTTGTGTGTGTGTGTGTGTGTGTGTGTGTGTGTGTGTGGTGTCCTTCGTGGATTAACTTGAGTATCTTTGCTTTTCACCTTAGGGGAATGAAGACTCTGCTACCTTTGAAGATTAGGTCTCCGTTTGTCGAGAGTTCATCTCTATATGGCCAGTATTTCTTGCAGCTTCCAGGGACTGCTGATTTGTAGTTTGGCCAGCCATTGAAGATTAGGTTTTTAGTTCTTGTAGTTCTTGGTCCTCTTTTGTAAGAGCTTGAAGTTCCTCATAGCTTGACTTATTTGTTGGGGTGGTCATCAGTACTTCAAAGTTCTCTTCCAAGTAGGTGTCTTCATATGAGCAGACTCTACTTAGTAGATCAGCTGTTAGCAGTTCTATTCCTTTCTTGTATTTAATCCTGAGATCGTATTGTTGTATCTTTAGAAAAATTATCTGGAGCCTCGGGGGTGCTTTGCTTAACGGCTTCTTGAATATGGTCTCTAAAGGACGGTGGTCCGTCTCGACGTCAACAGTTTTGCCATAAATGGGTTGATGTAATTTTTCGCATCCAAATTTGATGGCAAGTGCTTCCTTTTCTATCTGAGCGTAGTTCTGCTGAGTGGAGTTGAGAGCTGATAAGGCGTAGGCTATGGGCTTTCCATTTTGTAATAGAACCGCTCCAAGGGCATATAAACTGGCGTCTACTGAAAGTGTCAGATTTCCGTTGGGATTAAAGAATTTCAGAGTTGGTGCAGTTATGAGCAAAGTCTTGATCTCTAAGAGATCACAATCGAAGGATTCATCCCATAGCCAAGGTGTATCTTTTTTCAAAAGCAACCTCATGTTTTTGGTTTTCTCTGCAAGGTTAGGGATGAACCTGCTCAGGTATTGTATCATTCCTAAGAGACGTTGTAGTTCTTGCTTGTTGCTCGGTAACTTAATTTCTCCTATTGCACGCACTTTCTCAGGGTCAATTTTAATGCCTTTGATTTTTACTTCTTCATACCAATCTTTGGTCAGGTTGGTGTTTTCAACTGACTGGATTACAAATTCTTGAATCATTTCAGGTTCTGGTGACCCAACAATTTGTTTGACTTTGTATGAATTTGTGTTCTGGGATCTGCAAAGATTAGCAAAATGGTTGAGTTTCTTGCATTTGTTGCATCTCTATTGATATGCTGGACATTGGTTGATTTTGTGGGATCTACCACAATTTCTGCAGTTTTCTATTATTTTGTGACTTTGGTTAGTGGTATTTTCTTTCTTCGGCTCTTTTCTATCTTCCCACTTCTTACTGTTCATCTTTGTCACAGCAACTTGTTTGTCTGAGTCGGATAGTACATGCTTCATTTGGTTTGTGGCATTTTCACATGCTATGCAAATTTGTGTGACTTTTTCCAGATTAAGGTCAGCCTCACTAAGAAGTCTTTCTCTTATTTCATTGTTAATAATTCCTACAACTATTCGATCTTTAAGTAGTTCATCAGACATGACAGCATATTTGCAGTTTGCTATCTGTAATTTGATCCTAGTCAGAAAATCATTAAATGTTTCATCTTCTTTCTGTTTCATCTGATTGAATTTGAATCTTTCAATTGTAGTGTTCAGCTTTGGAGAAAAATAGTTGTTGAACTTGTCTTTTACAATGCTCAGATTATTTTATCTGCATTATTTAAGTTGAAAGATTTGAAAATATTTTGAGCCTCTCATCTCATTGCAGCCATAAAGATAGCAACCTGTACCTCTGGTGCTTTACTACTTAATTGGGTAGCAATTTCATACCATTCAAAGCTTTCAAGCCAAGATTCCCAGCCCTCTTTGTTTAGTTCATTTAGGCCTATTTGTTTTGGAGGTCGAATAGCATTTTCCGCCATGTTGTTATTGTATTTTTTTTTCTAAAAATACACTTATTTCTTCTTGCTTGTAAATTAAATTATTTTGTATATATTATTATTAAATCCAAAAGACAAAAACCTCTCGCAATCAGTATCTTTTATTTTTACAAATAAATTATTATGCAATCGAATTTTATTTGAACATGCAAATTAGAGATGTTCTGAAATACTTTAAGAACTTGGAAATTATTAAATTGTTCTTACCACGTGCAGTTGTTTACAAGCGCCGCTGCCACCATGTAACGTCCCGGATTTGTTGGTTAACGTTAATCAGCAAGAAGTACTTGGAAGTTTAAAAGAAAGACTTTATTTCTTTTAGGCTTACATCAGATATAGCATATTGATTATCAGACATAAGTTTACATGTGGTATATATTACAATCTGTCAAAAGGCAACTGCACAGAGTATCATCAGTGATAAATATGTGCTCACTGATAATTTACTATATAGGCATGCCAGCTGCCGTTACAAATATTCTTTGCAATTTTATTTGCAATTTTTTTACTTTCACTCGCAAGCAGCGCCTCTCGCGGTTTCTGGTGAAATTATATTTATAAACTAGCGGACGTACCCGGCTTTGCCCGGGTAAAGGTTTGTCTAACGAATCTTTCGATAAAGTGAACATATTTTCCTGGTCCCTTGAAAAATACTCGATAAGTTGAATAAAATCAATATTAATTGGTTCCCTCGGTAATTGGAAGTCAGAGGAATAGTATCTTGCCTTTAAATTGTATCATTATTCTTGTCTCAAATAAATTGCTGTGTCTTCCTGAATTTTGTCTTTCCTAATTTTGTACATCACAAAATCATCCTATCATCATGATAATATTCAAAGCAGATTGTTGAATTATAACAGATAAATTAGAATTTTTATCTTGATTATTTTTAGGGCGAAAAGTTATTTCAAAAATTTTATTTGCTAGAAACTTTCCCAGTACTATAATAAATAACTTTCCAAAGTTTCATGGCGTTCCAATGAGTGGTTTGGTCAGGCATAAAGGACAGACAGACACACATACATTCATTAATATATACAGTTATCAGCGTCATGCACAATTCTTTCTTAATTCTGTCACCGTTTGCTTTTGGTTCAGTGGTAGAATGTTCGCCTGCCACGCGGGCGGCGCCCCGGGTTCGACTCCCGGCTGATGCATTTTTTTTTTACAAATTTTAAAACTCATTTATATTATTAAAATATATGTGCTTTTCCTGTCTATGTACAGATTTATGGTCTATGTACAAAAGTATACAAGTATGTAATACAAGTTATTTGCAAATTGCGTGGCAAATTTGCCCTTTCGCTCGCAAGCAGCGCCTCTAGAGGTGAAGATGGGAGGTAGTATCAGTTGACCTAATGGACATGTAAAACGTGTTTTAACAGGACATAAAGAAAAATCTGGAAAAGATATTTTTCGGATTTTTAGTCAAGAAAAATAAATTAACAGGTTCTGGGAAAAAAGTAGTTGTTTTTATTCAGAAAATGATGATGACAATATTGTTGTATCATTAATATATACAGTTATCAGCGTCATGCACAATTCTTTCTTAATTCTGTCACCGTTTGCTTTTGGTTCAGTGGTAGAATGCTCGCCTGCCACGCGGGCGCCCCGGGTTGGATTCCCGGCCGATGCATTTTTTTTTTTACAATTTTTAAAACTCATTTATATTATTAAAAAATATGTGCTTTTCCTGTCTATGTATGGATTTATGGTCTATGTACACAAGTATACAAGTATGTATACAAGTTATTTGCGAATTGCGTGGCAAATTTGCCCTTTTGCTCGCAAGCAGCGCCAATCAGCTGACCTAATGGACATGTAAAACGTGTTTTAACAGGAAATAGAGAAAAATCTGGAAAGGATATTTTTCGGATTTTTAGTCAAGAAAAATAAATTGACAGGTTCTGGGAAAAAGTAGTTGTTTTTTATTCAGAAAATGATGATGACAATATTAGTGTATCATATTTGATTATCAGATACAAAATTATATCCAGAAAAATTCCAAAAGGCAGAGACCACGGGTGAAGCCAGTTCATTTTTTAGTATGCAGGAACAAAATTCTAACAGAAAAACATTCATTCAAGCAGAAGACACAAAGCCAGATCATCTCCTTATAAAAATATCGCTTCTCAGACACAAAGTTTGGAGTGGGACGTTTCACAAGAATGACATCCACGGCGCCAATTTATAATTGTAACGAATAGTATTTGAATAAAAGCATTTAATCGGGTAAAACCCGGGCATTGCCCTTTCTCAATCAATTCTGTCACCGATTGCTTTTGTGAATGGAATAATTACCCAAATATGGCCATTTCTCATAACCATTGGTGGTTCAGTGGTAGAACGCTCGTCTGCCACGCGAACGGCTAGGTTCGATTCCTGGCCGATGCATTTTTTTTTTTTTACAATTTTTAAAACTCATTTATATATTATACAAGAATGATATCCACGACGCCAATTTATAATTGTAACGAATAATATTTGAATAAAAGCATTTAATCGGGTAAACCCCGAGCGTTTCCCGGGTCATTCAGCTAGTTTAATACAGTTATCAGCGTCATGCACAATTCAGTCACGTGTCAAGTTACGGTAAGTAAAAATTTAATAATCAAAAAAAGATGCCGAAACCCGGGATCGAACCAGGGACCTTTAGATATTCAGTCTAACGCTCTCCTAACTGAGCTATTTCGGCTTATTTTAGTTATTTCTATAGAAGCTTCTATCTTTATAATTATGTATATTTTCAAAAAGTCAATTCACACCTCTTCGCTGGAGACCATGGGAATACTGACTAATTCATTATGCTAACATAATTATAAATACAAGTATTAGAGTCATCAACAATTCTGTCATCGTTTGCTTTTGAGAATGGAATAAATACCCAAATAGGGCCATTTCTTATAAGCATCGGTGGTTCAGTGGTAGAATGCTCGCCTGCCACGCGGGCGGCCTGGGTTTGATTCCCTGCCGATGCCTTTTTTTCTTTTTTACAATTTTTAAAACTCATTTATATTATTATCCCTATATATATATAAAAGTCAGCGTATGTATGTATGTTTGTCAATTATACACTTCCACAATACGTAACTAATCTGACTGATATTTTAACAGTATATAAAGTAGAATCTGGAAAAACTCATAGTGAAAATTTCAGGTCTCTATCCCAAATATCCGTCGTGTTATTTGCAAATTTGCTCTTTCGCTCGCGCCTCTAGCGGTGAAAATGGGGGGTAATACCAGCTGACCTAATGTACATGTAAAGTTTGGAGCGGGACGTTTCACAAGAGAGTCATTCAGCTAGAATATAATATAAATATATATCATTATATCAACTATATTACTTAAATCAAATACCTAAACACTAATATAATACAATTTTTGCTTTCACACACACTTTTTTCCTGTAGTTTATGTGTTACTTATGTATTTCTATTCTATGGCACTTCTAATATTTATTATTGATGTTCTTTCAGTATGAAGAAAATTGCAATCGGGGGAATTCTCGAGCGAAGCCGGGTCATACGTCTAGTATAATATAGAAAGAAAGATTACATTGTATGCGATGAATTTTTATATCAATATACATAATTCTCTCATTGAGAAAAAAAAATTAATTTAATAATTAATTATCAAATTCACAAAAGTGACAATATCTTATTTGAAATATAATAAATGTTTTCAAAAAATTATGTGTTTCAAAAATATATTTAAACGCATATAACAATATTTATATTTATATACTTTTATAAATCAATATATAGGCGGATTGGATGATTTCAAGAATCGTTTTAACAAATGTCCGTTAGGCAAACTTTTTTTTGGATAAAAAACCGGGCGAAGCGGGTACATTCGCTTAATACAGTTATTTACAAATCTTCGTTTGTGGCAAGATACTATTCCTTCAACTTCAAATTACCGAGTGGACCAATTGATACTGATTTTTTAAAACTTATCGAGTATTTTTCAAGGGGCCGGGAAAAAATTATTGAGAGTATAGACAAGTATATATTCATTAGGGATTGGATGTTTGCTAGAATTGTTTTAGCAAATTTTTGTTAGGCAAACTTTTATTCGGGTAAAAATTTGGCGAAGCCGGGAACATATATAAATGTTTGTCGGCTATGCACGCCCTCAATATGTAACTAATCTCGCTGAAATTTGAACAGGGAGAGAGTTAAATCTGGAAGAGTTTTTTTGTCTCACTTTAACCAAGAAAAATTATAATTAACCAAGTACTGAGGAACAATATATTTTTAGTCAGAAATGATAATGACAATATTGCCTATCATGCTTGATTGACATAAACAAAATTATTTAGGGGAATATTCACTAAAGAATTCCACAGGCGGAGCCAGATAATAATTTTCAGTAGGCAGGAACAAAATTCTACCTGCGAAACATTCACTCGAGCAGAAAACACACGAAACCATTCATCTCTATATATAAAATATCGTTTCTCGGCCTTTTGGCTAAGATCATGTAGGATATCTCTAGATATTTTATTTATATATATCTTTTTGAAAATCTATTCAATAGAGAGAGTGGTTATTTTTGTACGAAAAATATATTTTATATCCTTCTTTCCTTTCCTTATCCTTTCCTTTATATATATATGTGATAAGATCCTGTCGACTCTTCTGTGATATGATCCTGTCGACTCTTCTGTGATAAGATCCTGTCGACTCTTTAATGTGATAATATAATAATAATGTGGGGAAAGAGAAATAATCACACCACAAATTGGTAGAGGAATTTGGAAGCCAACCAGAGAGAGAGATAGACGGGCCCGGCAACCGCCGGGCGTCCGCTCGCGTCGAACACAATCACCCAACTGTCTCCAAGGTCCCGAGGTGCCAAGTGACGGCCCCCAGGAGCCCCTTGGAATGTCCTGATGTCTAAAGTGACACCCTTCAGCTGCCCATCCCTCTCTGGGTCGACTGTAGGTCCGTTTTATTATTCCAGGAAGAGTATATATTATGACATATGGCCCCCGTTGAAGAAGGCTGAACATGGTTTGAGTATACTTAAAGCTGGAGAAGCCAGGAATAGATAAAATAATTTTACAGTTGAAATAAATTAAGGGTATGGTGACATAGTTTTATGTAAATAAAATATTGTATAGTACACAAGTAAATATTATTTACAAGCAATTTTACAACACCGGAGAGTTTGATATTTAAGGGAATTCTTTATAATATCAAAGTTATAAAAGCCTATACAATAACATATAATGTATTATAGGGGAAATGTTATTGAGGAGTGTGAACAAGGAGAAGAAGAGTCACATACATATGATGAAATTCTGAAGATCATTAAGACTGGGGAACTCTACACTTTAAGATATTTTTCAGGCGGACATGGCAAGAGGAAACTTGGGATGGGCTTTCTAGGCTATAGGTGTAGAGTACGAGAAATGAGGTTGAGGTTGGAAATTGCGTGAGCTCAGGACTGAGGTAAATATAGAACTACATACAATGTTAGAATTTTGGCGAACAGAGCGAGGGGAAACTTGCTTTGGGCCATTCTACCTTATCTATGCAGTTACTTGTGTAGCGAGTCCGAGGGGAAAAATCCCGTGTGTAGGTGAGGAAGTCGCATGGACTTATAGTTAATTTGAGAAGATAAAATAGTTCGAAATACTAAGGTAGAATATATAGGCGAACAAAGCGAGGGGAAACTTGCTTTGGGCCTTAATTATTTCGATACTATGAGACTTTAGTAGTTTTAACCAATTAGAGGAAAGTATGCGCGGACAGTGCCAAAAATTGGGACGAGGACGGCGTTGTCCTTTACAAGATACAAGCTGCTCGGACACGAGGTGTTTGAACCGTCGTGGGAGCTTGTGCAAGGCGATGATTTCGCGGTGAGTTGAACGTAAAACCCATGTCTGCGCGAAATGATGACGGACCGGACATAATCAGCGACGATGTTTAACGTACCTCCGTGGGAAATATCGGTGGTAGGTTATATCGTGTTGGTTTGGACAAGGGACAAACAAAGATTTGAAGACAGGGTCCGTGTGGCGAACGTGTGGCGCGAGAAGAAGAAGCGAACTGTGCCGCTCGATGCAGTTTGTTCAAGTGAGAACAAAAGGGAGTTGATAAACATCTAGCAATTAGTCAATCTGCATCCTGTGACGAACACACCAGTGGCTAGATGGTGTGGGTCGGTGGATATGCTAGAGGGAACTACAAAATATATTATCGTAAATGAAGAGTGGAGATTAGTGGCAAAAGTAGTTCGATAAATGATTAATCAATAATTTCATAGAGGGTCATGGACTGGTAAAAGGTTAACAAAGTTGTAAGAATGAGAGGGACATTAAGGGGAAGATAGATAAGAGTCACCAAGAGTTGGTTGTAAGCAAGGCTCACGTGATGGTTGGAATTCTTCGACGCCTGAATTACAGAGTGAATTTTGGGTCGGTTAGGGAAAGAAATTATTTTTCGTGAGCCGTGCTTACAATTAGAAGAGAAGGTCATATACAAAAGGGTAAAGATGTTTAGGTACTGGAACCCTATTGTGATTGAGCACTATTATGAAATTGATTGTTGTTATTATTAAAAATCGTAAAGCATTCATAGATAGAATGCCAATTTTAAGGAATGAATTTAAAATAAAAATATTTCATTAAAATATCTATTATTCATTCGATTGGTAAGGTACAAATTTAATGGGTTACAAATATATAGATAAATAGTATTGAGAGAATAAAATCATTGTTAATAGGCGTGGAGAGAATAAATTGTACTAAACTAATTATAGAAAATATTGGCATCAGAGTTTACAAAGAATGACTTTTTTGAAGAATGAATGGTAGGGGTGGAAACAATTACACTCACAGGTTATGCTGGTTGAGGGCGCAAGTAGATTCATTAAGGGAGTGTTCTGTCTGCTGTACGTGCCAGTGTTGTCCGACACAGTAGTGGCAGGGATATGGCGGAGTCCATGGTGATGGAAGGTGTCCTGCTCTGGCGCGGCGATCGTTCTTGAGAATATCTAGTGCTGGGAGAAGTGTGCGGCAGGTTCATCTCCGTCGTAGGTGATCACTTTTTCCGGATCACGGTTCAAAAGTTGGCGAGGAAGGGGGTGAGAGCTCGAAGAAAAGTGGCTGCAGTTGAGTTTGGTTTGGCCGATCATCGTGGTCTTGCGTCTTTTTTCTTCAGATTCCAGTAGGTATGGGAATTTGTTTCCCGGCCAGGTCTTATCCTGTCGACTCTTCTGTGATAAGATCCTGTCGACTCTTCTGTGATATGATCCTGTCGACTCTTTTGTGATAATATTGATTGATGACTCTGATACTTGTTTATTTTTATGTTTGATTTTGTCCACTTACATTTTTTTTACCCGCAATCATATGTGTCTATATTTTTATTCATTTTATACTTGTTCATACCTTTATAATATTGTGGTGAAGAAATATTTTATTATATAATTTAATATTATTCAATGAAAATATTCAACAGATTGTAAAAATATATATTGCTCTGTATTTGTGAAATCATCTTTAAAATATTTCTTTGCTTGCTTGCTTAAGATTCCCTAGCTGTAGATAGTTTTGGCTGACTTGTTAATAATTGTCGACTCGTCGCTGTGACGTCATCAATAAATACTTTTATATCTTAGGATATTTCAAGGCTTGATTTATACGCTAAAACTGGTGAAGAAGCTGGATCGATACCCATTCAGAAAAAAACGTTAAATTGATTCGGTTGAGCAAGAAGAAACAACCATGAACATCAAGAAAGAAGCAACAAATCAGGTAGGTTCATTTTTTATACAACATTTACCTAGAAATCCCTCAATGTTCTCTGGTGAGGGTTCTGAAGATCCCCATAACTGGTTGAAAAAGTACGAACGTGTGGCGAAGCATAACCAATGGGATGAAACACTTTGTCTCGCCAACGTTTACTTTTATTAGATCGGCACTGCTCTCAAATGGTTTGAGAACAATGAGGAGAGCATCCTGACATGGAAGGAGTTCATGTCCCAGTTAAAATCAGTTTTCGGAAAAAACGAAAACTTGAGGTTACGAGCAGAGAAAACCTTAAAAACTCGTGCACAATTGAAAGGTGAAAGCGCTGAATTTTATATTCAAGACGTCCTGCGCCTCTGCAAAGAGGTAGACCCTCATATGAATGAGGAAGATACAATATTCCATTTGATGAAAGGGATAGCAGAAGAGCTCTACCAGGCACTTCTCCCAAGAGATGCACATACCACTCAACAATTCGTCACCGAGTGTCGCCGCATTGAAGCGCTACATCGTAAGCGAGTGACCCCAACCAGGTACGAGCGACTACCAAATGTGGCGTCTCTCAATGATCATGATGACAGGGCAGATCTGTCATCTATGATTAGGCAAATGGTTCGCGAGGAGGTACAGCGAGCATTAGCCTCTCCTCGAGAAGAACCAGAAATATCTGCAATTGAACATATGGTGCAGCAAGAAATTGAAAAAACCATTGCGCCAATTTCTAGAAGTTTCCCTCAAAATAGAGCGCCAAGGCCATTACCAAGCCCTAGGTACGAGTTCCAACCCAGAAATTTCCAACCTAGACCGCAGCAGCCGAAGCAAGTAAACGGAAGACGCGATACCAACGAATGGCGAACCACGGAAGGTAAGCCAATCTGTTTCCACTGCGGACGCCCTGGCCACGTCGTGCGCTACTGCCGTGACAGGAGGAGAGAATATGAAGAAGGACAAAATTGCTATTACAAACATAGAGATAGGCAAGAGCCTAGAACATTCTATAATTCTCGGAGCAGCCAAGAGCCCAACGACGACCTGCCAAGAGAAAATAGACGCCGCTACCGAAGCCCCTCTCCTTACACTGGCCGAAAAGGACAATATTCGTCTCCTGATAAAAGAGCCAGCCAGTCGCCTCGCCGTTCCCGTCAGGAAAACTAGAAGATGCGTCCTATTTTGGAGGTAAGGCCGCAAAATTTATAAATCCTCCCTTATCGACTACATTAGAATTAAAAGAAAATTACATAGACATTAAAATAGAAGGAAAAATGACGCGTGCCCTCGTCGACTCAGGAGCCTCATATTCTGTCATTTCTGAGAGGTTCAGACTCAAACTAAGAAAAATAATGTTTGCCGAAACTGACGTCACATTACGAGTAGCCAACGGTAAAATTGTGAGACCAAAAGGACGCTGCACACTGAAACTGGACTTGAATGGACTACAGGAAAGCTTTGAATTTGTCGTTATGGAAGACTATAGTCACGAAGTTATTCTTGGTTGGGACTTTTTGAAGTTATCTAGGGCGATAATTGATTCAGCTGACGACAAACTCTTCTTAGAAAAATGTCTTTTTGAGGATACCCCTAAGAACAGCTCACCTCTCTACTCGGAATTGGAATATAGAATCGAACCCGCCTCTATTCAGTTAATAGAAGTAGCAAGTCGTGACATTCCTAATGACGCAATTGTGGTGGCAGAATGTCGAAAAGAGCTATTGCTGGAAAGAGAACTAACGGCTCCCTCCTCTGTCATTTCACTTACCAATAACCGAGGTAAACTTTGGGTGGTGAATTGGAGTCCATATCCGAAACTAATCCCACAGGGGATGCATGTAGCCGATAATGCTACCATCGAAGATAGTCAATTATGTACTCTAGTTGATTGTAACCAAGTTGAAACAGAGGCGGAACATTCTGAAGACCCAAAAATCTCGGAATTTTTTATAGATGATTCGCTTGATGAATCTCAAAAAGAAAAATTAAGAAATTTGTTAAAAAACTATACAGATATTTTCGAATTTAATAAAAGAAAACAATTCAAGGACGTCAATGTTAAACACCGAATTAACACTGGAGACCACCTACCGACCAAACAAAGACCTTACCGAGTTGCACCAAGAGAACGCCAAATTATTCAGGATGAGATAAACAAGATGGAAAAACTTGACATCATTCAGCCCTCTGAAAGTCCGTGGGCCTCACCTGTAGTATTGATAAGAAAAAAAGGATGGAAGCTGGAGATTCTGCGTCTATTACCGCCGCCTTAACAAAATAACAAAAAAGGATGTCTACCCTCTCCAAAGGATCGACGACACTTTAGACTACTTACCGGGAGCTAGATTTTATTCTTCCATGGACCTCCAATCAGGGTACTGGCAAATCGACGTAGAAGAATCGGACCGTGAGAAGACAGCATTTATAACTCCAGATGGACCGTACGAGTTCAAAGTAATGCCATTTGGGTTATGTAATGCTCCAGCTACCTTCGAACGAATGATCGATAATCTTCTGAAGGGTCTTAAGTGGACTATTTGCTTGTGTTACCTCGATGACATCATCGTTTTTTCAGATGGCTTTGAAGAACATCTAAGACGCCTTCAACTTGTATTAAATTGCCTTAAGAAAGCCGGATTATGTCTCAATTCCAAGAAATGCAAGTTTGGTGCAAAAACTATCACGGTTCTTGGACATGAGGTGAGTGAAAATGGAATTCGTCCCGACCAAGAAAAGATTCGAGCATTCCGCGACTTCGCTACGCCAAGGTCATTGAAGGAAGTTAGAAGTTTTCTTGGCCGTTCATCCTACTACCGCCGCTTCATACCCAATTATGCCCACGTAGCCCAACCCTTGAATGACCTTTTGAAGAAAGACTCAGCATTTAATTGGAACCAGGAAGAGCAAAATGCATTTGAAGCTCTCAAGTCAGCGTTAATTTCCGAACCCGCTCTTGGACATTTTGATTACTCATCCCCAACCGAAATACACACTGACGCAAGCAACTACGGAATAGGAGCAGTATTAGTGCAGATACAAAAGGGAAAGGAAAGAGCCATTGCTTATGCATCCAGCACCTTAAATAAGGCAGAAAAAAATTATTCAACCACAGAAAGGGAATGCCTTGCCATCATTTGGGCTATCAATAAATTCCGACCATATGTCTTTGGACAGCCGTTCACTATTGTTACAGACCACCACTCTTTGTGCTGGCTGACCAACCTCAAAGACCCATGTGGGAGGTTAGCAAGATGGGCACTTCGGCTGCAAGAGTTTGACGTCACTGTCGTGTATAAGAGCGGAAGGAAACATCAGGACGCAGACTGCTTATCAAGAAGTCCATTAGAATACAGTGAAGATATGGAGGAAGATATTCCAAGCATAGTGACTTTGCAGAACTTTAGCGAAGAGCAGATGAATGATCAAGCTCTTAGAAAAATTGCTGACCAATTACAAAGTACTCCCAATAATTCCTTTGTAAAAATTCGATAACACGCTCTACAGAAAAAATTATGATCCAATGGGGAAACCATGGCTTTTGGTGGTTCCACGCCATTTAAGGCAGGAATTACTGAAAAATTTCCATGATTCACCCACTGCTGGTCACCTCGGATTTACTAAAACCTATGACCGAATAAGAAAAAAGTATTACTGGCCCGGAATGTATAGAACGGTTAGAAGGTATGTGGCACACTGTTCAGATTGTCAGAGGCGTAAACATCAGCCCCAACTCCCCTCAGGGCACTTACAGCCAATACCTGTTCCTGAAGTTGCCTTTGAAAAGGTAGGAATGGATCTCCTGGGGAGATTTCCAACATCAGAAGGTGGCAACCGTTGGATTATTGTATGTACGGACTACCTAACGAAATATGCGATAACTAAAGCCCTACCCACAAGTGAATCCATGGAAGTTGCCAAATTCTTCATTGAAGATGTCATCTTAAAGCACGGCGCGCCGAGGGAATTAATCACGGATAGAGGAAGGAACTTCACATCTTCAATGATAAGTGATCTGAACAACCAGTGCAGAATAACCCATCGGAAGACGACCGCCTATCACCCCCAGACAAACGGACTCACGGAGAGGTTGAATAAGACCATAGCAGACATGCTGTCCATGTATGTAGATGTCAACCAGAAAGATTGGGACAGAATTCTTCCATTCGTTACATTTGCATACAACACAGCAAAACAAGAGTCTACTGGGTTCACCCCATTTTTCCTTGTACACGGGCGTGAAGCCGAGACTCCACTGGACGTGTTATTCCCCAAGTTATTGCCAGAAGACGACGATTTCATCCAAACTCTAGGGGCAAGAGCCGAAGAAGCACGAAAACTGGCACGTATCCACTCCATGAGATCTCAAGATAGCAATAAACAACGCTATGACGCCCATCACAGAAATATAATTTATCAGCCTGGAGATCTTGTATGAATCTTTATCCCTGTGCGTAAAGTGGGATATTCGGAGAAACTAATGAGACGTTACTTCGGCCCAAACAAAGTAACCCGAAAAATATCTGATGTGACCTATGAAGTTGAAACATTCGGAAACCAGCAAGGTCGTCGTAAAACAAAAGATTTAGTTCACATTTGTAGGATGAAACCATATTTAAACCCAGAGGACCAGGAGGACCTCCAAGAAGTGGACCCAGAAGATGACCCGACAAACTTCCAGGAAGAAGACATCCCCACTGAACAAACACAACAACCACAGACCCGCGTAGAGATCTCAGGCCCTATCACCCGTTCTCGAGCCTTGAGACTGAGGATGTAAGTCTCCTTCTGAGCATCGGGTCGATGCTCTTTATAGGAGGAGGCTATGTGGCGAAGAAATATTTTATTATATAATTTAATATTATTCAATGAAAATATTCAACAGATTGTAAAAATATATATTGCTCTGTATTTGTGAAATCATCTTTAAAATATTTCTTTGCTTGCTTGCTTAAGATTCCCTAGCTGTAGATAGTTTTGGCTGACTTGTTAATAATTGTCGACTCGTCGCTGTGACGTCATCAATAAATACTTTTATATCTTAGGATATTTCAAGGCTTGATTTCTACGCTACAATATGACAATGTATATCATCAACTAGCGGGCATGCAACAACCGCTTACAACAATCATATTCTTTAACCAATTCCCTATACTTTTCATCACTATCTTTTACAGTCATTGCTTCACATCAACGTAGAAAAACGACAGTACTGCTTGACAATTTTTTTTTTATTTCGTATTGCAACAAACTCTTTGAACACAGTTCCCCAGATTTAAAATTCCCAACTTCTGGTCTGAACACGCTTCAAGAGTTTATTTCAATCATCCTCAGAGCACAATCACCAACGCATGCGCAAAGCGTTCACTTTTTTCAACTTTCAACTTTTTTTCAGCTCTAGCGGACCACCATCAACCTTTGATTTGATGTCAAGTCAGACCACCTACTGTCGCTACAATCCTACTTATCGCATGGCTCTACCACCCCATTCAATCATATTAATGAGCAACTTTTCTTCAACAACTTTTAACCCAATAACCCTAAAATTGTGACAAAAGCACTGTAACCCTTATATAGGATCGCAAGTGAAACATTCCCTAGGAAGACGCTCGAGTCTATATCCTCGCTTTGCACCTGGATCTGAGTATTTGGTTTACCTGTGCACTCCTAACAATTGCATATTCTTCAACTACTAACCCTTTCCAACGCCCGCCAATATTTTCTTAGAATGTGAATTTTTATGTAATAATTTTATTTTAATCATCATTTTAAAAAAAATCAAACAAAAATGTCAATTTTATTTAACTTTTATATATCCGATTAAACCATCTTGTTATAGCCCTTTTTAACCCATACAGTTTAAATTAATTAAAATAAATTTTAATTACTTACCTGTGTTAGAGAGGCTTTACCCGCTTAAACCCGGATAAACCCTTTCACTCCCGGGGTCCATCTATGGTAATTTAAACCAACAACCCCATATTGTAAATAACTTATAACAATATTTTCATGTTGTATAATAGAAACACATCTGTAAATGATTATACACATGATTGGCATGTGTCATTACATCATCATATGTAATGTACTTTGTACAAACTGAGGATAAATAAATAAAACTCTGCAATAGATTAAGAGTTTAGCTAAATCAAAAGGTCAAAACGTCTAAAATCGAGCATATAGTAGTCCCAAAACAACAAGGTCTAAAGATGGAAACTGCCATGGCGCCAGTTCAGAATTTCGCCAGACGATCCACACTCTTCGCGTCTGTTGAATAGCAATAGTCCCTTTCTCGGGAAAGATATATAAGGCCCCCGTCTTAGCCAAAAATACAGTCACTTGACAGTCATTTTCACCATCAGCGCGTGCCCTCGTCGGTTGTAACCCAGGTACACCTCATCCACCATGTAGACCAGTAAGAACTCTTCCATCTTTCGCTCCTAGCTCAACTTTTATCTGTTCACGGAACTTTCTTAGTGAAACTGTGTCTTCGTTTTTGTGATGGACATTCCCAAGTTTTCCACTCTGCCTCGATTACGACTGCCTGTACTCTGTGAGAACTGTTAAAGGTCTTACAAGGTGCAGAGAGGTACTAGAAAACTCCCTGTTATTTTGCTTAATAAATAATTTATTAGAAAAATAGTATAAACACATTTATTTTAAACAAAATAAAAAATATCAGAACTTATAAAATAAAAGAAGTTTATTTACCTTCTTTAAAAATATTTACATAAAAGCAATTTAACAAAACAAATTTAATCCAAAAATTAAACAAGCAAAATTTACATATCTCTCGACAGAATGTGTTTACTCTAGTCTTAGTCAAAACCCAATAAATAAATATATACACAATTTAATTATTTTTATACGTCTGCGTAACTCTAAGTCCATTTACATCACTCCCCATCCTGACTGTTCAACTCGATCAACACAGTATAGTGAGAGTAGATAGGGACTCACACCATAGATTAAGTCGACTGGATACCTCACCACATATTTAGTCGACAGGATTCAACAAGAGGCTACCAGACCTCACCACATTTACATATTTTTATCCCATTACTATATATATGCTAATTTTACTTGTATTTTTAGAGAATTATCAAGGGCATATTTATGTAATAATATCGAAAATAAAAAGTAAAATGACATTATTTTAATGCAATAAAGCAAAGCGCGTTAAGGCTACAAAAAGTCAAACACTAAGGATGGTGGGAGTGTAACTACTCTGCGTGTTGACGGAAGATAACGCAAGATGGCCGACCGGTTGCAGCCGATCAGAGCCGGGTTAGATCACCGTCTGAAGAAGGGGGAGTGTCCTGTGTCGTAAGCTTTCACGTGCACGTGCTTATCACGCGCAGCCCGGAGGCCTGCGCTTGGGAAACGCCGGATACGTTATCAATGAGTGGGGAGTATTTTTATATTATTCTATGACCTCGCTCGGCAACACTGCAATACCACACCAGTATATTGATAGAAATTCTGCAAACTTTAACTCGCAGAAGCCAATATAAACTTGCAATTCAACAATATGTATTTTATATACATTTAATAAAACATTACATTTTTAATCATCTTTAACAAAAATCGCCAATTCAAGATTTTTGAGAATTATCGATGAATAACTTATACTCTATAAGATTTAAAAAATATATAAACTTTATTGGGCTTTTGCCCTTCTTTTCTTCTTCTTCCGTGCCTTACTCTACTAAGGGTGGGCCGCTTTGTCTCGCCCTTTTTCTACATGTAGCTAAAATGAAATGAAACTATAATAAGGTTCATACTTAATTACATGTTCTTTTCATTTTATCTACAGGCTGAGAAAGAGAAATACCCGAAAACTATTATATATACATAATAACATATTTTAAAAAATTGAAGTAAGTTATTTATATAAATTTAATCAACATAGTGTGTGTGTATCCCGCAATCGACAACATTTTCAAATTCAGAATTATCAGTGATTACCAAAACATTAACTACAAAACTTACTATTTCTCACATAGAGTATTTTTATTACCTTTTATATATGAATATTGCCACGTGGAAAATTAAGAAAGACAAATTCAGGATGACAGCAGTTTATTTAAGGCAAGAACAAACTATGCATGATAAATATATATATATATATATATATGTAGTATATTTTGAGTTAGATAGTTCACAACCTTCTTCTGGTATTTATTATAACCCCATATCTATATAAAAATATGTATCGACCTTGTGGAAATGGATGTAACAAATAAACAAAGAGGCAAAGGAAGACCAGACGGCGACAACGACCAACGGCGCCAGAAGGTGGCGTGATTACAGGAGCCAATCAGGACTCACCGCCATATGAGGGGGTCCAGTATAAAAGGGCCCAGAAAATGAGACAAAGTAGTTTTTTTTCAGAGTGACGCCGTTATACGGTCGGTCGGATCTCTCACCCCTTTTTCTATCCGCGAGTAGGCTTAGGACATCCGCGGCGCCCGTGGTCCGACTGCCTTCGTCCGTGGTCTATCTCTGCCTCTTGGAGCTACCATCTAGACCTGCCTCTGTCCCTTGCTGTCCCCGTGCGGGAATCCCATCACGCACCCACGACCACGACTGCCCAGTACATTCCACGTCGGCTTAGTCGGGGTTACTATATATATATATATATATGTGTGATGAGGTTCTGTTGCCTCTTGTAGAATCCTGTGTTGACCGAGAGGAACAGTCAGGATGGGGAGTTTTCCAGTACCTCTCTGCACCTTGGAAGACCATTAACAGTTCTCACAAAGTAGTACAGGCAGTCGTGGTCGAGGCAGAGTGGAAAGCTTGGGAATGTCCATACACAAAACGAAGACACAGTTGCACTAAGAAAGTTCCGTGAACAGATAAAAGTTGAGCTAGGAGCGAAAGAAGGAGAGATAGAAGAGTTCTCACTGGTCTACATGGTGGATGAGGAGGACCTTGGTGACAACCGACGTGGGCTTCCGTTGATGGTGAACTGACTGTAAAGTGACTGTATTTATGGCTAAAGACGTGGGCCTTTATATACCTTTTCTGAGAAAGGGGGTATTGCATTTCAGCACATGCGAGAGGGGCGTGGATCGTCTGGCGAAACTGTACACTGGCGCCGTGGCCGTTTCCATATTTAGACTTTGTTGTTTTGGGAATACTATATACTCGATCTCTGCTTTAGCTCAACTCTTAATCTATTACAGAGTTTTATTTATTTATCCTCAGTTTGTACAAAGTACATTACATATGATGATGTAATGACACATGTCAATTATGCGTATAATCATTTACAGATGTGTTTCTATTATACAACATGAAAATATTGTTATAAGTTATATACAATATGGGGTTGTTGGTTTAAATTACCACATATACATATATATATATATAAGCAATGAGGGAAGTTTACAGAATAGCAAAATATAAACATCAAAAACGATACTATGTTAATAAAATAATAAATATTTTGCTACATAGCTCCTTCCATATGGGAGCTGTGACTCACAGCTAGCTTGCAATCATTGTAGTTACTGACATGGATCTGACGTGCTTCTGCCAAGGATATCATCGAAGTCTTGGAACTTTGTCCCTAGTACCTTTGCGTCATTTTTTGCGGCGTGAAGAGCGGCTTTGTCGTCGTATCGTCTATAGGGACATCGTCATCTTGGAGGGAAGTCTTGGCTTTGACATGGCGGTGGAATCCTGGAACCAGTCTCTGACAATGTAGATCACAGCACCCATTGCCTCAAGGTCTTCTCGGCGATATTCAGTTTGTCTTCCCTAATTTACCCAGCATCTCCACCAAAATGCCATGTGGAAAATTAGGAAAGACAAACTTCAGGTTGATACAGCAATTTATTTAAGGCAAGTACAAACTATGAATGATAAACAAAAGAGAAGCAAAGTTTACAGAGTAGTAAAATATAAACATAAAAATTGATACTCTGTTAATAAAATAATAAATAATTTGTTACAATATATTTTTTAAATAATAACTCGAACAAAATATTCTTTAAGAGCCCGCACAGTTATTTCACACAAATCAAACAATTTCAAAAAAGAACGCTGATTATTTAATTTCAAAATAACGAATAATAGAACTAATATCTTAAAAAGTGCGGCATAATCAATACCTCACTGTCTTTTTACCTTAAACAATAATGATCTAAAGTGATAATATGCAAGCACAAAATCTATAATTTGAAATCAGAAACTGATCACTCTAAGTGAATTTGTAAACACAATTTGTATATAGAGATATCTCAATTCGTACAAAACTATTAAGATTTTTTTTTGGGGGAAATTAAAAAAAAACATTCCAATTTACTCTTTTTAGTATTAATAGTAAGAGAAAGAACCTAGACTCCTGGATTCTAACGTTAAACTATTTTTAAAAAATATATAGTTTTTGCTGTATCAAAAGCTCGGCAAAAGTGATTATGTTTTGAAAATGATAAATTCTTACCTTTGAACACACGCGTTAGAAAATTAATCTATTTAACGATCTCTACGCAGATCGTGGAAGGGAAAATGTTATTGTTGACTCTCTCTTGGGATGTGAATAACCTCCTAACATCATTGGCTCGCGATGTGAAAATACTATTTTTTCATTGTTGTATGATGTGACTTCGAAAATGGATAGTAACTTACCAATTTGACTTGTCATGGAAATAGTTTCCTAACATCATTGACTCGCGCGACACGAAAAGACCATCTTATCATTTGAAAACTAATATAAAAGTGAATTTATACTGATATTAGGTTGGTAAATTGAGAGAAAGGAATTTCCTGATCGTGCTACTGGAAGTTGTTAATGGCTTGCGCCCCTTTGCCGTAGTAAATATTGTTGCACCAGGCTGCGGTTTGGCAGATTCTTCAGTCTTTATTTTCTCCTCAGACGCGCCTTGCATCTCTCCAAACGTGTCTCAACCATCCTACAAGGTTAAACCAGTCAATAATAAAAGACAATTATATTTTTAGGTAACACCTAGAATATCTCTTTATTTATCACATTAAAGTTTAAAGCAGGTTGGATAGTCAGTGTATCAAATACAAATTATTTTATAGTACATAATATTTCATAATAATATTCTGTTTTATGAAAATAAATAAATATAAAATTTAGATTTGAAATATATAATGGAAAATAATATTATAAATATTAAAATAAAAACATAAAGCCTCCAGGGAAAGTTTCTTTTAAAATAATTTTTATTTAAAAAATATCTCGAGCTTTCGGGCAAGTACGCCCTTCTACGGGAGAAAAATGCTTTATATGAAAAATACGCCAATAAAATATGATTTAAAATTGAATAAAGTCCATTCACTGTTTACATTTGTTTTAAGGCTTGTTCAACGCGGGCTTCTGTTGCGCGTGCTTCTCTTGAGGGCTATGGGCTGGGCTCAGGGAATATTATGTTATAAATTTCCGGAATATATCTATTCTTCTGTTAATGCTATTGTTCTTTCTGGATATGATGGATTCTATTATAAGTCTCTGTAGTCTATTGGGGATGTTGGAGTAATGGGTCTTTGGTTCTGATAGGGAGAAGGAATGGCCTGTTTCTCTTATATGTTGGTATACTAAAGATCTACTGTCTTGATTATCGATATTTCGTTTATGTGTTCTGATACTCTTATAATTAAATGTCTGCCAGTTTCACCGACATATTTGGTTTTGCATTCGTTGCATTCTAAGGATTCTATGGAGTATATGGCATTCTTAATATTGGAAGGATAATCAATGGTATTGTTCTTTGTTATGGGGTTTCTCAGTAACGAATTTAAATTAGGTGAGTTTCTGAAAAAGGTTTTGATTCCAAATTTCTTCAGATGACGGGCTATAGAAACAGATACTGGTGAATAGGGAATACTGCTAATAGATTTATAGATTGGGGAATTCCGAATTTCAGAGGGGCTATAGAAATGTCTTAGAATAAAAGATAAAGGATATTGACAAGTCTTTTATTTATTTATAATATTCTGAGTTTCTTCTATTTTAAAGGTTTGAAGTGAGCAATGGCTATGGATACGTTTAGTTAAGGTCTTTACGGTATTGATTTTTTGGCTGAGTGAGCAGTAGGAGGAAAAACGGATATAGTCGGGGTTGAAGGATGGCTTATAATAAACAGTTGTTTGGAATTAATTCTGTATGCGAATAATTTTTATATCTAGAAAAGGCAGGCTATTGTTTTTTTTTTATTATTATTATTTTTTTTTTCAAATGTGAAATTTAGGTTAGGATGGTAACTGTTGAGTCTTTCTAGAATGTTCTTGGTTTGATTTTCGGGGCATATACAGAATATGTCGTCAATATAACGACGTCATAAAACTATATCTGACGGGAATAGGGATGTTATCCAATTGTCTATGCGACGCATGACTATTTCGGCTACTGAGGTTGAAAGAGAGCTCCCCGTGGGAGAACCTTTAATCTGTTCATAAGTTTTGGAATCGTATGTTAGAATATTTGTTTCGAGGCATAGGGCTATAAGTTTAGTTATTTTCCTGACAGTGATCTGATCAACCTGATTTTCTCTCTTCTTGAGAAAAAATCAGGTTGATCAGATCACTGTCAGGAAAATAACTAAACTTATAGCCCTATGCCTCGAAACAAATATTCTAACATACGATTCCAAAACTTATGAACAGATTAAAGGTTCTCCCACGGGGAGCTCTCTTTCAACCTCAGTAGCCGAAATAGTCATGCGTCGCATAGACAATTGTATAACATCCCTATTCCCGTCAGATATAGTTTTATGGCGTCGTTATATTGACGACATATTCTGTATATGCCCCGAAAATCAAACCAAGAACATTCTAGAAAGACTCAACAGTTACCATCCTAACCTAAATTTCACATTTGAAAAAAAAAAAAAAAAAACAATAGCCTGCCTTTTCTAGATATAAAAATTATTCGCATACAGAATCAATTCCAAACAACTGTTTATTATAAGCCATCCTTCAACCCCGACTATATCCGTTTTTCCTCCTACTGCCCACTCAGCCAAAAATTCAATACCGTAAAGACCTTAACTAAACGTATCCATAACCATTGATCACTTCAAACCTTTAAAACAGAAGAAACTCAGAATATTATAAATAATTTAAAGACTTGTCAATATCCTTTATCTTTCATTCTAAGACATTTCTATAGCCCCTCTGAAATTCGGAATTCCCCAATCTATAAATCTATTATCAGTATTCCCTATTCACCAGTATCAGTTTCTATAGCCCGTCATCTGAAGAAATTTGGAATCAAAACCTTTTTCAGAAACTCACCTAATTTAAATTCGTTACTGAGAAACCCCATAACAAAGAACAATACCATTGATTATCCTTCCAATATTAAGAATGCCATATACTCCATAGAATCCTTAGAATGCAACGAATGCAAAACCAAATATGTCGGTGAAACAGGCAGACATTTAAATATAAGAGTATCAGAACACATAAACGAAATATCGATAATCAAGACAGTAGATCTTTAGTATACCAACATATAAGAGAAACAGGCCATTCCTTCTCCCTATCAGAACCAAAGACCCATTACTCCAACATCCCCAATAGACTACAGAGACTTATAATAGAATCCATCATATCCAGAAAGAACAATAGCATTAACAGAAGAATAGATATATTCCGGAAATTTATAACATTATATTCCCTGAGCCCAGCCCATAGCCCTCAAGAGAAGCACGCGCAACAGAAGCCCGCGTTGAACAAGCCTTAAAACAAATGTAAACAGCGAATGGACTTTATTCAATTTTAAATCATATTTTATTGGCGTATTTTTCATATAACGCATTTTCTCCCGTAGAAAGGCGTACTTGCCCGAAAGCTCGAGATATTTTTTAAATAAAAATTATTTTAAAAGAAAATTTTCCCTTGAGGCTTTATGTTTTTATTTTAATATTAATTCAAGGGATTATTTTATCGAATATTATAAATAATTCAAAAACAGGCGCATTAATCATGATTCAACACTTCCCCCTCTCCAGAGGTCGTCACATCCTCGTGAGTGACCTCATCAATTCTTTCAAAATAGGGTTTGAGTTCGAGACATGGACAATCAACGGGTCTTGGCCAGGATTATCTTTCGGTTCTATTAAGTAATTCACGTCAGACAACTTCTTTAATATGGGCCAAATTATTTTCTCAATAGTTTTTCACATTTTCCGATTTTCCTGACTGGTATCGAAACTGCCACTAAATGTCCTGGTTCATAGATTCTCTCATTGTGTTTTTTGTCATAGTTTCTTTTCATTCATTTCTGAGTCTTCTTTGTGTTGTTAATGACTACCTGTCTCGTCCTTATTATTTTATCTAAGTAATTTTCTACATATTCGTCGTAATCGCCCATGTTACTGTCCATTGAGATATTCTCGTCGCCTAGGAGGGACATGGGTTCCCTCCCAAACAACAAGAAAAATGGAGAGTAGCCTGTGGTTTCTTGAATCGTGATATTGTACGCGTGGGTGATGAAAGGGAGGATTTCGTTCCAGTTCTTCTGGTCTGTATTTACATACATGCTAATTATGTTGATTATAGTTCTATTTAGCCGTTCTGTTAGTCCGTTAGTCTGGGGGTGGTAGTTCGTCGTAAAGCAATGTTTAACTTTGCACATTTTCATGACCGCCTTCATCAAATTGCTAGTGAATTGAACCTCTGTCGCTAATAAGAAACCTTTGGGCCCCGGGACGTAAAAATATTTGTTCGATTAAAAATGTAAAAACTTCTTTCATTGTTGCTTCTGATACTGCCTTTGTTTCAGCCTTATTGGTATAATAATCAGTCAACTCAATTATTCTTTTCTTTCTTCTTTTCGTTGATGGCAAGGGGCCAACAAAGGCAATTCCGATTCTTTCAAAAGGGTAGTTAGTTGGGGGAATAGGTTGCAAAAGTCCAGAGGCGACTGATTTGAACCTTTCCGACTCTGGCAAAGATAGCACGTATTTACAAATTTTGAAACATCTTTCAGCATAGAAGGCCAATAGTATTTATTCTTCAAACGGTATGTGGTTCTGGCAACGCCCAGATGGCCATTTAGCATATGGTTGTGAAATTCACTCATGATTTCTTTCCTTCTCTTCTTCGGTACTACCAGCAACCATGCTCTGTCTTCAGGGTTTGGGTTCTTCTTTTATAGACACCCATTTTCCTCTTTAAAATTCTGTGTAATTGCTCCCTTTGAAACTTTTCTTAACATTTTCTATGAATTCATCCTCTTCGTTTATTATCTGATTCCAAAATAGTCGTTCATAATCTTCGGCCCAATCCATTTCAGGTAGGGGTCCTCTAGATAAGCCATCAGCATCCAAATGTTTTTTTAAATCCGATTTGTGTAATATGTCAAAATCGTATTCCTGAATTTTCAGCGCCCATCTTGCAAGTCTACCTGTAGGATCTTTGAGATTTTTCAGCCAGAACAATGCGTGATGGTCTGTTATTATCTTGAAGTGTCTTCCATATAGGTAGGGTCGTAATTTTGATATCGTCCATACCACAGCCAAACATTCATTTTCGGTGGTTGAATAATTTTGCTCAGATTTACTTAGAGTTCGACTCTAATATGATATCACCTTCTCTTCCCCATCGATAATTTGGACTAGTGTTTCACCTAAGCCGATGTTAGAGCCGTCTGTGTGATGTAGGTGGCTGCATTTGGATCAGAGTGACCCAAAATTGGCGGATTTATAAGAGATTATTTAAGGTTTTGAAATGCTTCCTCTTGATTTTCTGTCCAGGTAAATTGCACATTTTTCCTAATGAGTCTTGTCAATGGGTCCGCAATTAATGAGAATAATGAAATTTCTATAATAGGAACACATTCCTAGAAATGATTAAATTTCTTTGAACTTCTTGGACTGAGGAAAATCCCTAACGGCTTTGATATTATATTCAGCCGGTTTTATACCCTGTTGGTTGGTTATATGACCAAGGATCTCAAGTTCTTCAAAAGCAAATCTGCATTTCTTGTCGTTCAGTTTCAAATTAGATTAACTAAAACATTTTAAGACAGCTTCAGGTCTTTCAAGGTGGGTTGGAAAGTCTGAGCTGCATATAATCACGTCGTCCAGATAACAGAGGCAAATCTGCCATCTTAGATTTCCAAGCACATTGTTCATATTCCTCTCGAAAGTAGCAGGGGCGTTGCTTAGTCCAAAGGGCATGACGTTGAATTCATATAATCCGTGGGTCGTAGTGAAAGCTGTCTTCTCCTTGTCTTTCTCTTCAATTTCGACTTGCCAATATCCCGATCTAAGGTCTATTGCTGAGAAGTACTCCGATCCCTGGAGAATATCCATTACGTCATCAATTCTTGGGATTGGATAAACATCCTTCACTGTTAATTCATTCTATTTTCTATAGTCTACACAAAATCTGAACTTACCATCTTTCTTCTTGACCAGTATTACGGGGAAAGACCAGAGACTTGAAGATGGTCTAATTATGCCTTCTTTGAGCATTTCATCAATTTGATCTTTCAAAATGTCCCGCACTTTGGTGCTCACCCTATATGGCTTGTCCTTTATAGGTTTTGCATCTTCTGTGTCGATCCGGTGTTTTTCCAAATTGGTCCTGCCTAACCTCGGCAAAAACAAATCAGTATACTTAATCAAAATTTGTTTTAACCCCTCTTTTTCTTTAGGTGATAAATATTTGTTGTATATATATTAATTAATTGTTACCACAGAGTGTGTGTAAGCTCACAGGTAAATAGGCGCTAACCGAAACAGAAAAAAGTTCCTTTGTTCAATATTAGTTTCCCTTTTATATTTTGTTCTCTCTCTTGTAAATCAATAAATATAATGTTTAATTAATAATTATTGGTATCAGTTTCATTAATAATTCTAAGCAAAGTCAACAATTGGTAGCAGAGCGTGGTTATTTGATATAAAGCTCAAAAGCGAAAATATTTAATCTGAAGATTAAGCAAGAAGTTTATTCTGATCGGTAAACTGAAGCACTTCTAAGAAGATTAAAGGTATTTATATAGATAAAGTTAAATTATATCTATATATTGCATGTTTAAAAGCTACCCAATATTTAAATAAATCTAAAATATATATTTGTATTAAAAATATATTGGTTTGTTTATATTAGCTCAAAAGGCGAAAATGGCTGAATATAATTTTTTATCCCAAACAAAAATTGAACCATTAACAGGAACTAATTCTCAAATATGGGCGTTGAAAATCGGCGCAGTTCTGAGAGGAAGAAAATTATTTAAATGTGTAATTTCCGATCCAGAACCTGATATGGAAGACAAAAGTTCTTGGGAGATTTGGAGAGATAAAAATGATGAAGCTTTTGGGATAATCATCACAACATGGACTAATGAACAAGTTGGAATGTTCATAGGAGAAACAAATGCTAAGAAAGTATGGGACTCACTGAGAAAAACATAAACAGGCAATTTGGAAGATAAAATTATTGATATAGGCTTAGAATTAAAGAACATTAAAATGAAAGATAATGAAACTGTAGATGAATATATAACACGGGAAAAAAATATTGCTGCTAGAAGTTCATCATTAGGGCATCAATTTCCCTCAAGAGAACTTTCATTTCATATTGTCAGAGGCATACATCCAAGGTATGAAAATATTGCCATTGTCTTACGATCTAAGAGAGAGGCAACAGTAGAAGAGATTCAACAAACCCTAAGAGAAGAAGAGTCAAGAAGAAATATGAGATTAAATCAATCGGTTGAGAATGGGCATGAACAAGCATACAAAATTAAAAATAGAAAAGTTGAACAATTTCAGCCAAAAATATGTTTTGTTTGTAATAAAAAGGGACATCTAGCTAATGATTGCTGGTTTCGAGATAAACAGAAACAAGGATATCAAAAGAAATGGACTCCAGATTATAGAAATCACAAATATAGTAGGGAACATTCAAATAACCTAGTGGATACTAAGAAAAGTGGATTTAATGAGCAAGCATTTAAAACATATGTAAAAGAATTTGAAGATTAACCAGATGGGATAAATGATAGGCAAATATGGTGTATAGATTCAGGATGCACCGCACATTTAACCCCAAATCTAACTTTGATGGAAAATGTAGTAGATTATGAAAGTGAAATCAACCTAGCTGAGAAGGGAAAAACTACCCAAGCCACAGCCAAAGGAGATATGAGACTTACTACATGTGCACAAGTGAAGGCCAAGAAAATATTCGCATCAAAGATATCTTACATGTACCAAATCTAATAAATAATTTCTTGTCAGTATACGAATTAGTCAACAAAGGAAATTCAGTTATTTTCAATAAGGATGGAGCAAAAATTTATAATGAAGGGAATAATTTAGTTGCTGAAGCATATATTACAAAAACAACAACAACAAAAGCCTTTATTGAGGACCTCTCGTCCTATATAGGATTCGCCAGTTTACAGAGTAAGAGAAGAGAACTAAGAATACATCGAGAAACCTATATGTAGTAGGTATAGTATAGTATTTTCTACACTGTGACTATATACATTAGCAGCAACAAGCCTTTTACTGGAATCAAAGTCCCATACAGGATTCGTCATTCTAATCCTGACATAGATTATTTGCATATAATTATTTACATAAATTAGATTATGTATATAGCCTCCTCTTCTCTTCAGCCGTCTTCCAAAATTTGACTGAAGCATATATTAAAGATAGAATGTTTATGATGGAAACAAAACTAAGAAATGTACCAATGGCAAAAAATGAAAATGTCATGGTTATAAATACACATTTATAAAATAAAAATAGCAATATAAGTTTATGGCATGAAAGGTTAAACCATTTAAATGAAGAATACACGAAACAAATGATTCAAGGACATATTGTAAGAGGATTGGATCTAAAATTTGAAAGGTTACCAGAGTGCGAAGCCTACATTATGGGAAAACAGGTTCAGAAGCCATATATTATTACAGAAAATTATACAGTTAAACCCCTGCAGTTGATTCATATGGATTTATGTGGACCAATGCTATGTCAATCTTTAGGAGGATCTAAGTATTTTCTTGTTATAGTAGATGACTACAGTAGAAGAATCTTTGCATATTTCCTGAGATCAAAAGATGAGACCTTTGAGAGATTTGAAGAATTTAAAGCAAGAGCCGAAAACGAATTAAGTCTTAGAATAAAAGATGTAAGAACCGACAATGGAACTGAATTTTGTAACTCTAGATTTGAAGGAATTTTCAAGAGAAGTGGGATCCATCACCAACTCACCACCACATACTCACCACAAAGTAATGGAGTCGCAGAGAGAATGAATAGGACTCTTATAGATACAGCGAGAACCTTACTAAATGACTCAAAATTTTGAACTTTTTGAAAAATAAAAGTTCGCGTTACCGTGCAATTTCCAGTTTTGTCGTATGTTTAATATTTTCATTCAAAAGCTTTCTCATAAGAGAAAAGGTTCAAAATGAAGGTCATTTGAATCCTCAAAGTGGTCTCTTGGATTTTTAGTCGTCCATGATGAATAGTAAAATATATAAAGTGAATGGTTAGCAAAATGGGCTCAATATCTTACTAAACATAATTTTCAATATTGACATTTAATACCCTCGGAAGAATTCCTTCAATCAATTCCCTGAAAAGTATAAATTTAGTTTAAGCAAAACTACGTTCAACAAATAATAGATATCCGTTTCAGAGAGAGAAATAGAGGTTAAAAACTATTCAGAAAAAGGATTCAATATAAAGATGGTTGCTAGTGCTTTCTTTTGGCGCAAAGAGCTAATTAAGGTTTAATACCAAACAATTAACATAACTTACGTATCAATAATCCTTTTGTATTCCCCATTATCATTTCTATTTTTATTCATATATATATATATGAAAAAAAGGAATGTTAATGGGGAATACAAAAGGATTATTGATACGTAGGTTATGTTAATATGGTAACCGAGAGGGACACGCAGGGGTGGAGAGTTTTCCAGTGCCTCTCTGTACCTTGGAAGACCTTTCACATCTCTCACAGAGTAGTGGCAGTCGTGGTCGAGGCACAATGGAAGACTTGAGATTTTCCACATAAAAAACGAAGGGACACAGTTGTACTAGGAAATTTACGTGAACACAAAGATTTGAGAAAAGCAGCAATAGTTTCAGAGGGTTGAGAAGATTGACTTACTGTTCTATGGTGGCATAGTCGAGCCTCAAAGTATGAAGTGACGTAGGCTCCCGCGGACTTGGAATTAGCGATTCATTTCGGGTTTTCAGGGACTTATAGAGACGAAATTCGGAAGTAACGTGCATTCGTCTGACGTAATATTGGGGAAGATCAAGTAAGAGAGGTTGTTGTGACCATCTGGAAACTTCTGACATCTTTATCTTCTGACTATGGCAGAGCGCCATTCTAATATTATTTTCACATGTTTAGCGTATTTCCACGAGTTTGGCCTTAAATACCCATTTCTTGGTTTCTTAAGAAGCCTCTGGGACCAAAACATTTTTGGTCGCAGTGGTACAGCCTGCTCCACGCTGAAGAAGGCCAACAGCCTGAAACGCGTTCGTTGATGGCTTTTCTTGATTTATCAAGAAAATGAGTTGGCCAAATATCAGGGAACAGGCTAAATCAACGTTTAGTTGATTTCCGTTCCACTAGATGGCGCTCTGCCATCTAAAAATCTCATGTGCTCGTGGTCAGGATATGCCTTTTTTGATTTTAATACCAACACCTGACCTTTATTTTTTTTCACACATATATATATTAACCGTTGACTGATTGACAATAAAGGCATTGAAATTGTCATTGTCCTATGAATACTTGCATATATATATTTTTGAGAAATGGCTCAGTAAAAAGCCATTATTGATTAATTATTGTTGAAATTCTTCAAAAATATATAGTTTCATAGATATTTCTTTCAAAGTCCTGAATATGCAGTCTTGTATTGTTTGCATATATAAATAAATTTCGACATTTTGTGCAGGACAGAAAGAATGAAACATTTTCTGTTTTCACTTGGTGGGAAAATGTGGGGAATAAATACTAAAAAAAAAAGAAGAATTTTGTATAAAACAATCTTCAGGCCAGTTCTTACGCAGAAATTTGGTACAAATTTATTAATAGTCGATGCAAATAAAAACTGGATTGTATTCAATTTATATATTCTTATATATATATTTATCATATTATATATTCATATTTTTTTTGGGCGATTAGAGAGCATGCAAAACCACTTCATCCACTGTGTCCATAGTTTAGAAAATATCCCTCTTCTTACAGACTATATTGAATCTAAATATATCAAATATATATAATAAATCAGCTCAACAATAGATGATTAAAATTATTTTAGACTACATGCGCTCCAAGTATAATCATATCATTTTTAAGTGCAAAAATGGAGATGCGTTTTATTTAATGAAACATATCAAAGCTTTTTCCTGTTTAGAATTACATCATTTTTCCGTTTTAACTTTTACAAAACACAATTCATAACGAACCACAGAAATTTTAGGGAACTTTTGGTAACAATTGGAGCTGTTGAGGACTTTAGCTGTTACTGTGGCAAGGAAAGCCAGGACTTGAGACACCTACTGCTGGAATGCCCGCTTTTCTATAGCGCTAGGCAACATACAGTTACTAATGTTGAAGATCTGTATGAACTTCTAAATACAAGAGAGAATTGTCAGAGATTTAATCGCTTTTGTAAATATATTTATGAATATCTGTCTAACCTAAAAAGATCAGATTCCTAATTTATCTTATCGTTTCTTTTTTTCTTTTTTCTTTTTGTAAACTGATTTAAATAACTGTTTGTGCCTGTGTTTGACAATTGTAAATTGACACAATTATCCCTAGCGGAGATAGCGCGTTTGTGTGTTGAAATAAAATAAATAAATTTGTTTATCTCTCTCTCTCAATATATAAATTTTGTTCTAAAGCCATTGGTCTTGAATCGTGGAAAATCTAGGTTATTATTTATGATGTTTTGTCAGGAAAGTGTCTCAAATATCTTCACGTATATTATAGAGCCTAGAGTGTAACAAAGATGTAACAAAAACTCACAAATCTTACTCTACGTACACTTTATCGAATAGATTATTGATATATAGCGCACCTCAGCCTTTAATATCTTAAAATAAACCATGAGGAATTTAACTTTGATATTCAGCATACCGCTTTTAATATCTTAACAGAAACCAGAAGGAATTTAATTTTTATTTTATGCATACCTCCTTCAATTTATTAACAGAAATACAACAGAGACACTTTAAAAAGTCTTGAAACGTATGCAGCATAACTCTTTTAATATCTAGACAGAAATCATGCAGACTTGAGTTTTGTTATGTGGCATGCTGAAACCATACAGCTTTGAATCTTCACATTTCTTTATAAATCCAATAGTATATTTTTCTGATTTTTTTCTGAAATCAATAAGCGTATAGATTTTACTGCAAAGCATCCTTAACTTTGTAATTTCACAAAGTGTAGGATTTATTGACTTGGTGTTATTGTAAATCGCATACTCACCGAGACAATGCTTTCGTGTCTATATTTAACATAAAGTTGTGCTTCAAATTTTCTTAATTCAGCATATTATGGATTTTATATTTTAAAAATAATAATTTTCTCTCTATTGAGAAAGGCCTTGAAGTCAGCTAAGCCAAGAAAATGTAAGTCAGGAAGTTACCCATCAATTTCTAAATGAAAGATTAGAGTTGATGATGCTTCCGCATCTTATCTCGGGATACGTCAAGGATAAGTGGAGATATGGCTCTTCAGTACTGGATGGAAGTCCAGTCTAGGGTGGTTGACGCTGGTTGCGTGCTTATCTATGGTTCAATCGGGTAGTCTCTGTACAGGCCTTCTGTGACAATTCCTTTAACGAGGGCAGAAAACAAAGTTTTCAAAGTCATTTTGAAGTGATGTTAAACTCATATTTTATCAGAAGCATTTGATAGGTGAATCTGTGGCGAAATTCTATCTACAAGGGTGACTCCAAAAGTTTTTTCAATCAGTATTAAATAATTAAAATATTTAAAAAAATAAATTATATCATCAAAATCTATATGCATTTTTACCCAATATACACATTTTAATAGAATAGTAACAACAATGACTCATAGAGGACGCGACTTTGTTTACAGCGGCAGCGGTAATTTATAAACATTGCATCAGACACAATGGAGTTGACTAGAAAAAGTTTACGCCCCATAATATTTTAGGATTATAAACGTAATTTAACTTCTAAATAATTCTATGAATGATTGATGAAAGATTTAGGAGATAAAGCTCCTTCTATTAGAACAGTTTTTTAATTGGTTTAATGAATTTAAATTTGGAAAAACCAACCTTGAAGAGGAACTTCGTTCAGATCGGCCACCAACAGCAGTGACCCAAGAAAAATTGAGCTGCTGAGATTTTTACTTAGAGAAGATTGAAGAATTACGTATCAGCAGTTAAAGAAAGGTGTGCGCATTGGATCGGCAGCAATCAAAACCATCATTAATGATCATTTCAAATGCAGAAAACTTGTTGGTAGATGGGTACCTCACGGCTTGACTGAATACCAAAAACTTGGTCGCGTTAAATGATATAATTAAATATTGGAAAAATTTGATGAAGGAAAATCAAAGGCTGTTTTAATATTATTACAGGTGACGAAACTTGGATTTACAATTTTGATCCAGAAACAAAAGGGCAATCTACTCTTTGATGATCTTTAAAATCACCTCCTCCTAAGAAAGTTCGCATAGCTCGAAGTGTTAAAAAACAAATGTTCGCTTTTTTTTTTATTATAAAAAGTGATTTCATTGATATTATGAAGTTAGAAGATCGAAAGACAGTTAATAGTTCAAAAAAGCGCGACTGTTTCTTTTATACAAATACAAACTTCTACTGTCCTTACTGCGATGAAAAAATATATTGGGAGGGCTTGGCTTATCAGTGGTGAACCCTCCCTGCGGTTTCGCCAATTTAATCACCAGACCGCTTCTCAGAGCTCTAATACTGTATTGGATCATTCTGCTTTTATATGCTACACTGAAGGATGGAATCTTAGAAATGGTTTTCAAGTAAACTATGGACATAAGCTTATAGGACAGTAGCATTACATTTAAATATTTGCATCGAGCAATGCTCTTCAGCAAACTATAAAGACAAGGCCAGTTAGGCATAAATTAACACCAAGTAATAACGCGCCATCTATACATATAAAATAAAAGGATTCAAAAGCGCGACTGTTTCTTTTATACAAATACAAACTTCTACTGTCCTTACTGCGATGAAAAAATATATTGGGAGGGCTTGGCTCATCAGTGGTGAACCCTCCCAGCGGTTTCGCCAATTTTCTCCACCAGACCGCTTTGTGTTAATTTATGCCTAACTGGCCTTGTCTTTATAGTTTGCTGAAGAGCATTGCTCGATGCAAATATTTAAATGTGATGCTACTGTCCTATAAGCTTATGTCCATAGTTTACTTGAAAACCATTTCTAAGATTCCATCCTTCAGTGTAGCATATAAAAGCAGAATGATCCAATACAGTATTAGAGCTCTGAGAAGCGGTCTGGTGGATTAAATTGGCGAAACCGCTGGGAGGGTTCACCACTGATAAGCCAAGCCCTCCCAATATATTTTTTCATCGCAGTAAGGACAGTAGAAGTTTGTATTTGTATAAAAGAAACAGTCGCGCTTTTTTTCAATCCTTTTATTTTATATGTATAGATGGCGCGTTATTGCTTTGTGTACAGTTAATAGTGACTGCTATACAACAAAATGCCTTCCAGCAGTATTTGAAAAAATCAAGCAAAGCAGACCAAGAGCTCAACTTAGAGGAGTCCTTCTTCACCATGACAATGCAAGACTGCATACCTCAGCCCAAACATTAGACCTTTTAGCCAACTCTGTTGTCCAATTAATCACTCATCCACCATATTCACCAGACTTGTGACTTTTTATTTCCAAAAGTTAAATTATTGTTGAAAGGAATTAAAATTGACACTGATGACGAAGCACTGTAAGCCTTTATCAATGCCGTAAATTCCATCACCGAAGATAATTGGTGTAAGTGCTTCGATAATTGGTTTTCACGGATGAAATATTGCAAAGGTGCTAAGGGTGAATACTTTGAGAAACTCTAAAAATTTGAATGTTTCAGCTTTAATAAAAATAAGTGATTGCAAAAACATTTGGAGTGACCCTTGTATATAGCCTTTAAATGAAGAAAGACTATTACTAATGCTTACTGCAATAATCTAGAAACGCATGCAAACATACGAGAACATCGAACATTAATATTGACACTAAATAAATATTTAAAATTTAAATATCATCACTAAATAACTAATCTGCCACTGAATAGAATTGGCCCCACTGCTGCCATATATACCTGTTTGGAATCATTACTGTACCAAGATTTGGCGTATAATAACTTATATTTATTGATTACTAAATCTTAGTTTATCCCAACCTGAGCTCTACTTTCAGATTACCGTAAATTTCTATATTTATACAGGGGAACCCAATCAGAACCCATAGGAATGGTTAAAAGATTACCATCACATCGCTTGATACAACTTTAGGAACAATTACAATGTGCCTGATTAATATTTTTCCCTCTCAGGAATAAAGCGCGGGTATGATTCAAAATGTCGACGAGAAAATAACTTCAGAGATATTTATGAGAAGTTTTTCAGACATTTAGACACCTAGTCAATGGTATGAAAGTATCTCTTTATACCCCAGCCCACAAAAAAATATTGAAGCTATCGGTGAGTTTCGGACTATAAGATGAGAAACTTCATTGGTATATGCTCGTATTAGCGTAATTAAAAAAAAAAATCGTTGATGCTGCTTCTTTGAAGAAGTCTTCAAAAAAGGCTTTAAATCGCTGATATCTGAACCTTTTTGTCCTATTTTGAAGAACAGTGGCTAACCGAACTCCATACTGACACCAGCGGCTATGGAGCCGAAGCAGTCTTCGTGTAGACCAAGGACGGGAAAGAGCAGTCAGTTGGTTATGCTTCAAGAACTATATCTAAGGCGGAGAATAATTAAACACGGAAAGAGAATGTTTAATCGCAATATGGACTATTAACAAATTTTGGCCGTATCTTTTTGGTCGTGAATATGACATTGCCACTTGATTCCATGCCCTTGTTGGTAATTTAATTTGAAATATCCGACGAGAAGACTAGAGAAATGAGCCCTAAAATAGTCCTTTATAGAGTCAGGAAAAAGCAGGAATAATCATTTTAAATGTCTGTAGAAGATATAAATCGAATTGAATAAACGAGGACATTCAAAGCTACATGAATTTGATAAGTTATTTTAACGCCGTAGAGCTGGGGATTGATAACAATTGCAAAAATTATGAAAAAGATAAAGCTACTCATAGAAAAACACATTTTTATTTTTTCATTGATTATTATATTTAAATTGTTAGTTGAATTTTATTCTTGTAAATATATCGAGTGATGACTATTTAAATGTTTGTACTCATAAATTTTAAGTCAAAATTGAAAAAAAAAAAAATGGAGCATTTTAAAAACTTTTATAAAAAGAAACGGGTATATATTTATTCTGAACTAGTTTTACTGATAAAATAGTTATGATTAAAACCATATTTATATGATTGTAAAATAGTTATGATTGAAGACCATAATTCAGGTTAATCATGATATTCACACACAAAAATAGTTATATAAAAGAGTTGAGTAAACAAATAAAAGAACTATAGGAATTCATTTTCTAAATAGTGTATATAGAGTTTTATCTTGAGATGTGCAAGGTAAAGAGAAACTACACCTTTAGAAAATATCTTCTTTACTTGGTACGCGTTTATATAGAATATTGGGCTGGATAAAATGCCTTTACATAAATTACAGCTAACTCATAACATTTATTGGACAACACTAAGGTGGGAGATTCTATACAAACCCACTTATGATCCTTTTTGACTTTTTAATTATCGCGATGGGTATCAAAAGTGTTTCCAATCCCCAACATATTTCCCATCGCGGAGCAATGAGGATAGCTTCAAATCGTGGACACGGTGCGGCGAAGTGCTTTCAAGTAGTGGGAAAAATTCACAGACGGTATTTCAAAGTGTAGCGGATGATGATAAACAGAACTTCCTCTTCTTTACATCACATTCAACACATGGACTGAATACACACACACACAAAGCCTTTATTAAGACATTAGTCTTATACAGATTCTCCGTACAAGGTGCAATATCAGGAAAAGAGCAGCACAGGAAACCAGTAGTTCCGCAACTATATACAATTATTAGTAATAAGGAAAAGTAAGATTTAATATGAAAGGTCGGCGCCATCGCCCCAAGTCTTCAATTCCATAAGCGCGGAGCAGAAATAGGGACTAAATTATTTAGTTCGCCATAAATATAGCATCCAGACACAAAAAAGGAGGTTTACTCCAGCATAGTCATCCATATTACCAGCTCCGCAATCTCATCGTCGACCAACACAATGGCCCCTCGATGTTTCGTCATCATTCTGAGGTGTAGGAACAATAGCTTCCAAGTTCTCTTTTCTCCCTCTTTACACCTACTGCCTTGTAAAAATTATATAGGGCCTGAGCAACTAGTCTGCTTGTTTGGGCACTGGTTAACATCATTTGGATTGACCTAAGTTGGCTGGTGTCTACCATTGAAAAGAATGTCCTTCTCTCCTCACTAATATCTTGGCATTCATAGATATAATGAGATAGTTCAGTTTCCATATTTTCTTTGCAGAGATCACAAATACATGGACTGAATACAACAGCTATCAGTATCTCGGCTCTCATTCAAGAGGATTCTTACCATCAACTTCCTCCTTGTTGTTAATAAAAAGTTTTATAGCTCTCACGCACAAAAGTACTCAATCAACTAACAGTGGGTTAAATGACGTTGATATAGAGATAAGGACGTCTGAAGTTTGGTTAACAAGAAATGAATGGTCTAGGTGAGGTAAAACCTCTAAATAAAAATATATAGTGGGACGAGATGCTGCTGAAACTGAAATGATAGCATTGTATATATAAAGTTTTTTTTTTAATATTTTAAAACATGGGTATATTACATTTATGCACACATATAATATATATGTCTATATTTAAGTATATTCATTATTTTCAGAAAAGAAAGGAGCACAAATAATTCATAAGTTTTTAAATATCTTAATAGTAGAAATACAAAATACGTTTTTCAATAACTCTCAAGATACTTTCAAATTAAGATTGATAAAATTTCAACATGTGACTTAGAAAGCATGAGGGTTCATTTAAAACCTATAATATAAACCTGTGGCCTAATCATATTACAGAAATTTGAGTTGTAGGCCGTGAAGGATCCACGTTCACCAGGAGATTAATCATGGTTATGTTTGCGCAGTCAGTTTGACAATTTCCACTTATCCAGGAGACCAATCATGTTCCTTTTTGCGCATTCAGTTCAACAATTTCTACTTCATATGGAGACCAATCATATTATTGTTTGCGCAGTCAGTTTAATACTTTCCATTTCACCAGGAGACGCACTTCCACACATCGCTGTCCCACCACCTATTTACTACCGAAAACTGCTATATCACATTGTAGACTTTACCCCCTGAAAAAAGAAAATGATTGGGAGACAACATCTGTGAGTTGATTCCCCGTGATTAGTGTTGCTTTCCAACTCAATTAGTAAAATATCATAGAAAAGTCTTGACTTTTTCAAATTCATCTTAATTATGCCTATCTGTAGCATTCGCTTCCAACCTGGTCAATTAGTTTATCCATGTACAGAACGGACAGACAGGGCATTTAATGCTCCAAGAAGCTGGAATCACGACGGCAGTAAAGAGATTATTCGTGTTCCTGGACTACAGAATGGGAGCCCTAGATTATTTATTCCTCTTTTGTTTTATCATATTGACGATATTATCCAAGGGATTGATGGAGGAGTGGTAAAAAGGGTAAATTTTGTATAGTCACACGACCCGTGAGATCAATATATATATTTGCCAAAAAACCTAAATAAAATAATATGAAAATTATAATAAAACTTGGATTATACAGCAGGGATGCCACAAGAGCGAGGAGCTGTCTCCCCAGAAGCTCGATAAGAGGAGACGCCGCAATGACAAATTATCATAATGGTGCCAAAATAACAATTTCAAACTCCATTTCCAATACCCTTGGAACGTCCCTGTGTAATCACCATGCCGACGTTGACGACAGCCCAAACAGCATTTGTGGTTGGTTTTACTTGTCAAGTAAAAATAAAATACACACACACAACACAATTTGCTCGATTCCCGGAAATAAAAATAAAATCAATGTTCAGTTTATATTTATTAGTGCTCTGCAATCAGCAATTTTCAGTTGCATAATGAGAAGATTAACTTTCATTTAGGTTTCTCCTCTTTTAAAACATAACTTGTATATAAGCGATTTCGCCAGTTTAATAATTTTCAGACCGCCCTGTTATATTTTCAATGAGAAATCATGGTCGAGAGTTGTTTTATTTATGAAAGAAAAATTCGCGCTAAAATAGTTTCAAAGTTCACGTACAGATGACGCGTTATGTCGTTATATACTCATTCTAGAAGTTTATCATTATTGATCATAAATTGATTGTACTTAATATCACAAATGTGGGTGTAAGTATATTATGGGGTTCTGTTACGCTCAGAGTGTAATCACCGGGATACCCTTCGCATATGTAAACTGTAGTGTCTCTAAAAAAACACACACATTGCAAACAAACATATTGATAATGATGATTATGTACACATTTACATTGCACACTTGATGTTCGCACTTAACATGAATATCATGGCCTGTAAAATGTTTATATGCTGGAAATTGAAGAGAAAAAGAAAATGTCCACCAACAAATCACAATTATAAAAAATATATATATACATATTGAGCAAAACAAATGCGAATAATAAAATTACGACCAGACGGCCGAAGGAAAATGAACAAAGGAAATTATTGATATAAGATTTTTTTAAATGTTTGAATTATTGCTTAAAAGTTTTTTTTTCTATATATTTAATTGGACTTGTTGTACCACCGCATGAACTAAATTCACACGGAGATATGATTTTCTTTTTCTAAACTGAGCCTCTAGTTAAATCGCCTTTCATCAACGACTCTTGTCAACAATGAGTGTGACTAGAGATATTAATGAAATATATCAAATGTGTGAATAATTTGAACCACAGTAAATTCCTTCTTCAAACAAAATATCAAGAATATACTAATTCGTAATTTTGAGATAGAGTGAGATTTATATATTATTGTCTTACACAATTAAAGTTATTTGCCGAATTGAAATTTATCATTTTATTTGATCTCTTCCCCCTCCCTCCCTTTTTTTATGATAATGAAGAAAATTGGGAAAAGATTGGAAACAACAAGAGATATCAAATAAAAAGTTACTTTTGAAAATTATCAAATTAAAATATTAATTATTTGAAATTATCACTATATTTTTTTTAAAGAAGCTACATTGTTTAACTGTACCTCAAGACAACTATATCTGTATATATAAATATATATATATATGTTATTATATATATATATATATATATATGATATGATTTTCTTTTTCTAAACTGAGCCTCTAGTTAAATCGCCTTTCATCAACGACTCTTGTCAACAATGAGTGTGACTAGAGATATTAATGAAATATATCAAATGTGTGAATAATTTGAACCACAGTAAATTCCTTCTTCAAACAAAATATCAAGAATATACTAATTCGTAATTTTGAGATAGAGTGAGATTTATATATTATTGTCTTACACAATTAAAGTTATTTGCCGAATTGAAATTTATCATTTTATTTGATCTCTTCCCCCTCCCTCCCTTTTTTTATGATAATGAAGAAAATTGGGAAAAGATTGGAAACAACAAGAGATATCAAATAAAAAGTTACTTTTGAAAATTATCAAATTAAAATATTAATTATTTGAAATTATCACTATATTTTTTTTAAAGAAGCTACATTGTTTAACTGTACCTCAAGACAACTATATCTGTATATATAAATATATATATATATATGTTATAAGTTATGTACAATATGGGGTTGTTGGTTTAAATTACCATATCTATATACGATCGTATATATATTAAAAATAAAAAAGGCATCTCCTGACCACGAGCACATGTGCTTTTTAGATGGCAGAGCGCCATCTAGAGGAGCAAAAATAAACTAAACGTTTATTTAGCTTGCTCCGTGATATTTGGCCAACCCAATTTCTTGATAAATCAAGAAAAGCCATCCACGAACGCGTTGGCGCTCGTCAGCGTGGAGTAGGCTGTAACCACTGCGACCAAAAATATTTTTTGGTCCCAATGGCTTCTTGAGAAATCAAGAAATGGAAATTTAAGGTCAAATTTGCGTAAAGGCGCTTAACACATGAAAAAACAATAGAAAAAAAAAGATAAGTGGGTCAGGTGTTGATATTAAAATATATAAATATTTTTTTTTATAGCTGTGGTCCGTGTTGTGGTAGTCTAATGAAATTTACTTTGACTTTTATAAATAGAGATATATTCTAATAAAATTATCTGGCGGGGGCGGGAGGGGGGGGGGGGGGTGTCGATCTCTCCCCACTCCTCGCTAAACTCATCAGCAGCCAAGGTTACAACAAGCTGCTCACAGATAACGCCAGTTAGGTTGAATCAAAAGTAGATTAAGCATTATCTTATGATTAGAATGGTCTGGAACGTGCTAGCATCCCATTGGTCGAGACATTTCCCATTGTCTTCCCCAGCCATATCGGTGATAGTTGGTGTGAAGATAAAACGGGGATACTTATCTATTTATTTCATTTGATAACTTCCAAAAAATGTATTTTCGTCTCTGCTTATATAGCTTATAATATCTTAGGATTTCAACATTTTTAAGCAAACAACCTGACCCAACCAAGACTTCCAGAATTACGGAAATAACTGCGTTCTCTGTTACTGGGAATACTACTAAATAATCCTATTCGTAATTTAAAATTTCAGCTATACGAAAATCCAACGTTACGTGGCAGATACTCTTTTCTTTAGGCTGAAAGAGTCAATTTAAGGACTTTACAAGATCATTAACTTAACCAATTCGCAGGCTAGAAAGGAGCATAAGATTTTCTTAGAAGCGTCCAAAATAAGGTTGAAAGGCTGTTCACCCTGTATAATTAAGGAATAGATGTTTATGCATTCATTCAGTCTTATGACCTTACTTTGAGATAGAGTTGATTGTTGAAAGTTGTTTTTTAGCTAGAAAACTAACAAATGCGTGAGTAAAAGAAACACACAATGCACAATGTCTTTGCATATTTGTATATCATTTGCAATCCTTATCACGTTTTAACAGAGTTTAATGTAGATGAGACTTAATCTCGTTAATCCGGTCAGCAATTATAATTCTTTTCCAACTAAATCTAAATAAAGATCCCAATTACCGATCACTCAGGAAAATAAAAAAGTTATTTAATGTTCTTTAAAAAGTCGTATAATTGAAAATAATATATTCAATATTGTTTAAAATACAATATAACGCGGCTGATGATTGTAAAACGAAAATTAAAATTATACCGCGAATGTTTCTTTTAAAAATCGAAATTTATTTTCAAAGAGAAATAGCGACATTTCTAACTTTGAGAATGAGGTATGGAAAGGTGAAACATGAAGAGTAATGGAGAACGGAAAAATAAAAAGTGTCCAGGGGCGGGAATCGAACCCACACCCTTCTGCTTACCGGGCAGGTGCCTTGTCCACTCGGCTACCCTGGACGTATTTTTCCGTTCATAACTTATATTTAAAGTAACATTTAAAATACAATATAACGCGGCTGATGATTGTAAAACGAAAATTAAAATTATACCGCGAATGTTTCTTTTAAAAATCGAAATTTATTTTTCAAAGAGAAATAGCGACATTTCTAACTTTGAGGATGAGGTATGGAAAGGTGAAACATGAAGAGTAATGGAGAACGGACACTTTTTATTTTTCCGTTCTCCATTACTCTTCATGTTTCACCTTTCCATACCTCATCCTCAAAGTTAGAAATGTCGCTATTTCTCTTTGAAAATAAATTTCGATTTTTAAAAGAAACATTCGCGGTATAATTTTAATTTTCGTTTTACAATCATCAGCCGCGTTATATTGTATTTTAAATGTTACTTTAAATATAAGTTATGAACGGAAAAATACGTCCAGGGTAGCCGAGTGGACAAGGCACCTGCCCGGTAAGCAGAACGGTGTGGGTTCGATTCCCGCCCCTGGACACTTTTTATTTTTCCGTTCTCCATTACTCTTCATGTTTCACCTTTCCATACCTCATCCTCAAAGTTAGAAATGTCGCTATTTCTCTTTGAAAATAAATTTCGATTTTTAAAAGAAACATTCGCGGTATAATTTTAATTTTCGCGTTTTACAATCATCAGCCGCGTTATATTGTATTTTAAATGTTACTTTAAATATAAGTCATGAACGGAAAAATACGTCCAGGGTAGCCGAGTGGACAAGGCACCTGCCCGGTAAGCAGAAGGGTGTGGGTTCGATTCCCGCCCCTGGACACTTTTTATTTTTCCGTTCTCCATTACTCTTCATGTTTCACCTTTCCATACCTCATCCTCAAAGTTGGAAATGTCGCTATTTCTCTTTGAAAATAAATTTCGATTTTTAAAAGAAACATTCGCGGTATAATTTTAATTTTCGTTTTACATTCAATATTGTATCAAAGTATTTTATTATAAGCTCAGATTATTAATTTTCAATATTTATATCCCTATATATATAAAGGTCAGCGTATGTATGTATGTTTGTCGGCTATACACGTCCACAATACGTAACGAATCTGGCTGAAATTTTAACAGTATATAGAGTTGAATCTGGAAAACTTATAGGACAATTTTCAGGCTTCTATCTCGAATATCCCTAAAGTTATTATCAAATTATTAACAAATTTCCCTATTTCACTCGCAACCAGCGCCTCACTGCGGTACTTATGTATATATCAAATAAAAAATATATTCATATACAAAATCAAAATAATACAATTTTCAAATATGGTTGTGAAAATTTACTTTTAATTAATTTTTTTTTTCAAAAACACACAAAGTTTGGAGCGGGACGTTTCATAAGAGTGACATCCACGGCGCCAATTTATAATTGTAACGGATAATATTTGAATAAAACATTTAATCGGGTAAAGCCCGGGCGTTGCCCGGGTCATTCGGCTAGTTGATTATATTTTGCTATTTTCTTTGGAACCCCCCCCCCCCCATTGCTTATCTTGTATCTTATAGTCGTCAGTACATCTAATAGCGAAAAAAGAACTCAACCACAAGGCGTACAACTTCCAAAAAGTTCAGCTCATCACGGATGAGAACACGCGCGTACGGCTGGAGAGATGTCGCCAACTCAAGCATCGGACACTGGTCAGTAATGGGAGCGCATCCTCTTCATGGACGAGAAGCTGTTCACCTTCGAGCAGGCGCACAGCCACCAAAACGACAGCAGCTGGTCTGCTGAGGCTCCTGGCACGTCGGCCATCGTCGAAAACCACCAAAATCTGCAGTCGATTATGGTAGGGGCCGGGATTTGCGCCAATGGCAAGACTCCCCTCGTTTTCGTGGATCAGGGGGTCAATATCAACCAAGAAGTGTATCGCTGTGACATTATCGAGGCCGTCGTACTCCCGTGGGCGTAACAGCACCTCGGCGATGCGGATTGGACGTTCCAGCAGGACTCCCTGCCGACTCACAAGGCGAAATTAACTCAGGACTGGTGCAAGACTCATTTTCTGGACTTCATCACGTCGGCGGAATGGCCGCCTCACTTACCTGATCTCAACCCGATGGATTACAGCGTGTGGTTCATTTTGCAGGCCGGGGCCTGTGATACACGCCTCAAAAGATTGAAGACGCTGAAGCGATCGCTGCGCCGGAGGACTTGCGGTCCATAGCCGAAAATTTCAAGTCACGTTTGGACCTGTGTATCGCTGCCAAGAGAGGCTACTTTGAAACCGGATGAAAAATTGTTAGTTAGTGTCTAAATTATTGTTATGCACTGTTAATTTGATTTATTTAAAAATAAATAAATTATGACTGAAAATGTTTATCTCCGTTATTTTGGGTTACCCTGTAAATAAAGATTTTTTGCATAGAGAGTCAAAAGTGTTACTATTATAATACTAATTGTAAAATTTTGTCAAAACAATTGGGTAGACTTTCACTAAAGCAAAACCCGTGTTAGGTCAGTCATTTGTTTTGCTTTCTATTTTAGAACGACAATTTTTATATCCCTTACCGCTAAACAGAAGATGACAAATATTGGGAGGGGTAAAAATAGAACAAAAGATTTAGCGCTGATAAAATAATGATGAATTAACATTTTTCACGGATAGATGGCACGCTCTATTGTGTTCAAATGATAGTATATCATGTAAACAACATCTCTAGTAAACAAATCACGTTGGCCTGAAGTAAAACCTTTCTTGAAACCTTGTTTCACAACACTGTCGCAGGGCAGCCTGCAGAAAGAAGGGCGGCTTGTGTTGTGTGCACGTCAAAATATTGGTGAGAATAAACCCCTTTTTAAAAATTCAGCTACGTCTAGAGTATGATCATGTTTATTTTATATAAAAATATCGGTAAACTATTCTGTCAAAACAGATTTTTTTTAAAGTATGCGACATCAATCTGCAAACTGGCAGACTCGGGTCAGCGCACATATTTTCACGTCTGCTTTAACGTGAGAGATGACCATTCTTTTCAATGGTCGCGAGGAAAAATAATTAACTAAGCTTCTGAATTACTTTAAATATTTATTTAATTAGTTATATGAGAGATTTTAAATAAAAAATAAAAATTACTATGTACATGAGCGGCAAATCGACCTGGCAGTTAGAGCAAGAGGGGAGAACTGAGTTTTTTCCTTCTTTTCCGTGGCGCCACTGTTTTCCCCGACCGGTCGGTCCAGTCCAGATAAGAGGGAATACCAGGAAACTATCCTCTTGACATCACTCCCTCCACAAGAGAAACAGCGTCCCGCTATTTACTAGTCGGTCACATGACCCTGGGCAATCTGTTCTTGAACTTCGGGGTCGTGGTAGGGCTTCATTCTCACTACATGGACAATATCTTGGGTTTTTCGTCTTCTCCTAGTGTTCGTCACGCCTTCTACTTCATAATTTACACTCCATCTATTTCCCGTGTGAGATATGGAGAATCTTCCTAGATAATCAATTCCTATCCTTTGAAAAGGCGAGGTAGTTGGCGGTATTGGGACCAGTAGTCCAGGAGGTTTCTGAGGTACGCCCTTCCTTCGCTGGCATTCTTTACAATGAACAATGTATTGGGAATGTCTGGCATCCTCAAAAGCTTGGCGTCTGTCTCTGAAATAACGTGCAACGTGGCCAGGGCGCCCACAGTGGAAGCAGATCGGTCTGTCATCTTCAGTACGCCACTGAGTCCTTTGGTTATTTGATGGCCCTTCGGTTCTTCGTCCTTATGGGGGAGGTATTGTCGCCGAGGGCGGAAGCTCTCGGGCTGACGAGGGGTAGAGATAAGAGCCAATGTATGCTGAATTTCACTACGGATGACATCCCGTAGGTCGGGGGTTGGAGTGTCGATATCCTGGGCGGAAAATGTAGGAGGAGGAGCCAAAAACTTCTGAACCTCCTCTCTTACTATTCTTCTAATCAGGGCTTCTAGGTTCTCAGGTCCAGCGGTCGAGATAGTGGTCACATTGGGCAGTCGGTTGAACCTGGGCGGTGCAACACGCATCCTTTTGAATGCCTCGAATCGGCGGCAGAACTCAACAAATTGGTCCACCGTGCTGATGTCCTTCCCAACAAGTGTCTGATACACTTTCTCCGCTACGCCTTTAATCAGGTGGCTCACCTTTTCTCCTTCCGACATATTCTTGGGTTGCTCTGTTTACAAAGAAGGAGGACTTCTTGTATGTAGCTCTTGGCATTTTCCCCACTCGTCTGCGCTCTAGTTCGAAGAATGTTCTCGGCTTTTCTCGCCGTGTCTTCCTTGTTCCCAAATATTTCACAAAACTTTATACTAAATTCCTCCCACGAATTCAAGATTTCCTCGAAGTTTTCGAACCAGAACTTCGCTGTGGCAGTGAGGTATAAGCTTACGCTGGCCAGACACATGGAGTCATCCCACTTGTTGTATCGCGCCACACGCTGGAAGTCGCTCAGCCAACGCTGCGAATCTTCCACACGTTCTACCGAGAAGACAGCCGGATCTCTTCATCGATGGCAGAATGGTCGATTATCTTCTCTCTCCATTTTCTTCCGAGCAGGAAAAGCAAGCACTGTAGATAGCTCTGGTTGCAATCCTTGAAGGCGACGACTTCGTCTGGTGACTGTGTCGATACCCGGCGTCTCCACCACAATATATATATACATGTGAGGATCGGTGCGTATCCTATGTCGAATCCTGTCGACTCTATGTCGGATTGGGTGGTTGACCTGTCGAGTTGGGGTCGTGGTGTCGACTTACTGTGGGATTTCTGTGGACTCACTGTAGGATCCTGGCGAGTCCTGGTGAATTGTGTGGTTGGGTGGATATGATGGGATTAATGATTGATGGCGCAGTCTTGGTCGAATGGTGGTTTTCCACAGGGGAATAACGAGCACACCTGGATGGGATAGAAATAAGATCTTGCGAAAGGGAGAAGGATGAGACTGGACAGGAGGTATCTGGCCTTTCACATGATGGAGCGGACACTACCTTCGTTGGAGCCTAAGTTGAGCACACCTTGCTTGTAGCACGGTCACCTACCTTCCTCTTTTCTTCTTGTCCGAGATAATCGTCATTAACTCTCTCGACTTCTCATTGGTGGAGATCCTTCCACGTGCTCTCTGATGATTCGCTATCAATTGGGCATGCTTAAAGGTGATTGGTTGTTGATTTGTCATGCTTAACTGTGATTGGCTTAGTACCTCCATTGTCGCTATGATTGCAATCCTCCTGGAAGAAGAAGGCCTTTGAACTTAAGTTTTATGGGGGGGGGGGGGGGGGGAGGGGGGGTCCAGGGCAGTGACCTTTACTTCCTGGAGGATGCAATCCTGTTAACTGTTCTTTCCCTTTTCGCGAAGCCTAACTTTTATTAAATCTTTTGACGATACATTGCATAGATTGTGGTGGGGTTACATATTGCTATATACAGATTATCACATACATATATATTCTTCTGGCAGGGCATCCATCTATGTTTATAAGTGCATAAAATTAGAGTAAAAGCCTGTAACTGTTTCCTATGGCCCGTAAAATACACCTTGATGGCGATTTTGATGGTGGCCGTTTTATCCATTCGTTACTTGATTTTCTTCAACGTTAAATGACATAGGTTTTAAATGTTTGTTAATTCTTTATCTTCTAGGAGCCCGTCTGTTTTGATATAGATTAGATGTCGCAGGTGAGGGAGGAGTCTAATGATAGTTCTAAAATATTTCACTTCTTGCGTCAAAATTGAGAACAATTTTCCAACTATTAACCGTCTCTGCAATCAATCAGACTCGGGTCAGTGACAAAGCCACAACGCTTCAGAATTTTCTATTGAACATAACACAGATATCTAAGTTTGATTGTTGGTGACGCTAAAATGTAAATATAAGCCATGGATTATTAGTGACGAGACATGGGAAAAAGCACTTTTAAAAATGAATTCGCTTTCATATAAAATAAAATACGGTTCTGGTTAATTTATAAGTTCCCCACTTCAAACATCAAAGTGATCATTTGTTTAGACCTGTGTATTTGCTAAATTGAAAAAAAAAAAAAACAAGGATCAGTAGACGTGACGACCGAGCCATGAGTTAAATCGCATGTGAAGTTTGCTTTCACCTAAACATAAATACTTTGAAATCGAAAGGGATTTAACAATTGCAGCAACTTAATTAGAGTATAGAGATTGTTTACAAATGTGAAAAGTCCAAGAGGCCGAGCACCAATAGCTATCTTGAGCGGCCAACGGATGAATTGCACTTCAATTTTCTTTTCTGTATAAGAGAATAATTCTTAAGTGTTCTGTGAAAAACTATTCTATTCATTAAAGTAACTAAATATTCATACTAGTTTCCGACAAAGTAAAAGAAAACAAATTAAGGTAAGTTTTTCAGACGAGCCATGGGAATATATATTTTAAAATTACTTGTGTTTCGTAGTAACGGTATACCAATGGTAAACCAATTATTTGGATTTATTTGTTAAAAAAGAAAAACAAGTTAATCAGGGATCATCAGCAACTCTTGGCCATAAGGGAGTATTTTTTTAATTCACAATTTGTTCTTGTTTAGAATCAAGCATGGGTTCTGGCATTTTTAATAAGTTTTAACGTGTCAACCACTCAAGATATAGTCATCATGAAGGAGAATTTATATGACGAAATGTAACAAAATTTATTCTTTAAATAGTCAAGGGACTCGAAGAGTTGTCGCTCTAATATTAATGTGAATAGATATAAAGCGACTGTTCCTCAAAAAGCTTGCAGCGCACTCTCTCTTTTTGAAAATAAAAATGGATATTTTTCATCACTCCATACGGCAGAACCTCCTATGAGCGACTAATCTGACAAGTGACCACCTCAATCAATATTTTTGTAACAGAAGATATCTTGAACTGAGAAAAAAATTAGACAGCCTCCAGGGTCTTTCAAGTTTTTCAGACAGTCTTTCTGGGAGGTGTTGTAATGTTCAACGAAAACCCCTTTACATAACGAATGTATTTCTCTCCAAATTCCTCCCAGTTCCCACAGTACGCTGAATAAGATATTTTAAGAGGTAAACAAGCCGATTCCAAGAAAAGACGTGAAGTGCTACACGTGGCGACAAGGATTGCGTCAATTACCTGTCCAGATTGAGTAGCATGGCGACTTGGAAGATAACCGGACATGTTGTGGCGCGGACTTCTTTTGTTGTCAACCCTCTGACGTCAATGGTTCTTTCTCCACCAGATAGCTGCGACTTATCGAAGGATTCCTGCAGAATTGTGCTTTGTTCTGTCTATCAGGTCGGTCGAAGTCTTGTTTGTCGCTGATACCACCTTCTTTATTATCCTAGATGTATGCCGGCCTTGGAGGGAAGAAAGGGTTTTGGCCTATTTTTTAGCCTTTTCTTGGAGTTTTGATCGTTGTCTATATGACCTAGTATATTTCTATTTGACAACATCACGTCTGCAAATAGTCTCAGATGCATACTATATTTTGTATCTCTCCGCCTTATTTTATTTGCACACACAAGCAGAACTAGAGAAGCAAGGATATATATGTACATTATGCATAGATACATTTACAAGATGGAAATATCTATTTACAAAGGGGCGTGTCTATATAAGGATAAAAATATGAAACTATTAAATAAAGGGAATGAAAAATTCCAGAGGTCTTCATAATTGTTTATTTCAATTTTCATTTACCTGCGCATATCCTATGATATTCTTTAATTTTTTTCTAAGACGTCTTCACTTTCAAATGGGTTGTAGAAGAAAAGTGCTTGAGGGGGGGGGATTGAGGATAAGTTGATGCCGCAACCATTTAAACTGTTTTTTTTTCTGAATATGTTGACAAGGGACTTCAGAGTCGTTTTGTGAAGCACTTTCTTGTTTCTGATATGGCGAGTCGAAGAGCGGCGCGCGAGCTCCAAATTTTCAGCTTCAGAGACGGGACAGACTGAAGTTTCGTATCCAAATAACATATTGGAGGAAAGCTCATGTCGATGTGCATCAATTGAGTTCAATCTCTTTCTCTGTGGTCCAAAAATTGAAATTGATTTTTTTTGACTTTCAATAACTGAGGTTTTGTATGGAGAGTGGTAAGATGTTAAAATTCCATATATTGCTCAATTGACGGTAACAATATAGTGCTTGCATTTTTTTTACTTCACGGTAATGTCGGTATATACACTGCGTGACATTGAAAATGGAACACCAAGAAATAGTGGCCAGAAAGTGATGAAACTCGGCAGACAGAGAGAGACAGGGACGAACAATAAGTGATCTTTATTTAAAAATGATATTCATAATACAGAGCGAGAACGGCGTCGGCTTAGTAGCAAGTAGGACCACCGCGGACGGCGATGCACGCAGCAACACGTCTAGGTAGAGAGTCAATCAGAGTACGGATGGCGTCCTGAGGGATGGCTCTCCATTCCCTCTCAACCATTTGCCACAGTTCGTCTTCTGAACGCGGCTGTGGCAAGGCATGCAAATGGCGTCCAATGATGTCCCAGACGTGCTCGATTGGTGAGAGTTCAGGAGAGTACGGTGGCCAGGGAAGCATCTGTACATCTTGCAGAGCTTGTTGGCTAATGCGAGCAGTGTGCAGTCGGGCGTTATCCTGCTGATAAAGGGCATTGGGTACCCCCTGAAGGTAGGAGAGTGTCACCGGTCGCAGCACATCATCAACGTATCGTTGGGCCGTCATAGTGCCCTGAATACGAAGTAAAGGTGACCTGGAATCATACGCGATTGCGCCCCAAACCATGATTCCACGTTGTCGCACGGTGGGGCGTTCCACAATTGCTGCCGGATTGGACCTTTCTCCACGTCGACGCCACACGCGTACACGGCGACTATCACTGGACAAGCAGAAACGCGACTCATCTGAGAACACGACCCTGTGCCATTCCGTCATCCACGTCGATCTAGCCCGGCACCATTCCAAACGTTGGCGCCTATTCGGTGGGGTCAATGGCAGTCTTCTTAGCGGACGGCATGAGTGCAAGCCATTAGCAACCAATCGACGGGAAATGGTTCTGGTCGAGATGGAATGATCTAGGGTGTCTTGCACATGTTGCAGGATGGCGGTACAAGTGGCTTGTGGGACCGCCACTGCTTGTCGAAGGATACGCCGATCCACACGTGCTGACGTCACTCTGGTTGCACCGACATTCCTATAAATTGCCACATTTCCTTGTTCCAACCATCTTCTCCACAGTCGGTGCACCGTGGACGCACCAAGGTGTCTATCAGCTTCGATTTGACGTATGGACCAACCTGCCCTTTTCAGTCCGATCACCATGCCCCTCGTAAAAGCGTCTGTCTGCTTGAACTGCCTCCGTTTACGATGACCTGGCATTCTCTGTTATTACACGTGTCTTTTGACACAAGAACAAAATTTCTACAATGATTTTCCTTGAAGAAATAACGACACGAATACTGACCTTTCTGCAAGTTCCTTCCCTTATATCTTACTCCATGTGCGCACGAGAGCTGCGCATTTTACATCATTTGCATAACTCGGTTAGGCGCGTCTACCCTGAAATTTGCATAATTTTCTGGCCACTATTTCTTTGTGTTCCATTTTCAATGTCACGCAGTGTATATATATATTAAATATTTCTTGATTTATCAAGAAAATGGGTTGGCCAAATATCAGGTAACATGCTGAATCAATGTTTAGTTGATATCTGTTCCACTAGATGGTGCTCTGCCATCTAAAAAGCACATGTGCTCCTGGTCAGGATATGCCTTCTTTATTTTTATATATATTAAAGTACATTGAAAATTTGAGTGTTGTTTTATGTAGAACCAGAAAATAATGAGAAATTAACACATTTGTAATTAAACATTAACCAATTTGGAATTCGATTTTTAAAAGATTTTGATTCTATATATACTCAGATATATACATATAATAATGCTCTCGGAGAAAACTCGGGCATTTTCTGAGTCATTCGTTTTGTTTTTAATTATAAAATTTTAAAAAATTATGGAATTTATAATTAATTATTTCGTATAGCATTACTCATTAACTCTCTAACGGCTTATTTCCAAGTGCTTCAGTCTAAAGTCTGAAGAATAAAGCTAAAGAGAGAAACTTGTTAACGCGATAATCGTTAAACCAGTTTTGTGTGGATTATCAAACAGCATATGTAGAAGATAAAACCGTCAGTTTATGATTATTTCCTCTATTGGCAAAGTAATATTTTTTTATAATTGCTTTTCAAAATTATCTTCATGAGATTGGATATATTTGTCCATTTTTTTACCATGTTTTTAAAGGCGTATTACTATTTATCTTTTTTACTCGGCGGAAAGTTTCTCGACAAATGCATCTGCATTAGCACCCGATAAAATAAAGGTATCATGCTCCTAATTATTGAACAATATGGAATAGATCCTAATCAGATTCTATAGTGTTATAAAAAGGGCTTTAAGTATGAAGTTGCAAGAAAGAATATGTAAATAGTTACTCAAAATGATATATTTGCGCCGGTTTTACTACCTAGATATCAAACCCTCCCCCTTTACTTAACGTTTGCGCCTTCTGAAATAATGCGCCAAGACTGTGTTATGCTTACTAACACTGTGTTGTAGGAAATTTAAACTATTTTATTTTAAATTTGAAGAATTCTGTTGTCCTTAGTCTAATTATAAACATAATGGGAGGGTCTGGTTTATCAGTAATCAACCCTTCCTACCGCTCTAATATTGTATTGGGCTGTTTTGCTTTTATACCGATACTGAAGATAAACTCTTGGAAAAAGGCATTTTAAACGAACTATTATGACATAAGCTTTGAAGACAGTAGAAACACATATAATTGTAAATATATAAACATGCTTTTTTATGAGAACATTGCTCTTCCTCAAACAACAAATAAAGGTATTTAATATCTATATATATAAAAATGAATGTTTGTATGTATGTTTGTATGTCCGGTATACAAATTCGCAGTAGTTCACTAATTCAAACCAAAATTTCCATACATAGGTAAAAAAAATACGGGGAAGACGATAGGCTATTTTAAAAAATATATAAATCAATTATTAAAACTATATATTTTTAGTCAGAAAATGATGATGACGATATTGCTGTATCATGTTTGATTATCAGATACAAAATTATATCGGGAAAAATTCCAAAAAGCAGAGACCACGGGTGAAACCAGTTCATTATTTTGTACGCAGGAACAAAATTCTAACAGAAAAACATTCATTCGAGCAGAAAACAAAAGCCAGATCATCTTTCTATAAAAATATCGCTTCTCAGACACAAAGTTTGGAGCGGGACGTTTCACAAGAGTGACATCCACGGCGCCAATTTATAATTGTAACGAATAATATTTGAAAATCAAAATAATATAATTTTCAAATATCGTTGTGAAAATTTACATATTTATTTTTATATTTTAAAAACACACAAAGTTTGGAGCGGGACGTTTCACAAAAGTGACATCCACGGTGCCAATTTATAATTGTAACGAATAGTATTTGAATAAAAACATTTAATCGGGTAAAACCCGGGCGTTGCCCGGGTCATTCGGCTAGTATAATATAAACATGACACAGTAGCGCACATCTGTTTTAGGAAACTTAAACTATTTTTGACGCATATATTTATTTTTAAATGAAACCATTTTCCGTTGCCACTTATTGCAATGATAAAAATAATGAGAGAATCTGGCTCATCAGTGGCGAGCCACTTTACCTCTCTAATTTTATACTGATACTGAATATGAATATTTTGAAAATTATATTGAACGAACAATAGACATAAAGAGAACAGTAGAAATTCATTTATTTAGGATTATGTGTATATTGAACCTTCTCGAAGCTTATGTGCATAGTTGCAGTTAAAGCATAGTTGAATTTACGGTACGGGTTTTTCGAATTTATAAAATTTGGGCGTTGAAAATCGGCGCAGTTCTGAGAGGGAGAAAATTATTTAACTGTGTAATTTCCGATCCAGAACCTGATATGGGAGACAAAGGTTATTGGGAGATTTGAAGTGAAAAAAAATAATTATGAAGCTTCTGGGATAATCACTACGTTGACAAATTAACAAGCTGGAATGTTCATAGGAGAAACAAATGCGAAGAAAGTCTGGGACTCGCTAAGAAAAACATACACAGGCAATTTGGAATAAAATATTTTTGATATAGGCTTAGAATCAAAGATCATTAAAATAAAATATAATAAAACTGTAGACGAATATAAAACAAGGGCAAAAAATATTGCTGCAAGAAGTTCATCATTAGGACATCAATTTCCTTCAAGAGAACTTTCATTTCATATTGTTAGAGGCATACATCCAAGGCATGGAATTATTCTATTGTCTAACGATCTAAGAGATTAAATAAATCGGTTGAGAATGGGCATGAACAAGAATACAGAGTTACAAGTTAAACATTTTCAGCCGAAAATTTGTTTTGCTTGTAATAAAAAGGGACATCTAACTAATGATTGATGGTTTTGAGATAGACAGAAACAAGGATATCAAAAGAAATGGACTCCTGATTTTATAAATCACGAATACAGTAGAGAACATTCTAATAACCTAGTGGATACTGTGAAAAGTGAAATTAATGAGAAAGCATTTGAAACATATGTAAAAGAATTTGAAGAATAACCAGATGAGAGAAATGATAGGCAAATATGGTATATAGATTCAGGATGCACCACACATTTAACCCAAAACCTAACTTTGATGGAAAATGTGGTAGATTATGAAAGTGAAATCAACCTAGCTGAGAAGGGCAAAACTACCCAAGCCATAGCCAAAGGAGATATGAGACTTACTACATGCACAAGTAAAGGCTAAGAAAATATTCGCATCAAAGATATCTTACACGTACCAAATTTAAGGAATAATTTCTTGTCAGTATACGAATTAGTCAACAGGGGAAATTCAGTTATTTTCAAAAAAGATGGAGCAAAATTTCATAATGAAGGGAATGATTTAATTGCTGAGTCATATATTAAATATAGAATGTTTATGATGGAAACAAAACTAAGAAATGTACCAATAGCAAAAAAATGAAAATGTCATGGCTATAGATACACATTTATCAAATAAAAATAGTAATATAAGTTTATGGCATAAACTATTAAACCATATAAATGAAGAATACATGAAAAAAATGATTCAAGGACATATTGTAATGGGATTGAATCTAAAATTCGAAAAGTTACTAGAGTGTAAAGCATTCATAATGGTAAAACTGGTTTGGAAGCCACATAATATTAAGGAATTTTTCCAGTTAAGCCCCTGCAGTTGATTCATATGGATTTATGCGGACCAATGCCATGCCATTCTTTAGGTGGATCTAAAGGTGAAACCTTTGAAAGATTCAAGTAATTTAAAGCAAGAGCCGAATATGAATTAAGTATTTGAATAAAAGATGTAAGACCAACAATGGAACTGAAATTTGTAACTCTAAATTTGAAAGATTTTGCAAGAGAAATGGGATCCATCACCAACTTACCACCACATTCTCACCACAAAGTGATGGAGTGGCAGAGAGGGTAAATAGGTCTCTTATAGATGCAGCGAGAACCTTATTAATTGACTCAAAATTACTCGTGAAGTTTTGAGCAGAGGCAATTGCCACAGCTGTATATTTCAAGATTTGTACTCCCCACAGGTCTATCAAGCACCATACACCTATGCAGAGATGGAATGGCAGGAAACCATTGATCAAACACACTCGAATATTTGTATGTTTGACATATTGGCTTGAAAGCAATCAAAGAAGAAACAAGTTTTACCCAAGGGCACAAAGAGAATATTTATCATTTATTACAATAAAAGATAAGCTTACATAATATATGATATAGTGACAAAGAGAGAATTCATGAAGTCAGATCGGAAAAATTTAGTGATAAAGAAAGAAATGGATGGCGCAAAGCAATGAAAGAAGAGTCTAGATAAGGACAAACTACGGAAATGTGCAGATAGCCTTGGACTTGCTGATTAGGGCTTACACACATGGGAGCGTGTTTTGTATATATATTAATTAATCGTTCCACAGAGTGTGTTTAAGCTCACAGGTAAATAGGCGCTAACCGAAACAAAAAAAGTTCATTTGTTTTAATATTAGTTTCCCTTTTATATTTTGTTCTCTCTTTTGTAAATCAATAAATATGTTTGATTTATAATTCTTGGAATTAGTTTAATTAAAAATTCTAAGTAAAGTCAACAATTGGTAGTAGAGCCTGGTTGTTTGATATAAAGCTCAAAAGCGAAAATATTTAATCAGAAGATTAGCAAGAAGTTTATTCTGACGGTAAACTGAGGCACTTCTGAGAAGATTAAAGGTATTTATATAGATTAAGTTAAATTATATCAATATATTGCATGTTTAAAAGCTATTTAAATTAATTTAAAATATGTATTTGTTTACAAAATATATTGGTTTGTTTATATTAGTTAAAAAGGCGAAAATGACTGAATATAATTTTTTATCCCACACAAAAATTGAACCATTAACAGTAACTAATTATCAAATTTGGGCGTTGAAAATTGGCGCAGTTCTGAGAGGTAGAAAATTATTTAAATGTGTAATTTCCGATCCAGAACCTGATATGGAAGACAAAAGTTCTTGGGAGATTTGGAATGATAAAAATGATGAGGCTTTTGGGATAATCATCACTACGTTGACAAATGAACAAGCTGGAATGTTCATAGGAGAAACAAATGCGAAGAAATTATGGGACTCATTGAGAAAAACATACACAGGCAATTTGGAAGATAAAATTATTGATATAGGCTTAGAATTAAAGAACATTAGAATGAAAGATAAAAAATGAAATTGTAGATGAATATATAACTAGGGCAAAAAATATTGCTGCGAGTTCATCATTAGGGCATCAATTTCCCTCAAGAGAATTTTCATTTCATATTGTCAGAGGCGTACATCCAAGGTATGAAAATATTGTTATTGTCTTACGATCTAAGAGAGGCAACAATTGAAGAGATTCAACAAACTCTAAAAGAAAAGGAGTCAAGAAGAAATATGAGATTGAAACAATCGGTTGAGAATGGGCATGAGCAATCATACAGAATTAAAGATAGAAAAGTAAACAATTTCAACCAAAATATGTTTTGTTTGTAAAAAAAAGGGACATCTAGCTAATGATTGCAGGTTTCAAGATAAACAGAAACAAGGATATTAATGGAAATGGACTCTTGATTATAAAAATCACAAATACAGTAGAGGACATTCAAATAACCTAGTGGATACTATTGTTGGGCCGTTTTCACCAAACGAATCCAAAAATGATGTAAACATCATATATTGTAAGTTTGCAATAGCCTTTCCGAAGTTTTGTTGTCCAGAGGGAGGATTTGGATGAGCTTTCTGCACTCCGAAGCCTTCAGAAGTACTGGGGATGATGACTACTGCCTCCCCTGGACTTGCATAATTATGTACATATTGTAAATATGTATGTAATATTGTTGCAAATGTCGACGTATGCCGACGTATGGATAAGCTGGCAGTCATGTACGTGAGGCGAGTGTTGATGTTCTTCCCACACGCGGACAACAAAAAGCAGAGGAAGGGCTAGATGTCAGCATAGAGAGTGATCGGGAACAGCCCGCGGGACAGAGGTAGAGGCCATGACACAAACTTGGATGCTTATCCCCGAGACATGGAGGGAGAGACTGTGTGAGAGTCAGGCTGAAGCGGACTGCCGAGAAACACCCCCTAGACATCTCCTGCTGACCCCCTGCCAAAACCTGTCCTGTTTTCAGGGGACGTCAATAAAGAGTCCCTGGGGGCCCCACATGGGCTGGGCGTTGCCTTTTTCCTCTACCTCTGTCCCTGCCACCAGCTGACCGCTCTCTCTTTGGATCTTTATTTTGTCGTCAACATTTTTAGTTTCATGTGAGCAATAGTTACCCAGAAATTATTTGAAAAAGTAAAAATTAAAACAGGTAAATAGTTTATTTTTATTTATATTTGCTAGCTTTCGAGCAATTATACTGCTCTTCAACGGGCGGATATTCTTTGTACAAACTCTAAATAATATATATACAGTAAAATTGAAAACTTTTTGTTATTGGCATGTGCTCTCGCGGGCGTGCATCAGACTGTTTCCAGCTAAAGTAAAATATATTATACTGGGATTAAATATGTATACATTCCAATAATTATTAATATTTAGATTATTTGTCAGGGATATTGTTATATTGGGTTGGGAGGTCAAATTTTCTATTGATGCTATTTATTTTTGATGATACCAGTGCTTCTAGAAATAATCGTTGTTGCTTTCTTTCTATGTCTTGATAATGGGCTATTGCTTGTTTGAGATTAAATGTGTGGCCAGTGGTGCTGGTGTGTTGATATATTAAGGATCTATTGTCTTTGTATCTTATGTTTCTTTCGTGTTCTTTTAGTCTGGTCTCTATTGTCCTACTGGTTTCTCCTACATATGTGGCATTAAAACAATAATAAACATATACATGTGGCATTACATTGGTTACATTTGACAGAGTATATTGCATTAGATTTAGATAGGGGATCGGAACTAATATTTTTGGTAATTGGGTTTCTCAGCAAAGAACCGAGATTGGCATGGGTGCTAAAATAAGTGGCTATACCATATTTATTTAACTTATGAGCTATTGTAGCATTGACTTTAATAGAGACCAGACTAAAAGAACACGAAAGAAACATAAGATACAAAGACAATAGATCCTTAATATATCAACACACCAGCACCACTGGACACTCATTTAATCTCAAACAAGCAATAGCCCATTATCAAGACATAGAAAGAAAGCAACAACGATTATTCCTGGAAACACTGGTATCATCAAAAATAAATAGCATTAATAGAAAAATTGACCTCCCAACCCAATATAACAATATCCCTGACAAATAACCTGAATGTTAATAATTATTAGAATGTAAATATATTTAATCCCAGTATAATATCTATTACTTTAGCTGGAAACAGTCTGATGCACGCCCGCGAGAGCACATGCCAATAACAAAAAGTTTTCAATTTTACTGTATATATATTATTTAGAGTTTGTACAAAGAATATCCGCCCGTTGAAGAGCAGTATAATTGCTCGAAAGCTAGCAAATATAAATAAAAATAAACTATTTACCTGTTTTAATTTTTACCTTTTCAAATAATTTTTAGTTTTACATACAAATAGGGGTTTACAGATATTATTAATAAAGATATAGCATATATACAAAATATGGGGGTGGTAGCAAATAGAAACGGTGTACATTTTAAAAGAAGGGTAGGATATTTTAAGGTATCAGCTATAACTAATTGGAAGATATGTGACATATACTAAAAGTGTCATACAGTTTAAAATATACTATATGTATCATAATGGATTTTTTCTCTATATATAGCACTTAATATGAATATGTATCATAATTCATTTATTTTTCTATATCTGGCAATTCAAATAAACAATAGAATTTGAAATTACCAAATTAAATTTTGCTAACTAGATAAATTTAAAATTTCAAGGATTATTTATACTTTTATTTTTATTAATTATTAAATTTAATTATTAAATTTATCCAAAGGATAAATATAATTTTAACAATTATTCTACGAGAGAGTAAATTACTCACTCTATAAAAAGAAAAGAAAATCGGGTCACGCGGTTTAAAAAAAACGGTTAGAGAGAAGTTAGTCAGTCAGTGAGGGTAGAGCGACGAAGCCAATAGGATGTAAGTAGAGACTTTAACAAGGTAAGACGACGCTTTGCTATTTTTTTATGGGGGCTCTAAAGCCCGTTTATTGTGTAGAAAGTTTTAAACTTTTTTTTAATTAGTGACTTTGCAATTTTTTTCCTTTTATTAGTACAATTTCTAGATATTGTATCTTGGTTGAATTGCCAAGTTGAATGTTTACAAATCATTTGAGCATGGAGCTTTATAATTTTTTTCTATATACTCTATAATACATTAAAGGAAATTTCATTGCGAATGGTCCTGGGCTTACTTGAAATATCTTCAGATGGAAAGTTTGTGAACATGTTGGGGGAAATAAAAACCCATATATTCATATATTAATGTGTCTTTGTAATAATTTCTCCTTGAAACAAATACATATGTCTACTATAAACAAATTGTTGAAATATCTGGTAATCGTCAGAGGTTTTATTCGTTTAATGGTTTTTATTAAGGTGATTCTACTTATGAAACAAAAACATATGTCTACTATAAACAAACTATGTGTGATTTTTTTGGGTGTACGCTACATCTTTTTGTGTGCATATTTAAGTTTAACCCGAACTTAACACTATGCAAAGTGGAATTAATGAGCAAGCATTTAAAACATATGTAAAAGAATTTGAAGATTCACCAGATGAGAGAAATGAAAGGCAAATATGGTGTATAGATTCAGGATGCACCGCACATTTAACCCCACACCTAACTTTAATGACAAATGTGACAGAGCACAAATGTGAAATCAACCTAGCTGAGAAGGGCGAAACTACCCAAGCCACAGCCAAAGGAGATATGAGACTTATTACATGCACAAGTGAAGGCCAAGAAAATATTCACATCAAAGATATCTTACATGTACCAAATCTAATAAATAATTTCTTGTCAGTATACGAATTAGTCAACAGGGGAAATTCAGTTATTTTCAATAAGGATGGAGCAAAGTTTTATAATGAAGGGAATGTTTTAGTTGCTGAGGCATATATTAAAGATAGAATGTTTATGATGGAAACAAAACTAAGAAATGTACCAATAGCAAAAAAATGAAAATGTCATGGCTATAGATACACATTTATCAAATAAAAATAGTAATATAAGTTTATGGCATAAACTATTAAACCATATAAATGAAGAATACATGGAAAAAATGATTCAAGGACATATTGTAAAAGGATTGGATCTAAAATTCGAAAGGTTACCAGAGTGCGAAGCATGCATAACGGGAAAACTGGTTCAGAAGACATATAATATTACGGAAAATCATAAAGTTAAGCCCCTGCAGTTGATTCATATGGATTTATGTGGACCAATGCCATGTCAATCTTTAGGAGGATCTAAGTATTTTCTTGTTATAGTAGATGATTACAGTAGAAGAATATTTGTATATTTCCTGAGATCAAAAGATGAGACCTTTGAAAGATTTGAAGAATTTAAAGCAAGAGCCAAAAACGAATTAAATCTAAGAATAAAAGATGTAAGAATCGACAATGGAACTGAATTTTGTAACTCTAGATTTGAAGGACCTTTCAAGAGAAGTGGGATCCATCACCAGCTTACCACCACATATTCACCGCAAAGTAATGGAGTCGCAGAGAGAGTGAATAGGACTCTTATAGATACAGCGAAAACGTTACTAATTGGCTCAAAATTACCCATGAAGGTTTGGGCAGAGGCTATTGCTGCAGCTGAATACATTAAGAATTGTACCCCCCACAGGTCTCTTAAGCACCATACCCCCTTGCAGAGATGGAATTGGAGGAAACCATCAGTCAAACACATTCGAATATTTGGATGTTTGACACATTGGTTTGAGAGCAAACCAAGAAGAAATAAATTTTCACCAAAGGGTAGAAAAGGAATATTTATTGGTTATTCCATTAAAAGAAAACCCTTCCGAATATATGATATAATGTCAAAGAGAATCCATGAAGTCAGATCAGTAAAATTTAGTGAAGATAAGAGAGGAATTGATTATGCAAATGATATTCAGGAAGATACTAATTGTGATAATTTGAACTATAAAGGAAATTGTGAAGAGATAGTTGCTGAAGACTTTCTTATCTTTGAAGAAGGCAATCCTGTCACTGAGAGTAAAATGAAGTCTCAGTAGGATACTTCAGTAAAACCAGGCGGTGAAACTTAAAATGACTCAACACAAACTGAACTGATAGAGGAAAGATGTGTAAAAAGAGGAAGAAAGAAAGGAGAAAAAAGAGGATCTTAGAAGAACGGCACAAAGCAAGACTCGAAGAACAAGAAATAAATTTGATCAAACAAGGAGTTCGACGCTCACAAAGAATAAAGGATAGGAATGATGCAAATTTAATCATGGAAATAGATCATTATATTCCGGAGAACCTTAAAGAAGCAATGGATAGTGGAGAAAGAAATGAATGGCTCAAAGCAATGGAAGAAAAGTCTACCTAAGGACAAACTACGGAAATGTGAAGATAGCTTTGGACTTGCTGATTAGGGCTTACACACAGGGGAGTGTGTGTTGTATTAATATTAATTAATTGTTCCACAGAGTGTGTTTAAGCTCACAGGTAAAAATACGCTAACCGAAACAAAAAAAGTTCCTTTGTTCAATATTAGTTTCTCTTTTATATTTTGTTCTCTTTCTTGTAAATCAATAAATATAATGTTTAAATAATAATTCTTGGAATATTAGTTTCATAAAAATTCTAAGCAAAGTCAGCAAGTGAAGATAAGAGAGTAATTGATTATACAAATGATCTTCAGGAAGATATTAATTGTGATAATTTGACCTCTATAAAGGAAATTGTGAAGAAATAGTTGCTGAAGGATAGGAATGAGGCGAATTTAATTATGGAAATAGATCATTATATTCCGGAGAATTTTAAAGAAGCAATGTATAATAGAGAGAGAAATGAAGGGCTCAAAGCAATGAAAGAAGAGCTCAGTGAGATAGAGAGACATAAAGTATGGACACTAGTACCAATGGAATATGGAATGAAAGTTATCGACAGTAAATGGGTCTACAGTATGAAGAAAACATCGAATGACGGCATATATAAAAGAAAGGCCAGACTGGTTGCTGTTGGATGCAATCAAAAATATAGTGTGGACTATAAGGAATCTTTCTCACCTGTACTCAAGAAGGAAAGCTTTCGAACAATAGTAGCTCTTGCAACGCAACATAATATAATTATAAAGACTTATGATAAATAGACAGTTTATCTCTATGGAGAGTTAGAAGAGACAGTATACATGAGACAACCAGATGGTTTCATGCAAAAAGGAGACGAAAATAAAGTGTGCAAATTGGAAAAAAAGCCTGTATGATCTACCACAATCAGGAAAATGTTGGAACAAAAAGATCAATGAAATTTTATACCAATTGGGAATGATTAGAACCGAATGTGATCAATATGTCTATAAACTCCAGAGAGGAGAAGTGTGTGCAATACTTCGTCTATATGTAGATGCGATCATCATTTCTGAACCAGTAAGAAATTTAATGATAACCTAGCCTTAGAAATAGAAAAATATGTTACTCTAACAGAAAAAAAAGAGAGCGAACCATTTATTGAAATTTAAGGCTGAAGATGGATTTTATTTATCTCAGACTCATTATATTGATACAATTCTTCACAGATTTGGACTGGAAGAATGCAACAGTGTCCAGACACCTGGATATACACCAAAATTTGGATAATTATCTGGACTATAAGCCGGTAGACAAATCTGCATACCAGGAAATGATTGGATCTCTTATGTATCTTTCTACGGGTTCACGATCGGCATAGTAATGATTCGAGAGAAATACACCCAACTGGAATTAAAACGATCTATAGATATCTGAAGGGAACAAGAAATAAAATGTTGGCATATAAGTCAACAGAATATAATATCACAATAAGTACTGATGCGAGCTGGTGTACAACCAGAGACGCAAAATCCTACTTAGGATATACAGTCAAACTTGGCGACAACTTAATCAACTGGAGAAGTAGGAAGCAAAGTAACCTTGTCTACATGTGAAGCAGAACTTATTTCAATATGTGAAGGAATTTCTGAAGTATTATGATTAAAGGGATTACATAAAAACTTTGTGAAAATGTAAATTTCCAAATTACCTCAAAAAGTGACAGCCAGGCTGCAATAAACTGGATACAATATGACAAAATTACTTCACGAACAAAGCACATAAACAGAGAGTTTCATTTTGTGAAAGAGGAAATACAAAATTGGATAAAACTGGCACCCACTAAAGATGAAGACATGAAGACATGGAGGCGGATATACTAATGAAGAGTCTCCCTAAAGGCAAACTACGAAAATGTGCAGATAGCCTTGGACATGCTGATTGGGGCTTACAAACAGGGGAGCGTGTGTTGTATATATATTAATCATTTTTTTCCACAGAGTGTGTGTATGTAAGCTCACAGGTAAATAGGCGCTAACCGAAAAAAAGTTCCTTTGTTTAATATTAGTTTCCCCTTTATATTTTGTTCTCTCTCTTGTAAATCAATAATATAATGTTTAATTTTATATTTATTGGAATCATTTTCATTAAAAAATTCTAAGCAAAGCCAACAAAACATCTTAGCTGGAAAGATTTAGTTTGAATTTTCCAAAGCTGGTGTTGCAGCTTATTGACTGATCTAAAACTGAGCGAAGAGAAGGGAAAAAGAGGCACAGTTTTGTTGAATTATATGATTTTATTGAATGAGATATTTTTGCGCAAATGTCAATGTGTTGGAGCATTTTATTTCAAAAATGGAAGATGGGGAAAATATAGGCAATTAAAATGATATAGAAATGTTTCTCTGATTAAACGCTGTTGGTCTCTCTCTATCTTTTAATTATCCCTAAAGTTATGTTGCATTTGGTTTTATTTTTATTTTACGGTGTAATAAGGATAATAAAAATATTCACCTATTGCCTACTATTTTCTATGTTACTTATAATATATATCCTAAAATCAAAAATAAAAATGGCATATCCTGACCAGGAGCACAAGTACTTTACAGAAAGCAGAGCGCCATCTGGTGAAACAGAAATCAACTAAATATTGATTTAGCCTGTTCCCTGATATTTTGCCAACCCAATTTCTTGATAAATAGAGAAAAGCCATCCACGAACGCGTTTCGCGCTTTTGGCGCTCGTCAGCGTGGAGTAGGCTGTACCACTGCGACCAAAAAGATTTTTTGGTTCCAGTGGCTTCTTGAAAACCAAGAAATGGGTATTTAAGGCCAAACTTGCGTAAATACGCTTAACATGAAAAAACGAAAGAATAAAATAAAAGATTAAAAGGCCAGGTGTTGAAATAAAAAATAAAAATGGCATATCCTGACCAGGAGCACATGTGCTTTACAGAAGGCAGAGCGCCATCTGGTGGAACAGAAATCAACTAAACATTGATTTAGCCTGTTCCCTGATATTTGGCCAACCCAATTTTTTATATCCTAAAATATTTCTTATGTGTCGCATTTAGGTTAGTTTATGTGAGCAATAGTTACCAGAAATTACTTGAAAAAGTAAAAATGAATACCAGGTAAAATTTTCTTTTAATTTTAAATTTTCAAGCTTCCGAGCGTTGAAGAGAAGTATATTAGCTCGAAAGCTTGCAAATTTAAAATTAAAATAATTTTTTACCTGATATTAATTTTTACTTTTCAAAGGTAAAGTTTATTTAATTTTTTGGTAAAAGCAAACTTACCTGGTTCCTCTAAAATCTTAAGAGGTACTATCGAGAAGTTTGGCGTAAGAATCCACGAACGCCAAGATTTCATTATTATGGGTTCTGCTTGGTTGGTTGGAAACTTTAGGTACTTGGGAAACTGGCTGGCAGAGTGCCATCTTACTGCACGGGGTTACATCAGTCAGCCATAGGTTGGCTAACAGTCCTCACTCCCCAACTTGGGCTACCATATAAATGAAAAATCAGAGAGAGAAAGAGATAATTTTAAAAGGCTGCTGAAATCGCTCTGGAATGGCTCGTCTTTTACGCAGATTTAGTGTTTCCTAATGGTACTGCTACACATTGGCTGATGTACTAAAGTTGTTTTACTATCGAAAAATAATACCAGTCTTCAAATTACGTGTGAATGCAATTTTTAAATAAAATTTACTTCATAGTTCTTTCTCTCTTAAGTACCAAGTCAAACTGTTTCTCTAGTGTTGCGACTAGAGTGCAATTTACAGACATCGCATAGTTGTGTCAAGGCTACATATATATGGTGTGAGATCCTGTCGACTCTCGCTTTACTGTGTTAACCGAGAGGAACAGTCAGGATGTAGAGAGTTTTCCAGTACCTCTCTGCACCTTGGAAGACCTTTAACAGTTCTCACAGAGTACAGGCAGTCGTGGTCGAGGCAGAGTGGAAGACCTGGGAATGCCATACACAAAAAACGAAGAGACACAGTTGTACTAGGAAAGTTCCGTGAACAGATAAAAGTTGAGCTAGGAGCGAAAGATAGAAATAGAAGAGTTCTTACTGTTCTCTCTCTACATGGTCGATGAGGTGGACCTTGGACACAACCGACGAGGGCTTCCGCTGAATGTGAAGTGACTATTTATTTCTGGCCCTGTTGGAGGCTTATATATCTTTAAAATCCTAAATAATTGCAATTAGATATTCAAGGAATGAAAGGAAGAAAAAATTGCAAAGAGTTTCTTTATTCTAAATGTTGGCGAGCTTTCAGGCGTTAGCCTATCTTCAGGCCGATTTCGCAAAAATATATATATATACAAATAACACAAAATCTAAACTATATATAAGGTGTAGAACTAATCCTACCGCGCGCGGAGGTAAATTAAACAAATTGTGTAATAAAATATATTGTATACAACGATACATGCAAATATATGCGGAAAACTTTAAATTAAAAATAAATTCTAAAAATTGAAAATAAATTCTAAAACTATGAAATTTGAGATACGCTAAAATTGCATAAAAAGGACTAAAATAAGTCTTGGCAATTACAATAAAGCAAAAAATAAACAAACCGAATATGTATTTATACAACTAACATAATTCTATTCCAACTCTCCGGGTGAGAAACCATGAATTTAGCTATGGGATATATGAAGGTACTGCTGCGGCATATCGATCCTTCTATTAATGCTCTTTTTATCGTTCGAAATCAAGGATTCAAGAATAGTCTATTATATTTAGAGAATATATTCCGGAAGTAACACTTGACATCTTGTAAGTTAAAATGATGGCCAGTAGAATCCTCATGTTGATAAATAAGGGAGATGCTATCTTGGTTTCTTACGTTCCTGATATGTTCTTTAACTCTGGTGCCGACTGTTCGGCCGGTACGAAATCTCAGGTTAAGACAGAACCGAGTGACCAACAAAATGCAGTTTATTCATTATCTTGCCAACAATGTACCGCTTCTTACGTGGGGGAAACCGGCCGAACAGTCGGCACCAGAGTTAAAGAACATATCAGGAACGTAAGAAACCAAGATAGCAGATCCCTTATTTATCAACATGAGGATTCTACTGGCCATCATTTTAACTTACAAGATGTCAAGTGTTACTTCCGGAATATATTCTCTAAATATAATAGACTTATTCTTGAATCCTTGATTTCGAACGATAAAAAGAGCATTAATAGAAGGATCGATATTCCGCAGCAGTACCTTCATATATCCCATAGCTAAATTCATGGTTTCTCACCCGGAGAGTTGGAATAGAATTATGTTAGTTGTATAAATACATAGTCGGTTTGTTTATTTTTTGCTTTATTGTAATTGCCAAGACTTATTTAAGTCATTTTTATGCAATTTTAGCGTATCTCAAATTTCATAGTTTTAGAATTTATTTTTAATTTAAAGTTTTCCGCATATTTGCATGTATCGTTGTATACAATATATTTTATTACAATTTGTTTAATTTACTTCCGCGCCGCGGTAGGATTAGTTCTACACCTTATATATAGTTTAGATTTTGTGTTATTTGTATATATATATATTTTTGCGAAATCGGCCTGAAGATAGGCTAACGCCTGAAAGCTCGCCAACATTTAGAATAAAGAAACTCTTTGCAATTTTTTCTTCCTTTCATTCCTTATATATCTTTGCCGAGAGGAAGTATTGGGTTTCAGCGAATGCTATAAGGGCGTGGATCGGAAGAGATATTGTACACTCTGGCAACGCCTTATCTTCTAGGGCTCGTTGTTGACTTCTACATCTCGATTTCTGCTTTAGCTCAACTCTTAATCTATTACAGAATTTTATTTAATTATCCTCAATTTGTACAAAGTACATTACATATGATGATGTAATGACACATGTCAATCATGCGTATGATTATTTATAGATGTATTTCTATTATGCAACATGAAAATCTTGTTATATTACATACAAAATGAGGTTGTTGGTTTAAATTACCATATATATACAGGGTGATCCAAAAGTCTTGCGCAACTTTAAAAATTAATAACTTCGCGAATATTTGCCCTAGAGCAATGCGGTAAACACCATTGTGTTCAGGATGCAATGGGATTTTTAGGGCAAATAATTAAAAATTCGAAATTGATTTTAGTTATAATTTTATTCGCCAGATGGCGCTCTACCAGAATCAGAGATTCAGCGGCCAAATTGTTTGATAAATTGAAAAATATAACTGATCGTCACGTATTTTCCTTTTTGAATACCAGAAAAGAACCCAAATAATATCGAATAACAAATTAATAAAACACCACTTCGCCAAAAGTAGAAGAATTGTTTGCGATTTTTTAATTACAATCAGAGATATGTAAAATAGGTAAAGGCAAATTAAAACATGTAGCAAAAAAAAAAGATATTTTAGATGCGGTTTGCTGGAATCCTCTTATCGATTTAAATTTCGAAGATAATAAATTTCTATTTTTTTAAATTCAAGTCTCTCTCAGTATCGATTATATATATATTTTTTTTCATTTGAAAAATATTTATCTACCTCTGATAATTTATTTTACTCTGGAATGCCGTTGTTGTTGTTGTTGTCCTGTCTAATAAAGAGCTTCAGATGTCTCAATGCATCTCTATCACAGCAGCAGAAATGTCCACTATCTTGGGTGTGTAAAGCTGCTGTTCTGGGTCTGTGTCAATTTTCTGCAAGGCTGCGGCCATTGCTGGGCATGAGATTATGTGGGTAGGTGTTAGTTCCACACCAGGACAGTTGTTGCATGTCCTATAGGCTCTTGTGCCATCTGGATGTATTGTCATTCCTTTATAGTGTTTTGTTCTATGTCTTGTTATAGTTTTTGTCATTTTTCTCTCAGGAGAGTTTATTTCGTATTTTGATCTTATTTTTTGTTTAATTATCTTGTATTTTGCCAGAGCATCATCGTCAAATAATGACATTTGTTCTTTCCTTTGGCTCAACTTTCTGGCTTCCTTTGCCAATTCAACTGCCATTTCATTACCCCGATCCCAGCATGGGCAGAATTCCATTGTAGAATGCAGTTCTTCTCTAATGGTTCCTGTTGGGTAAGTAACGAATGTATTTTCTGTGTGATTTTAGTATTTCCCTTCTGAATTGCTTCTAGATCGGATATTAAATTTAAAATTCCTTCTGCTTGATCAGGGATGGTTGGTTAGGGCATAAATCAAGGGCTTTTTAGCTATTTGTGAATTTTATTGTTTTTAATTGTCATCTGCTTTCGAGTAGATCTAGACCACATTCTCTCTGAATTTTTTCATTGTTGGTGGATGAAACAGCACTAGTGATTATTTTGGCCGCTTTTGCTTGAACACTGTCTGTCTTCCTTTTAATGATGAACTTGAGGGAGGCCAGACAGGTGTTGCATATTCCATTATTGGGCTTATTAAGGTGGTATATGTTGGTCTGAGAAATTTGGGTTTTGCTCCTCAATTTTTTCCACCTTGCCTTCTCAGAATCTTGTTTTCTGGTAGCTCTATTTGAGGTGCTAATCATGTGTTTTGTAAATCGCAATTCCTCGTCAAGTATCACACATTTTATAAATTATTTGGTTGTTTATGCTTATTTTGGAGTTAAATTTATGCCTTTTTTCCTGTCAGTGAAGAAGATGCATAGGTTTATTTTTATTGGGTTTATGGTCATTTCGAGTTCCATTGCCTACTTCTCCAGTCCTCTCATTGATGTGTTCAGTATTTTTTTCTGATTTTTCTATACTGCTACTTGTGTGCTCTATCATCTGTATAACAGGCAACATTTGTGTATTCAGTGAGGTAAGGATGGATGTCGTTAATATATAGCAGTTAGATTAGAGGAATAAGCACAGATCCCTGAGGTACACCAGCCCATGTTCTTCGGTTCTTGGAAAATTCTCCATTTACCCGAACCTTTATCCTTCTTCCCCTTAAGAAGTCTGCAATCCAGATTGAGGTTTTCCCTCTTACTCCTAAGTTGTGCAGCCTTTCAAGTAATTTCTCCCTCCACATTCGATCAAAAGCTGAGGTTATATCCAGGAATACGGCCGTTGTCTTCTTTGGCGGTTTTCCTGAAAAGAATCTATCATTGATTGGCAGAAGAAGAACAGTTGATCAGTTGTACAGTGTCTGGATCTATAGGGAGTTTGGTAGAAGTTTATTTTAATATTGTTAGTGAGCCAGACTATGAGCCTGGAGTGGATAATTCGTTCTGTTATTTTACAAAGTATGCTGGTGAGATCAATTGGCCGGTAGTTCTTGCATTCCTTGGCATATTTGTTTGGTTTCAGTATTGAAACTATAATTGATATCTTCCAATTCTTTGGTAGTTTGGCAATTTGCCATGAAATGTTCAGTATTCGTAGTATTTGATTTTTTATCTTTGTCTCCAAAGTGTTTATTCATTTTAAACGATTAGATCATCTCTCTCTCTCTCTCCTGGTGATCTCCTGGTGTCCTCTTGGAACTAAATTTTCTATTGATGAGTTTAGATCATTCAGTGTGAAGTATCTCAGGAAAATATCTGGTTGATGGTAGTTTAATGCTTGTTCAACCAAATTGTTTATATTATTTTTATAGTCCTCTCTTCATTCGTATAGCTAAGTCTGGAAGTACTTGAAAGATATTCAGCAATTAGGTCAGCCATTTGTTTGTTCGTTCTCGCAATTCTATTCATATCGGTTAGAGTATTGGAGGATTGGTGTTGGTTTTTATTGTTTTCTAACACCCTAATTATATTCCAGTGTTGGCAGTCCTTTTTTGGATCCATTATTTCGCAGAATTCTTCACATTTTTCTTTTTTGCAAATTTCTTGAATGTCTCTCTCTGCAATCATTGCCTCGATGTTGTGGTCCTTCCAGTAAGGTATCCACAGGTCTCTACGTCTACCTCTAGGTATTGATGCTTTTGCAGCTTTGGATATGTTCGAAGAGAATTTTTCAAAGTTTTTGTCAAGCGTTCTGTAATTTAATTCTTCGTTGCACAGTTCATCAAGATTTTCTGTGATTTTTTTCCAGTCGGCTTTTCTAAAGTTCCATGTTCTTTTATTCTGTTTGACATTCTCAATTTTGAAGTTTATTGTTAAAATTGGTCTGTGGTCACTGATTGCACTTTTCAGGATTATCCATTGTGTTTCGGGTGCGATGTTTTAATTTATCGCTGTGATGTCTATTGCGGATTCTGTGCCTGTAGACTTGGATAGATATATATAGGTGTTCTCTCCGTTATTTAAAGGTGTAAGGTCAAGGTTAGTTAGCATGTCCTCAACCTGCTGACCTTTGTTATCCTGGACAGGTGATCCCCAAGTTGGACCTTTGGAGTTAAATTCGTTGAGTATGATTGTGATATCTGAAGACGCTACACTTAATGTCTTTATCAGGCCTGTATTGATGCTAGTATTATTGGAGTGATACACATTTATGATTGATATTGTTTTATCTGGGAGATAGATTTCTATTGCCTGAGCTTCTGTCGTGCTTTCTGTAGGCTTACTCTGATTATAGGCGATCTCCTTAAATTTGATTTCTGGAGTTTTTATCGAAACGGCAAGTCCTCCTCCAAATTTTCCCGGTCTGTCCTTTCGTAGTGTTGAATAATATTTGATATTGAATATCAGATTCTGATTCAATTTTGTCTCCTGAAGACGAGCAATATGCACATTGTTGTCACGGAGAAGACAAGTCAGCTCTTCAGTTTTCTCTGGGTGCCATTTATATTGAGCTGTAGTAGATTGAATTGTGTCCTCATAGTAGATTTCTCATCAGGAGCCCGGGCTGCAGCTCCTGACGCAGCGGTTATCCCGGACGCGGTAGCATTACTGGAGATATCGGTTTTGCTCTTCATTGGAAAATGGGTGCGTTGCAACGTTAGTCACCTTGGAAACGAACCAGAATTTGATCAAATATTCCAAGGGTCCAGGGGGAACTGCAGGAAGGTGTGGTCGGACTTCTCCCCCGCCCCCCTGGAATGCCGTCACTACAGAAAAAGCACTCTTAGTGAATTTTTTTTTAATTTCGATTCAGAATCTGCCACTGAAGCTTTACGAGCGTTTCCTTCCTTTAAAAATATTCGAAGCGGTAAAGGACCCATGAGTTGCTACTCTCCAAGGCGAATGATTAAAAATTTGAGGAAACTGGATCTCTGGAAGCAAAACCTCGGAGTGGAAGACCATCGACATGCAAGTCAGTGGCTGTAACGGCTTTGCAGAATGTTGAAGCTATTGAAACGTTATCCACGTATGAAGAAGTAAGTGCTCGACAAGTTTCTCGACAAACGGGGATTTCGTAAGGAACAGTTTGGAGAGAACACACATTTAGAATTTTTCTTAAAAAAAAAAAAAAAAATTCAAAGTTTTCACGAGTTGAAAGTCAACGATTTTGAGATGCGTCAAGAATTCGCTGCATGGGTTTTCCGGCAAATTGATATTGATGAAAACTGGCTGTCGAATGTTCTGTGGACAGATGATGCTCACTTTTCTCTAAAGGGAGAATATAACATTCAAAACAGCCGCATTTGGGCAACACAAAACCCTAGGAATTTTACAGAATTACCACTTCATCAGCCCAGAGTTACAGTTTTGTGTGGGTTCACTTCTTATTTTATTATTAGGCCATTTTTCCTTTAAAAAAATCAATGGAAGAACTTTTAAACCCGTTTTTGTAACTGTTGAACGTTATTTTCAACTTTTGAGAGAAAAGGGTATTCCCATATTGCAGGACAGACAAGCACTAAGCGAAATAACATTCATGCAAGATGGAGGACCTCCTCATATCTCCCGCGGTGCCAAACAATTGCTGAAGGATACGTTCGGTGAAAATCGTGAGATAAGTCGCCACTTTATATACCAGTGGCTTCCAAGATCACCAGACTTGACGCCTCACAATTTCGGTTATGGGGGTACATTAAGTCGCGTGTTTATCGATGCCCGCCTACCACATTGGCCATGTTGAAGGCATCTATCAGATGACACGTTTTATAATTTTCAACAGAAATTTATTTAATGCTGTCCATTCTGTCATCTATCGTCTGCAAGCGGTGTTCGAGAATGAAGGGCGTCACTTTGATCAAGGATTGTGACCTAATACAAAAAATAAGGCAGTTACCTCATGTGTTATATAAGCTGCCATGTATTATATTATCTACCAATATTTTTAAGCTCTTTGTGTTGGGTTATGGGGATAATAAATGCTGTCCTCCCATCCTGACTCTTTTTTTTTTGTGAACAGTAATTTTTTATTTGTTATTTGCTCACATATTATGTCGTGCTGTTGGGACATATTTTAGTGTCCTATTTAAGAACATCCCTTGTTTCAACCTGACTAGCTCAGCCATAGTAACATTTATATATTTTTTGTAAGCCACAGTAGACTAAATCTAGATACATGTACAAAGGGAATATATCACACACCATAGATACACACTTGTTTTGTATTTTGATTAAGGGTAAAAAATATTACCAGAACACTTTAAATATTAAACATAAGTTTTATTCAATTAGGTGAATATACAACATTTCATTTTGTAGACAACATGAACATAAACCTATTTTTCTATCGAAACTCTAAGTTTTCATACAAGGACAAAATATACATTTCTCGTTTATACCTATATAAATTAGACTAAAAATATGTCTCTTTGACATATTAGGCAAGCCCTAAGTTAATGGAAAGGATGTTAACCTACCGTTTCCCTTGGATGCCAGCGCTCCCCATGGATCGACCGATTTGTTTGCCCTCCACTCAAAAACTAACTGTTATCTTCAAAACAATCCCGCGAGGTCAGCCCTCAATTTTACTACAGAGTAATAAAAATTAATTACATAAATATTCTTAGAATATTTAATTTAAAAAAATAATAATATTATTATTTTTAAAAGAGAAAATTTTGAAATAAAAAAATATAAATACTTATCCTATGAGAAATTTATAATAATCTCTTCTTCAAGAAATTTAAATAACTAGACACACCCATTTTATCTAGCTATGTGTGTGATTGATTTTATTCATTTTAGAATAAAATAAAATAATAAAGAAAAATTAAATTATCCTTCTTATCAAGAGATAATTTAGATTAGTAATAAAATTAAGTAAAAACAAACATGTTTGCCCCTCTGAGAAATTTACATAATAATTTCTTCTTTAAGAAATTTTAAAATAGGGAATATGTCCAATCTATCTGGATGTGCCAGTAATTGGCTTTTACTCATTTTTAGAATAAAGAAAATAAATTTAGGGAATTTTTGAAATGGTAATATAACCCTTTTGGGTGTTTCATATTGCATGAAAAGAAAGGTGATTGGGATTAGATAATATATACACATGTACATCGTTTGTAGATCCTCCGCTGGACCTCTCTGCAATGGGCGCCAGGATCCTTGGGCAGGACCCGTGTCATCTCCACCTTTCTGGACTTTTAAAGGCATAGGTATCATCTCTAGCCTTCTGGATCTTAATGGCATAGGTGTCATCTCTCGCTGGGCATCTTCTCCGGCTTCTGGTGTAGATCCTCCGCTGGACCCCTCTGCAATGGGCTCCAGGATCCTTGGGCAGGACCCGTGTCATCTCCACCTTTCTGGACTTTTAAAGACATAGGTATCATCTCCAGCTTGGTGTCTTCATTCTCCAATCCGCCTCGTTGTTGTCCTTTTGTGGAGGGTCGGCCGGTATCTCGGTCACGGTACCACCAGTCATCTCCGATTGGGCGTCCTCCCCTGCCTCGACCTTTAGAGCACCGTCGGCCACAGTGGTGGGATCTCCATCTGGACACCAAACATTTTCGGCGAGACCCAGTGTATATATATGATGTAAATGTTTACATCATTGTTGGGTCTTATTTTGTGGAAAATCTGGCCCAACAATTCCTCCCCTGCCAGAGTGAAAAAATGTGTTTGTTCCAATTCAGATCTGTTCATGCTCTATGAGAAATATGATATTGGGAGAAATGCATTTTTTATGATATCAGTATGCAATCACCGACACTCAGGCAAAGGGGGAACAAACGGGCCATGGAACCTAGGTCAGGTTAATTCATCGTAATTACTGAAGGAAATCTTATCCTACCATTTAATGGGCAAGTTACTAAGCCCATCCTTTCGCTGTCTGTATGCCAGGGGGTCTTGGCCCAGATGTGAGGCGAATCCACACGTTCCCGGCAGCAGTCCCTATGGGTGGAGATGGGGGTGGTCTATACACAGATTCTGTACAAACAGATCCTTAGACCGTTCTGGATAAACATAATCATTACGGGCGCCAAGGAATTGTGCGTGTAAATGTAGATATGCCCAATTCCTAAAACACATCTAAAATAAAAATAAAAAACTTTATTAACTCTATATGATGAGATACATACGATAGCAAAGGAATGACTATACACGGTCATAATAAGAAAAAAAATTGCATCTTCTATCCATTAACATCAATAATAGGGCAAACGGAAACGTGGGGAGTGAATATGCATATCAAAGTTGCACGGATACGATGTATGCCAAAATGAAGCAATGTAGATATATGCAATGATAAATAAAAAATTTAAATGGGTACATACTATAAGTAGAAAGGGAATGACTTGATATATATATAGGATATACAATGATAAACAAATGAATATATAAACTGTGATTACATTCTTCATTCGTTCCATTGTCCGAAGATGGTAACAACGCTGTTACCAAAATGTCACACATACTAATTATTTATTCTGGGATCGGTCTCGTTATCTTGTTTTTGTAGTCTATAGTTCGAATTGTGCCTTATCTATATATATATATATATGAATATACATGAAGATAATTAGAAAAGGGGTGGACATGGTGGACGGTACATTAAATGAGTAAATATTACCTCTGGATAATTAATATGCCAAATATTTTGAAGAATATGATGTATGGGAAGGAAATAACATTGATATGGGGAATATACTATGATAAATAAACTAATTATATATATATATGCTGTGGTTAAACTTATTTAGTGCATTTTATCTGAAGATGGCAACAACGCTGCTATCAAAATGTCACACATCTATAATCCGAATCGTGCTTTCTATATATACAAATATACATGAATATAATAAAAGGAATGATACATGGTATATGGTAACAATGAGTATATAATAATAATAAACGAATAGATATGCACTGAGGATCTAGGTCATTTCGCTAGTATTTCAAAATTTATATGCACTACCTTAAAAGCTTGTTCTAACCAACTCGTCACTGGGAGTGTTTGTCTGGCATGTTCCCCGCCTCTCTTAACCCAAAAGAAAATATATAGGAAAGGAAATCTTGGTAGTCAATACGTCTCTAAACCAGATTATTTCCAAATTACCTTATCGTGATGACAATCTTACCTATCTCCGTCTTTAGTTGTACATTATTACTAACCTCAGTTATACATTGTTTAGCTTATTTATAGAATGTGTACTCATATTTCTAATCAATAAATTCACTTTAATAAAATATATAAATTAACCTCGAAAGAATAAATGATGATGACTAACAACCTAGGTCTAACTTATACCTTACGATATATCTTCCTACTTGAGTTCTTAATATCTCTCTGTAATTTTTGACTCTTTGCCTAAAAAAATAAAATAAACTTATTGTTCTGGGCCATTTCATAGCCAAAACAAAAATTTGATATTCAATCCCCCCTTAAAACTCCCTTTTTCTTCAAATCTGGAATACTGGTCTGGCTTGTTCTGGTAATCTGCTTCAAAAGCACATTTAGGTGTCCTACTAATTTAAAATTTTATCTTACCTTATAATGAGTTACTCTCGTTAAAAAAAAAATTCTACTTACTAATAGGTATTTAGACTTGAGCTCGTTCTAACTAAACGTATGGTAGACAATAGTCTTTAATTAGGTGATTAACTTTTGCTAGCCTGGGGCGATATAAAACACAAAGAATCTGGACAGTCCATCTGTCACTTTGCTAACTGGTACCTAAAATCTGTAGACGGAATCGCCTCGTCTAATTGTAACTTATCTCTTACACGCTCTGATTGTTAACCTTCATTAGAAACCCCCTTTAGACTTCGACTTAGAAACAAGGAGTTATAGGGAATTCGATTTCTTTACCCACCACATGTTCCAAGTTTGCCCATAGAGGATTGGTTCCAGGCTGCGCAATATATAGGAGAGCCTTCAACGTGCCGATCCTTCCCAACCTCCCGTCTGAATCACCCTCATCTCAGCCACGCTTAAAGCGTCGTAAACTACGATGTCAGATCGGTTATCCGAGGTTTGTCGCTGTACACTTAGCTTGCGATATCGGTAACTAAATCCCCCACCTAGCACAAAGTTCACCTGATACCTCTCCGTTCCCTCTAATGAGGAGAAGTTTTGTGGGCTTTCTGGTCTGATCATAACCTCCCACAATCTTCCAGTCTGAGAATCAAGACATGATCATTATCTACGATTCTTAGAATTCAAGTTGATATAATGAAATAGAGTAATTAATTACCCTAATAAAAGAAATCATACTTATACTCCTTTAGAAGGAGGCCTAACAAATGGAGCGAATACCTTCCTATCAATAGAGTTGTACAGTCCTGTGAGGCTATCGATCCTAACAAGTAAAGAAATCAAAATTGAAAATTGAACCTATTAGTTCCCTAACACTATTCTAATGTACCTTTGGTCTAACAGTATAATTGTTTTTAACCTTCTTACACATTCATTACACCAATTCATTCATACACCCTCCCCCGTATTATTCGCGGTGTGCATACAAACTAAAGTTAGAAGCTGCTACACAAGCCAAAGTACTATAATTATCATCATCGATATACCCTAATAATAACTACATCTTTCAGGACAAAATGTGAAATCAAATGAATAATCAAATTAAAACAAATTGGGGACTAAATGTCCCAATTTACTCAAAGGAAATGCCTCTTACAAGCTCTATATAAATTATCTGTATCTAGATAAATAATATATATATACTTAAACAAATAAAAAATGATTGTTAACAATCAAATGCTGAAATCTAACCTATCATTAAAACTGTGCGTCTAACAGTTTGAAAATCTTCTTCTTATCTTGACACTTGGTGCCTAAACAAGCGAAACATCAAACTAGCACTTAAATTGGAGCGAACTGAACTTCGAGCATTTACCTCTTTGCCAAAATATGATGGATCAACAAGTGTTTGCCAACCCTACTTCCTATTCAAGGATATTGGCATCTTCCTTTCCCTGCTATTCAGCTAAACTCTTTCTTTGGAATCATAGGGCTTTCAGTACCCAACCCGTTCTGGAGTTTAACAACAGAGGTTACTTGTTATCCTATCATATCAACTCTTAGACCACAACTGCCTTACACACTCTCATTAGAAATTCTCTTTGGGCTGCATTCTGGACATAAGGGATTACAGGGTGATTCAAGTTTTAACCCAACGCATATTCCGAGCCCGCCCAAAGTGAATAGGTTACAAGCACAGCAGTTAACTAGTGCGTCTAAGTCCCTTTATCTAATTTTAAAGCTGAACCAAAGTTCAGAACCTTAAATAAAAAAAATTAAAACTAAATAAACTGTTGAACTTAAGTCTTAAATCACAACCTGCTATTAATACAGAATAGCATCTTCAATAAAAAAAAAAAGAAAAACTGAAAACTCCTTACAATGAACATTTAACACAAACACAATGTTGTAGCCTTAAAAAAGAAAACTGAAAGAAACTGAAACCCTTTACAAGATCATTTATGACTAAAGCACACATTGTGGCCTAAAAATAAAAGAAAAATGAAAACGCCTTAAAATTCATTCTAACGCTTAAGACAAATATGTAGCTTAAAAAATAAAAAGAAAAACTGAAATTTAAGATTCATTCCACACTAAAACAAACTCGTAGCTTAAAAAAATAAAAGAAAGCTAAAACTCTTTAAATCACAGCCTATCACTAAGAACAAAGCGTTGTTAAAAAAAACTGAGTAACTCTTTAAAAATCATATACCAACACTAAAACAAAAGTTGTAGCCAGAAAAAAAAACTGAAAACCCTTCAAGGATATTCTGGCTTCTCAAAAGGAGAATACGTACTTGTTATTTAATATGACCTAACATTATAACTAATATAGACCTATGTATATAAATTAGTGTATACAGTTGCTGAAATTTAGGTAAATCAGCTTATACAAACTCTCAGTGCATATTTTGTACTATTTACAAATATTGGCCTCTAGTCTGAAACAAATTATCTATCAACACTACGTGGTGAAGCGCCAAAATAGTTCTATCGAGGCGATAGTGCGGTCAACAGCTACGCTTTAAACATAGAATGCACTTTCTTCTATCATCTTCCCACCGTCTTTCTATCAATCTTTATCTTCTATTTACAAATTCTTTATCAACCTCCTTCAATTCTTTCTCTTTCAACATCTTTCTGCATCTTTCTGCAATTCTTTCTGTCGATTTTCGGCATGCTTCGACATCTTTCTAACATTTCTTTCTTTCAACACCATTTTAACATTCCTTTAACACCTTTCTATCTTGATTTCCACCCTTTTTGTCACCTCTCAACACCTTTCAACATATTTTATCATCTTTCTGTCTCTTTCTCATCACCTTTCAACGCCATTCAATTCTCTTTCATCGCTTTTAACACATTTCAACGCCCTTTCATCCCTCTGAGTCTCCTCGAAACCCGTCATCGGGAACCAATCCCAATTATTACTCTAGTCTACTTTGATATCTCGGGAGTCCTTTCTAGGAATCTGCTCCTCCCTTGTCACTTCTTATCAAGGCTGACGACCTACCCTCCTATTTACAAGCATGAAATTTCCTCCTAATTCTGTCTCCCCCTGGTCACCCCCTTTTCAGGAGATAAGCTTATCTCGGCTGTCTTAGAGATCCTGTCTAGACCGGTCAGTAAACTTTACTGTAGTTGTTGGTTGTTGGGAATTTTAACAGGTCACTTCTCTTTAGTATTGTCTCCCTCTATGCGAGATAGGGCAACCTTATCATGGAAAAAGCAGAGATATATATGTACAAAAGTCGGCTGTCCTACACTTTGCTGAACAATATCCCCTTCAAGAAATTATGCAAGCCTTTCACAGAATTGAAGTTTCTAGATGCTAACTATAACTTGGTATGATCTTATAAATATTGTGCTCTGGTTGAATCAGACTATGCAATTCCTCTCGTCCCAAAGGAAGTTCTTAACATTGTCGACAACTCTTAACTCACAGGGTAGTAGCTTATGGAATTAAGTCGTTCATCCAAGACATGTTCATGCTGATGAATGAAGCCCTTCTAGTAGGCCATAAGCGTTTACCTGGTAACAGATGATCTAGGTAAATTTGTTGTCTTGCGTCTTTACTTTATGCAACAGGAGATGCCGCTCCAAAGGACCTTAACATTAGGGTTAGAACTCGTTGCTCCTTTCAGAATGAAGTGGTTGTCAAAAAACATTGATGTGGAAGAATCGTACATTTGACCAGTGTATATCGTTGAATATAGACTATGCCGTCTCTCTCATTGCCACCCAGGTACTTTAGGGTGAAACTTGGTTTATTGGCTGTTACACGCGAATCCCGTCCGGCATTCAATAAGATATCAATGGTGATCTTTGTCACGTCCAGGAGGACATCCCTTAAGTGACCAAATCAACTTTCCCCCGACTTATAATACCGTCTCATCGCGGTAATTGAAATTAATTGGAACCAAGTGGGAATCTTAATCTTGTATCTTAGTTAATTTCATTAGTTCAACTGTCCTTTCAATTTCTTCTTAATACACTGGCCTGACACACTACGCTTCTCCTAGTCAGTAGCAACTCCAATCAGTCCCAATGAGAAAGCCACTTTAAGGCGTCAGTTTCCTGTTAAACTCACGTATGGTTCTAAAAAAAAAAACTTACATATTCTACAGTGGTATCTGCTCCCACTGGCATTATTATTCAATATGATATCCATTTACTTTCTTTATTCAACTGTTATTAGCTGGATCGCTGTAATACCTTTCTATCATTACTCCTAGACCTCCGCTCAAACATTGTCTTTGACGTGACAAATTTCTTAAAGTTCTGCCTTTTTAAACACCCTGTTGGTTAGAATTGTCTTAATTAATCACTGGAGTTATCTGCGTTGAGCGGACTAAGCCACCTTATATAGATTTCCACTCTAACTCCAGGATCTAGATTGCCCAGACCTTTTACAAAAAAAACTATATCTAAACACTATTGTCATGGTAAGAAACCACACGTCTGATTCGCTAGCGCAATTGAGGCTTGCCTCTATAAAACAAGATCATTATGAAAAAATCTGAAAATTCATATATTGAATCAACACTATTAGAATATCTCTCTCGTTTTCTCTAAGGGAAGTAGGTTTTAATTAAAAGGGGATGCTTAAACCCATACCATCAGAATACTATGACTTTTGTTGATATACATTCTCTTACATTTGCCCTGACAAAGCAATCCTTCTCCCGTTAGTAAAGAAAGAAATGCTAAATATACACGGGCTTAAATTCGTATCTGAGCAGACCCTCTGCTGGTGATTACTTAATACGGCATTGTTGTATTGTGCTGTAAAAAACAATATCATACGCAATATATATATATATATACTTAATATAATTAGATGCAGGCAATGATGTCTTTATTCGTCCTCATTCTAGGAAAGGTGCTTCAGGGAAGTGGACAGAATAGTTGGAAATTTCATAAAAAGGAAAAGGTAAATCTTAATTATGACATGTTGAATTTTATCGTGACTGTACCACCACGCAAATGCCTATATCGTAGGTTGTACCCAAAAAAATGTGGAAAGGTGTCGGAATTCTACTCTCGAAGGATTATATTAACTAGGAAAACAACTCGGGTTATCGTGGTACTGGTACTCAAGTGTTTGCAATAAATATTGCTATAAACTAGATATATAATTAATATTAGACGGAATTTGCTTACAAGTACCAGAGGGATAAAGACCCAGTAAATATTATTAATTCAGTCGACCAGTTTCTTTATAATCTAAATATTTTAAGAGGGAGGCGATGAAATTAAACCTTTTGTCTTGGGGGTATACGCCCTTCGAATCAACAAGAAAATCTTAGAGAAAAACATGTCGTTTTTCATAATAATCTAAAGCGTGATAAGTAGATATTTGCGATAACTAGATAGAAAGAATCACGATTTGTGTTACTAAAAAAATAAAAGAATTATCTTAAAGATGACATGTGGATCATTTGCATAATATTCAATAACTTCATACAAAATGTTATTTATGAAACATTCTAGCGTTTAAAACTAAAAGGATATGCTAAATATGGCGCCGTCCCTATGCATATCATATCCGTACAATATAAAATCGAAATATGCTAGTCTAATTGTGAAGGGGGGGCCAAGTTAAAAAGTTAATGCATAAACTTTAAAACGCTGGTAAAAATATAAAAATAAATTTATACTGCTTCATCACTGTAATGATCAGATTTGTGGTAAATAAGACTAAATAAATATAATTATTAGCCTTAAAGCTGGATGTAACATGAGCTGAAATTGGGCGTTGTACGCGTCCATCGGCCGCCATTTTGAATTTTTATCGTGATTGTATCGTCACGCAAATATCGTAAATTATACCATATCGGGATAAAAAAGGATGACAAATTCAACGTTTCAAAGAAGCAAAACAAACTATTACTAAGCAATCATAAAATTAATAAAATACGTTTGTCTGAATGTCAGTGGGTTAAGTTAAAAAAAATGCATATTCATTTAGCAAAATACAAGTAGACAAAATGATGCAGTTTTGCTCGTCTAAATGTCAGGGGTTGAATCTTAAAGAAAATGCACATTCACATAAAGTTAGCAAAATTAAAAAAATCAAAATACAGTTTTATTTCGTGTACACTACCGGGAATTTATATTGACTGTTACATATAAAAAAAATGATCGTTACATAAAACAAATTAATATAGAGGTGTATGGGAAAGCATGACTAAGCGCGTCTACAATTGAAAATCGAGGCGGACACTTAAGTCTGGACATTATGTTCATATATGCACATAAAAATAAAATAAACAATCGCACTACCGAATAAAAGAAAAAAAATACCAGCATGCTATTAAACCTGTCGGATGAAATAATTAGTAAAAATTAAAAATTATAATTGAAAACATTTATAAATTAAATGAATCGCATGACATATGCACATTAGATAAGAAAATAAATGCTTCGAATTATTATATTGATAACGTTAAATACCATAAAGATAAGAGATAACTAAGAGAACATTTTAACAAATTAAAAAATATCTTCAGACTTATCGAGTGGAAATTCTGTTGGATGGAAATAATTGAAAAATAAAATTATTAAACCTTGGTATAAAATAAGTCGCATTGATTTTTTTTTTACAATTCAGAAAGTAATGGTGAAAAAAACTAAAAAAGAAGATAGAATATCTAAGACGTGGAGTCTTCCCGCAAAAGCGGGAAGGGTAGCAAAACCGACCTTTTCAATTCAGATGATGGCAGTCAACTGAACTCCTCGTTGTTTTCCCCTCCCCAGCTATTGTCAACACATGTGTTTTACACATGTTTGGCCACCCAAAAATACCTCTATTTCCACCCCCTCCTAACACACGTGTTCCTTCCCTCACATGTGTCCCCGAGGGTGGAAAAGTCCTAAATTTGGAGCTTGTGGGAAATTCTCAGGTTTTGAGAAAGGTATTTTTTTAGGCCTAAGTTCGCGTCCCAATATTTCAGGATCCCTATAAAAGGAAGAAATTATTTCTCCAACATTTGAAACTTAGAATTAAAATGTGGTACACACCAACCATTAAATATTTCTATTAATTCGTAAAATTGAAAAGGTTAAAATAATGTATACGCTATACACAAATATAACTCGTGAAATTAAAATTAAATTAAAAGTTGCCAAGCTCAGAATATAACTCGGGAATTTGAGAAAAAAACTTTTAATGTATACGCTAAGCACAAAATATTTATAAATGCGTGAGATTGAAGAGGTTAAAAAGATAACGTATACACTAAAGCATAAAAATACCTTTTCAACACGTGAAATTGAATGGTTAAAATAACGATTATTTCTTTTATCGCGTGAAACTGAAAAATTGAAAAAAAAATTATTGAAAGGTTAAAAATATCGTACACACTAAAGCATAAATATACTTTTCCAACTCGTGAAATTGAATGGTTAAAATAACGATTAATTCTTTCATCGCGTGAAACTGAAATATTAAAAAATAACGTGTATACTAGGCCTAAAGTTAAAATAACAATTGAAAGGTTAAAAATATCGTATGCACTAAAGCATAAAATACTTTTTCCAACACGTGAAATTGAATGGTTAAAATAACGATTATCTCTTTTATCGTGTGAAACTGAAAAAAAAAAAAAAATTAATTGAAAGGTTAAAAATATCGTACACACTAAAGCATAAATATACTTTTTCCAACTCGTGAAATTGAATGGTTAAAATAACGATTAATTCTTTTATCGCGTGAGACTGAAAATTTAAAAAAAATAACGTGTATACTAGGCCTAAAGTTAAAATAACAATTGAAAGGTTAAAAAATATCGTATATACTAAAGCACAAAATTTTTAGACATTATACATCCCTTTGAATAATAGGAGGAAAATGGCACACGCGAATGGACAATGGTTATCATGAATACATAAAAAAATAATAAAATTTTTAAAATTTCGGTCTTAGCGGTAAATAGTTGTAAAACTTTTAATGTTGCTTTGAAAGACCAGTGACTTTTTTAAAAATAAAAAAATTTTAACTTACAACGGTCATACGCCATTGTAACACAATTTCTGGATATTAAACAAGGTCTGCTTTAAAACATGGAGGAAAAAAAATCTTAAAATAAAAATATTTTAACTTACAACGGTCATACGCCATTGTAACACAATTTCTGGATATTAAACAAGGTCTGCTTTAAAACATGGATGAAAAAAATTCTTAAAATAAAAAATTTTAACTTACAACGGTCATACGCCATTGTAACGCATTTTCTGGATATTAAACAAGGTCTGCTTTAAAACATGGAGGAAAAAAAATCTTAAAATAAAAAATTTTAACTTACAACGGTCATGCGCCATTGTAACGCATTTTCTGGATATTAAACAAGGTCTGCTTTAAAACATGGAGGAAAAAAAAATCTTAAAATAAAAAATTTTAACTTACAACGGTCATACGCCATTGTAACGCAATTTCTGGAAATTAAACAAGGTCTGCTTTAAAACATGGAGGAAAAAGATTACACTAAAATGGGTAAATCAAACACTAAACTTCTTTGTGAATTTCTATTTAAGCCTATCTTAACTTTTATATACTAACAATTACCCAGCAAAATTCATAAGGAAGTGCCTAGATATGGCGCGCATTTTTATTTTAGGCCTATCGTAATATGTGGCAGAGTCATGGATTTTTATCTCAGGTCGTAGGGTTTACTTCTTGCAAAGTTGCTTTGCAATTTTCAACAGTAACTCGCCTCGCGGCGGGCGCCAAAATGTTGGGACATATTTTAGTGTCCTATTCAAGAACATCCCTTGTTTCAACCTGACTAGCTCAGCCATAGTAACATTTATTTTTTTTTGTAAGCCACAGTAGACTAAATCTAGATACATGTACAAAGGGAATATATCACACACCATAGATACACACTTGTTTAGTATTTTGATTAAGGGTAAAAAATATTACCAGAACACTTTAAATATTAAACATAAGTTTTATTCAATTAGGTGAATATACAACATTTCATTTTGTAGACAACATGAACATAAACCTATTTTTCTATCGAAACTCTTAAGTTTTCATACAAGGACAAAATATAAATTTTTCGTTTATACCTATATAAATTAGACTAAAAATATGTCTCTTTGACATATTAGGCAAGCCCTAAGTTAATGGAAAGGATGTTAACCTACCGTTTCCCTTGGATGCCAGCGCTCCCCATGGATCGACCGTTTTGTTTGCCCTCCACTCAAAAACTAACTGTTATCTTCAAAACAATCCCGCGAGGTCAGCCCTCAATTTTACTACAGAGTAATAAAAATTAATTACATAAATATTCTTAGAATATTTAATTTAAAAAAATATTATTATTATTATTTTTAAAAGAGAAAATTTTGAAATAAAAAAATATAAATACTTATCCTATGAGAAATTTATAATAATCTCTTCTTCAAGAAATTTAAATAACTAGACACACCCATTTTATCTAGCTATGTGTGTGATTGATTTTATTCATTTTAGAATAAAATAAAATAATAAAGAAAATTAAATTATCCTTCTTATCAAGAGATAATTTAGATTAGTAATAAAATTAAGTAAAAACAAACATGTTTGCCCCTCTGAGAAATTTACATAATAATTTATTCTTTAAGAAATTTTAAAATAGGGAATATGTCCAATCTATCTGGATGTGCCAGTAATTGGCTTTTACTCATTTTTAGAATAAAGAAAATAAATTTAGGGAATTTTTGAAATGGTAATATAACCCTTTTGGGTGTTTCATATTGAATGAAAAGAAAGGTGATTGGGATTAGATAATATATACACATGTACATAGTTTGTAGATCCTCCGCTGGACCTCTCTGCAATGAGCGCCAGGATCCTTGGGCAGGACCCGTGTCATCTCCACCTTTCTGGACTTTTAAAGGCATAGGTATCATCTCCAGCCTTCTGGATCTTAATGGCATAGGTGTCATCTCTCGCTGGGCATCTTCTCCGGCTTCTGGTGTAGATCCTCCGCTGGACCCCTCTGCAATGGGCTCCAGGATCCTTGGGCAGGACCCGTGTCATCTCCACCTTTCTGGACTTTTAAAGACATAGGTATCATCTCCAGCTTGGTGTCTTCATTCTCCAATCCGCCTCGTTGTTGTCCTTTTGTGGAGGGTCGGCCGGTATCTCGGTCACGGTACCACCAGTCATCTCCGATTGGGCGTCCTCCCCTGCCTCGATCTTTAGAGCACCGTCGGCCACAGTGGTGGGATCTCCATCTGGACACCAAACATTTTCGGCGAGACACAGTGTATATATATGATGTAAATGTTTACATCATTGTTGGGTCTTATTTTGTGGAAAATCTGGCCCAACAGTGCAAACCAAAGGGTTATAACTTCTCGAATAACACTGGTACACACAATTTTACCCCTTATGTTTAGTTTATCGCTTTTCGCTTATTAGAAGAAATAGCATAAGGAATATTTTCTGTACACCAATAACTTTAAATTTTGTGCAAAAATATAATGCAAAATGATTATACTACCACGTTTTTCAACGCAAAAGGTCGATCTAAAAATGATTTTTATTTGAAGGGAAACATTTTAAAAATTGTGTACAGTATAATAAGCAATGATAACATTTGACAAGCCCATAGGATATTTGGAATAAAGTACAACAAATATATTTTGTCACTCCCCTCTATATTTCATTTGTTGGATCATGACAAATATCTAGTTAAATAGTCAAGGGTCGCCAATTAGTCAAGAAACTACAAATTCCTTATAGCAAGAAATCCTATTAGTAGTGACATCATAATTTTTGGTACTATATTAACATTTCAAAAAATCGTGTATTGATATCAGTAGTTTTTTTCAAACATTCAATCTATTTCACAAAACCCCATCTAAAATATAAATATTTTTGCTACATGTTTTAATTTGCATTTACCTATTTTACATATCTCGGATTGCATTTAAAAATTGTAATCCAATTATTATACTTTTGGCGAAATGGTGTTTTATTAATTTATCATTTGATAATATTAGGGTCCTTTCCTGGTATTAATAAAGGAAAAATACGTGTCGACCATTTATATTTTTCAATTTATCAAACAATTTGGCCGCTTAATCTCTGATTCTAAAATCAATTTCGAATTTTTCATTATTCGCCATAAAAAAATCCCATTGCATGCTGAACACAATGGTGTTTACCGCATTGTTCTAGCGCAAATATTCGCGGAGTTATTAATTTTTAAAGTTGTGCGGGACTTTTGGATCACCCTGTACTTCAAAATCAACTCTAAGAGCTTCTAATTCTACTGTGAAGTGGCTCCTCTAAAAAAATTGTGAATCAGACCCCAAATATTGTGAACCAGTATTTATAATTTTTGGAAAACTTGGAAGATGATATTTTCAATATATTATAAAAAATAAAAATATGTATATTGATAATTATTTTAATAAAATTTTTTTTTTTTCGTTTTCATTTTATTTTTCATATTTTTTTATATACATATTTAAAAATAATGATCAATAATTTTATTCAAAATAAAACCCATCGTTTTCGCAATACAATTTTATGTATATATTCGCTAATACGCGGATTTTCCCCTGGTTCCTTGAAATGCGTAATAAATAGATATTACTGTATATAAATATGAACCAAAAGATGCACCTCTCTCTTTAAACTTTATATATGTAATTAATAATTGTTATATTAGTTGGAAAAAAGGAGAATGATAAATCAATGATCTTAAAATACTTCAGACTGACAGCACTGTAATATAAAATCGAGAACAAAGGAGTGTTTGTTTTGTTTACAAAATTAGTACTTGTAATGTAAATTGTTAAATATTCTTTTCTCTCTCTCTCTCTCTTTGAAAATAATAAATTTAAAATAATTTCATAAAAGGTAAAATCGCCTAATTCTTTAAAACCACTTCAGCTGTAAGTAAATTTGTTATTTGTTGTTTCATTGTATTATGAACCATAAAAGATTCCCAATATGGTAGCAGAGCTCGGTTTTTGAATCGCGGTAAAATATATATAAAATATAAGATAAAATATAAATAAAAACAAAAATGTATGTCAGCGAAGATATCGCATATATTGTGAGGCTTAAAAATCCAGAAAAGTTTGATTTATGGAATTTTCAGATAACAATTATTTTCAAAGCAAATGGCCTTCTAGATATTGAAAATGTAAAATCGTTGTTTGAAGACTTGAAAGATGAAGCTGGAAAAGATAAATGGAGCATAAAAGACGCCAAAGAACAAAAATACATAATGTTAACCATTGAAAAGAATGTTTTAAAACATATTCTAAATTGCAAAACTTCAAAAGAAATGTATGAAAAACTAGTAGCCATTTATCAAAGAGAAGATGAGCAATTAAAATGCAAATTACTACAAGAATTTCATGGATTCAAATTTGATAAAAATACAGATATGGCAACAAATATAAGCAGAATGCAAATTTTAGTATTCAAACTAAATAATGTAAAACAAGAAATTGAGGAAAGCTTTGTAATTTCTAAAATATTGAGCATTTTGCCAGACTACTTTAATTACTTCAGTACAGCATGGGACTCGACACCAAGAAGTGAGAAAACGTTAACAAATTTAATATCTAGACTATCACTTGAAGAAACTAAACAAAAAGTAAAGCCTGAAGAGGGAATAGCCATGAGTGCTACTAAGGTAAAGCAGTACTTCAACTGTAAAAAGAGCGGGCACTTAGCAAAATATTGTAGACTAAATAAAAAATAGTGTACCATCTGTAAAATAACAAATCATACTCAAGACCAATTCTTCTTTAAGAAATTTTAAAATAAATTCGAGGAAAATATTCCTTGCCGAATTGTAAAAACACAAATCATAAAGAAAAGGATTGCTTTTTCAGAAACAAAAATGAAGAAAAATTGTCCTTTTTGCAGGAGAGACTTTAAAATGTAAAAATGAGGAATTGTTAAAATTCATTGTAGACAGTGGCTCAACAAGCCATATGATAAATAGTAAAACGTTTTTACTAGATGAAGTAGATTGCAACTCAAAAATATCAATAGCGAAAAAGGAAGAAACTCTAATAGCAAAATCAGTCGGAAAAATTCAAGGAAAGAAATGTGATCTCAAGGAGGTGATGTTTGTACCAAACCTGACAAATAATTGACTATCGGTAAGTGCAATTACCAAAATAAAGGCAAAGTCGTTTTTGAAGATGAAAAGGTATTTGTCGTTAAAAATGGAATGAATATTTTAAAAGGATAAAGCAGGAAAATTGACTCTATACAATAAATATAGAAACAGAAAATCCCGAAATTAAAGAATCTCACCTAACAGCAACCCAAAATGAAGAAATGCTAAAACGGCACCGAAAAATGGGTCACATAAGTTTTTCAAGCTTAAAACAATCAAAATCTATGGTAAATGGAATAAATATAGAAAAATATAAGTCAAGATGAAATTTGTGAAACATGCATTAAAGCTAAACAGGTAAGAAAGCCATTCAATTCCATTAGAACAAAATCAAAAAAGCCTTTAGAAATAATCCATACTGATGTATGTGCACCTTTAGATCCCACTACCCATGCCATAAAAACTATTTTTTAACATTTTTTGATGCTTACACACATTTTTGTCCTGTGTATTTGGTACAAAATAATATGAAGTAAAAGGATATCTAAAAGAATTTATTACAGAAGCAGAAAACCAAATGAATCTAAAAGTTTCAAAAATGAGATGTGACAATGGCGGAGAATATAAAAAATGAAGATATAAAATGCTGGTGAAAAGCTAAAGGAATCATTATGGATCTCGCCATACCTCACTCACCTCAGCTAAACGGCAAAGCCGAAAGATTAAATAGAACCCTGATGGAGAAAACTAGAGCTCTTTTGATTGATTCTGGTGTAGTTAATACATGGGGAGAAGCCGTAAGGGTTTCAGCCTATTTGCTGAACCGAAGCCCTACTCAATAATTAGAGGAAACCCCTGCAGAACTTTGGTTCAACAAAAGACCAAATTTGTCAAACTTACAACTTTTTGGTTGTGAAGCTTATGTCAAAACCCTAAAAAACTTAAAGAAATTGGAAGACAGAAGTAGAAAATATACCTTTATAGGTTATACACCAAATGGTTATCGCCTTTGGGATGAACAAAACAAACGAATCTTTACAGCTAGAGATGTAATTATTTTAGATAAAGGATAGAATTGAATGAAGAAGCAAGTCTACCCAGAGGTCTCTGAATACAAAGAAGATATTCCTACAAAACCAAGTACTTCAAAATATAATCTTAGACCAAGAAGTCGTTTACAAACACCATCAAGATATGAAGACTTCTATTTAGAGCGGGATGGAACAACAGAATCAGCTCTTTTAACTTATTCGGAAGCTATATCTGGTCCAAATAAAGAAAAATGGAAAAGTCAATAAAATAAGAAAGAGTCTCTTGCCAAAAATGAAGTTTGGGGAATAGTAAAAGAAAATGAAGCGTCAAACAAGAAGATTCTGACCTCTAAATGGCTTTTTAAAGTGAAAGAAGATGGCCGCTACAAATCAAGACTAGTTGTAAGAGGCTTTGAACAAGAAGCAGGCATTGATTATGATGATACATTCAGTCCAGTTATAAGCACAGGATATACTTAGCACTAAAGAAAAAGTTTGTTTTCAAAACATTTGACAAAAAACAGCTTTTCTATATGGATATTTGTATGAAGAAATATATGTTCAATTGCCAGAAGGTTATAAAGGGAAAATATGTAGGTTAAGAAAGGCATTGTATGGCTTAAAGCAAGCCCCATTAAAATGGAATGAAAGATTATAAAAACCTTTCTCAGATCCCAAGATTTCATACAACTAAAATCAGAGCCATGTCTTTTTAAAACCAACAAAGGAAATATGTACCTTGCAATATATGTTGATGATGGTATCTTAATGGGAGATAATGAAGAAGAATTAAATAATATATTTAGAAAAAGTTTTCCAAGAGTTTGAAGTTAAAATAAACAATGATCTAAGAACCTTTTTGAGAATAAATTTGCGTTTTGAGGAAGAAAAGAAAAATTTCCTTTCCCAAGAAAATGATGCAAAATCAGTTCTTGAAAGATATAATATGCAAAAGTCAAAACCAGTACCCACTCCCATTACAGATGTAGTAAAATAATTATAGACAAAAACTTAAAATATCAAATGACAACAAATTTCCCTACAGACAAATAATTGAAAGCCTTTTATATTTGACAAACAAAACTAGGCCAGACATGACCTTTGCCACAAATTTTGAAAGCAGGTCAATGCGTGATCCTACAACTCAAGATATTATAAATATCAAAATAACCCTAAGATATTTAAATCACACCACCAATTTAGGCATATCATATGATGGAGAGATGTCATTTGAATTAAATGTGTATTGTGATTCTGACTCTTTGCTGGAGATATTAAAACTAGAAAAAGTACCACAGATTATGTAGTTTACTTATGTGGAGATCCCATAAGTTGGTGCTCCAGAAAGCAACCTGTAATTGCCCTTTCCAGCACTGAATCAGAGTTCATTGCTGCAGCAGATGCATGCAAAGAAGTGTCATACATAAGATCCCTATTAGAAGAATTAATTCCAGATAATTTTGATATAAATATCTATGTTGATAACCAAAGCACTATAAAAATTATAAATTCAGGCCAATTTACCACTAAAGCTAAACATATTGATGTCAAATATCATTTTGTGAAAGATCAAGCTCAAAAGTTTAACCTGATATATTGTCCAACAGAACACCAAAATGCAGACATTCTAACAAAACCTCTAGCCAGACCAAAGTTTGACAAATTCAAATCCCTTCTTATGACAACCATCTAAAACATAAGTCAAGTGAAGAAACTGTTGAACGTGAAAAGATCACTGAATTAAGAGGGAATGTTGGGAAAAAAAGAAAGAAAATGTTCTAAAATAGTAAATCAATGATCTTGAAATACTTTTGGACTGGCAACACTGTCATATAAAAACGAGAACAAAGTGTTGGTTTTGTTTACATAATTCGTAAGTGTAATTGTTAATTTTTTTTTCTCTCTCTCTCTCTCTCTCTTTGAAAATAATAAATTTAAAATAATTTCATATAAAGGTAAAATCGCCTAGTTCTTTAAAACCCCTTCAGCTGTAAGTAAGCTTGTTATTTATTGTTTCATTGTCTGAACCATAAAAGATTTCTAACAACGAATTTACAAAACTTTAATCAAAGGTTCACTGGGAGATTAGACCTTAAATAGACGGAAGCCTTACAAATTCTTCGTAAGCGGCGTAACATAAGACTTAAAAATAAATATAGAAATTTGTTAGAAGTCTGAAAATTTGTATTCCTGCATTCTTCATTGGACTGAGTGAGAGTCAAAAGTTTCATACTTCTATGAGATATATAAATATATAAAAATTAATTTACAAAATATGAAAGGCAATTAGGAAATTGTCCATTTTCGGGCACCCTGGCAACCCAGAAGTCTGAAAATTTTCAACTTGCATTGTCATCGGGTTCTGAAAAGTGTACCAAAATTTAGATTCCTACGTACTATAAAGGTATATTAAAAATCGATTGCAAGATTCGAGGAAAGACAGACGGACAGACAGGGAAGCTAGTTGAATAAAAGATTTTTTAAATAAAGCAAACACTTATAAAACTCGCTAATCAGTTGATACATATTGATTCACATTAGGTTCGAAATTCATGTTGATCGTCCCCCGCTTCTTTTATTTTCACTCAGATACATCTAATTACTCAATGACAGAAGATAAAATATTTTATTTTTCATTTTTAGTGCATTTAAATAAAAGCTTTTTAAAAATGTATTTTTATTTATTAATTTTTAGATAAACAATATTATTTAAATAAAATTGAATTTCTCGGATAAGGTGTGGTAAAGCGACTGGCTTTGATGGCATAATGAATGAAGCAATAAAGGCCCTCCTTAAAGAATATTCGATTTCCTTGTATGACTTATTCAATATAGTTCTGAGAACATCTGAATTCTTGACAACATGGCTAAAATCAGTCATCTAACCAATTTTTAAGAATGGTGATCGAGACGATCCCTCTAACTATCGTGGCATCGCACTTTTAAGTAATATAGCAAAACAATTGATGGGAACATCAATCCTCAAATCTTGTCTAGGCAGTTGGGTCGAAAGGATGAAGATTGCTCATGAAATTCAGGCGAAATTCAGAAGCGGACACTCTTGCCAAGATCACATATTCATTCTATAATCTTTGATTCAAATGCCCTAAGCCGAAAGAGAAGCAAATATTGCATATTTTTCGTTGATTTTAAAAAGGCTTCAGATACAGGGCGCCACTAATTACCTTGCAGAAAAATAGTAGATGCAGGTCTAACCGCCGTTTCGTTAAATTAAAGGGGGTATTATCCCTATATATATAAAGGTCAGTGTATATATGTATATATGTATGTATATATGTGGGTATCTATGTCGGCTATACACGTCCAGAATACGTAACTAATCTAACTGAAATTTTAACAGTATATAGAGTAGAATCTGGAAAAACTTATAGTGAAAATTTCAGGTCTCTTTCCCGAATATTCTTCGAGTTATTTGCAAATTGCGTTGCAAATTTTCCTTTTCGCTCGCAAGCAGCGCCTCTAGCGGTGAAGATGGGCGGTAATATCAGCTGACCTACTGTACATGTAAAACGTGTTTTGACAGGACATAGAGATCGGATTCGGATTTTTAGCCAATAAAAAATAAAATTGACAGGTTCTGGACAAAAATACACTGCGTGACATTGAAAATGGAACACCAAGAAATAGTGGCCAGAAAGTGATGAAACTCGGCAGACAGAGAGAGACAGGGACGAACAATAAGTGATCTTTATTTCAAAATGATAGTCATAATACAGAGCGAGAACGGCGTCGGCTTAGTTGCAAGTAGGACCACCGCGGACGGCGATGCACGCAGCAACACGTCTAGGTAGAGAGTCAATCAGAGTACGGATGGCTTCCTGAGGGATGGCTCTCCATTCCCTCTCAACCATTTGCCACAGTTCGTCTTCTGAACGCGGCTGTGGCAAGGCATGCAAACGGCGTCCAATGATGTCCCAGACGTGCTCGATTGGTGAGAGATCAGGAGAGTTTGGTGGCCAGGGAAGCATCTGTACATCTTGCAGAGCTTGTTGGCTAATGCGAGCAGTGTGCGGTCGGGCGTTATCCTGCTGATAAAGGGCATTGGGTACCCCCTGAAGGTAGGAGAGTGTCACCGGTCGCAGCACATCATCAACGTATCGTTGGGCCGTCATAGTGCCCTGAATACGAAGTAAAGGTGACCTGGAATCATACGCGATTGCGCCCCAAACCATGATTCCACGTTGTCGCACGGTGGGGCGTTCCACAATTGCTGCCGGATTGGACCTTTCTCCACGTCGACGCCACACGAGTACACGGCGACTATCACTGGACAAGCAGAAACGCGACTCATCTGAGAACACGACCCTGTGCCATTCCGTCATCCACGTCGATCTAGCCCGGCACCATTCCAAACGTTGGCGCCTATTCGGTGGGGTCAATGGCAGTCTTCTTAGCGGACGGCATGAGTGCAAGCCATTAGCAACCAATCGACCAGGAAATGGTTCTGGTCGAGATGGAATGATCTAGGGTGTCTTGCACATGTTGCAGGATGGCGGTACAAGTGGCTTGTGGGGCCGCCACTGCTTGTCGAAGGATACGCCGATCCACACGTGCTGACGTCACTCTGGTTGCACCGACATTCCTATAAATTGCCACATTTCCTTGTTCCAACCATCTTCTCCACAATCGGTGCACCGTGGACGCACCAAGGTGTGTATCAGCTGCGATTTGACGTATGGACCAACCTGCCCTTTTCAGTCCGATCACCATGCCCCTCGTAAAAGCGTCTGTCTGCTTGAACTGCCTCCGTTTACGATGACCTGGCATTCTCTGTTATTACACGTGTCTTTTGACACAAGAACAACATTTCTACAATGATTTTCCTTGAAGAAATAACGACACGAATACTGTCCTTTCTGCAAGTTCCTTCCCTTATATCTTACTCCATGTGCGCACGAGAGCTGCGCATTTTACATCATTTGCATAACTCGGTTAGGCACGTCTACCCTGAAATTTGCATAATTTTCTGGCCACTATTTCTTGGTGTTCCATTTTCAATGTCACGCAGTGTAGTTGGTATTTTAGTCAGAAAATGATGATGACAATATTGCTGTATCATGTTTGATTATCAGATACAAAATTATATCGGGAAAAATTCCAAAAATCTGAGACCACGGGTGAAGCCAGTTCATTTTTAGTGTGCAGGAACAAATTTTTAACAGAAAAACATTCATTCGAGCAGAAGACACAAAGCCAGATCATCTCTTTATAAAAATATCGCTTCTCTGACACAAAGTTTGGAGCGGGACGTTTCACAAGAGTGACATCCACGGCGCCAATTTATAATTGTAACGAATAGTATTTGAATAAAAACATTTAATCGGGTAAAACCCGGGCGTGGCCCGGGACATTCGGCTAGTACAAATATATATATGACGGCGGTGGTACGATAGAACAATTCGTTCTCCGGGTCAATAAATGTGCGCTCGGGAGTTTTACAAGGGGACCCAATGTCGACTCACTTATTTATAATTTTATAAATGAATTAATTGATCTTATTTAAACATAGAAACTTTCTCCTTGGAATATAAATACTATAAAATAACGCCAGGAGAAAATGATTTTTTATATATATATAAAAAATCATTTTCTCCTGACGTTATTTTATAGTAATTAATTGATCTCTTAAATAATTCATATTTACCTGTAATATACCTCCCGAATTATGGAAATGTTCATCAATGCTATATGCAGACGACATTGTCTTGATTGGCGATTCTAAAAATTACCTTCAAATAAAAATCAATATGCTAAAAATATATTTTGAAATGAATGCATTAACCTTGAATGAAAATAAGTAAAAAATTTATGGTTTTCAGAAACGGCGGTCGATTAGCACAATATGACAAATGGTTTTGGGGTGAGCTGCAGTTGTCTGTGTTACTACGAAATATCAATACTTAGGATATCCGCTTATAACTGCAAGCTCACTAAACAAAGTATCTGCATATTACAAGGGCAAAGCCCTGGCAGTAATTGGTGCGGTATGAGAGGTCTTGACAAAATCCAAGATTAACTCTTTAAATGCGATAATAAAATTACTCGACTCGACAATCTTACCTCACATGCTATACGCCGCATCCTTTTGGGCACTTGACAAAATAAAAGTAAAGTTGACCCAGTTTAGAATATCTTTCTAAGACGCTACCTGAATTTACCAAAATACATTCCGGGCTTTATGTTGAGAGTGGAATGTCGTCGAGTATCACTGGGAGTTGTCATTAAACAGATTTTGAGATTTTGTGTGAGGATCATTAAAATGGAAGAGAGCAGGTTGTCTCGCGTATGTTTGGCATACCTCTGGACATGGCACAACCATCAAAGAGCAGGCTACATTTTTTTGAAAATCTAAAACTAATTTAGACTCAAAGTCCTTCTCGTTCTTGAGGGGTTGTACGGACTATACTGTTATGCAAACCGAAATACCCGGTATTATTCGAATAGCAACTAAATAAAGCATTCAAAACGACAAAGCGCATATCTTAAATATCTCTTAATACTTCAAACACTCAAAAATTTCAATGACAGTAGTACTATATCTACTCACACAAATACTCCTCTGATAATTGAAATACCTTTTGCGCAACTTAAAGTCCTATGGATTTTCTTTCCAAAAAATCGTTCAAATCGCTGGAAGACTGATTGTCCTTCAACTCGTGATCTATGTAATAGTAGAATACAAGATGAAATCATGCATATAATATTTGGTTGCTTTTGCTTGGAGAAACAGAAAAATAACTATTGGGCGACTTGTCCTTGTCTCAATCCGAAAAGGTTTACGCGCCATGATCTTTTATGATTATAGAAGTAATTTAACTTATAAAGAATCCCATGAAAGATTGATGAAAGCTTTAGGAAATAAAGTGTTTTTCTATTAGAACAGTGTTTAATTGTTTGATGAATTTATATTTGGAAAAACCAACCTTGAAGATGAACCTCGTTCATATCGACCACCAACAGCAGTGACCCAAGAAAAATTGAGCTGGCAAGATTTTACTTAGAGAATATCAAAGAATTACGTATTAGCAGTTAGAGAAAAGTGTGGGCTTTGGATCGGCAGCAATAAAAACTATCATTAATGATCATTTAAAATACAGAAAACTTGTTAGTAGATGGGTACCTCACAGCTTAACTGAAGACCAAAAACTTGGTCGCGTTAAATGATGAAATTTCATGTTGAAAATTTTTGATGTAGGCAAATAAAAGGCTTATTTTAATATTATTACAGGTGACGAAACTTGGATTTACAATTTTGATTCAGAAACAAAACGGCAATCACCTTTTGATGCTTTTCAAAATCACCTCCTCCTAAGAATGTTCGCAGAACTTGAAGTGTTGGAAAACAAATGTTCGTTGTTTTTTTATATAAAAAAGTGGTTTCATTGATATCGTGAAGTTAGAAGATCGAAAGACAGTTAAAAGTAATTGGTATGCAACAAAATTCTTTCCAGCAGTATTTGAAAAAATCAAGCAAAGCAGACCAAGAGCTCAACTTAGGAGAATCCTACTTCATCATGACAATGTAAGACTGCACACCTCAGCCCAAACATTAGACTTTTTTGCCAACTCTGGTGTCCAATTAGTCACTCATCCACCATATTCGACAGACCTAACACCTTGCGACATTTATTTTCCCAAAAGATAAGTTATTTTTGAAAGGGATTAAATTTGACACTGATGATGAAACACTACAAGCCTTTATCAATGCCCTAAATTCCATCCCGAAGATGACTGGCCTAAGTGCTTCGATAATTGATTTTCACGGATGAAATCTTGAATAGGTGCTAAGGGTGAATACTTTCGAAACTCTGAAAATTTGAAGGTGTAGCTTAATAAAAATAAGTGATTTAAAAAACCTTTGGTGTGAACTTTGTACATAACTGGATGAATAGGGAATCTATTATTAGGTCATGTGATAAGGGCTTGTATAAAGGTCTATGACATCATATGATACCATTCGGTGATTGGTTTCCAATTTGAAGTTTTTCGTTTTTCTGTAGGATTTATTCAGATTTTTTTTTATAATATGAGGTATTTCTTTGGTTCATTCATAACGTCTATTGGGAAGATATATGGAGATGATAATTTTTGGAGAATCTATGGTAAATGGAATAAATATAGAAAAATATAAGTCAAGATGAAATTTGTGAAACATGCATTAAAGCTAAACAGGTAAGAAAGCCATTCAATTCCATTAGAACAAAATCAAAAAAGCCTTTAGAAATAATCCATACAGATGTATGTGCACATTTAGATCCCACTACCCATGCCATAAAAAACTATTTTTTAACATTTTTTGATGCTTACACACATTTTTGTCCTGTGTATTTGGTACAAAATAATATGAAGTAAAAGGATATCTAAAAGAATTTATTACAGAAGCAGAAAACCAAATGAATCTAAAAGTTTCAAAAATGAGATGTGACAATGGCGGAGAATATAAAAAATGAAGATATAAAATGCTGGTGAAAAGCTAAAGGAATCATTATGGATCTCGCCATACCTCACTCACCTCAGCTAAACGGCAAAGCGGAAAGATTAAATAGAACCCTGATGGAGAAAACTAGAGCTCTTTTGATTGATTCTGGTGTAGTTAATACATGGGGAGAAGCCGTAAGGGTTTCAGCCTATTTGCTGAACCGAAGCCCTACTCAATAATTAGAGGAAACCCCTGCAGAACTTTGGTTCAACAAAAGACCAAATTTGTCAAACTTACAACTTTTTGGTTGTGAAGCTTATGTCAAAACCCTAAAAAACTTAAAGAAATTGGAAGACAGAAGTAGAAAATATACCTTTATAGGTTATACACCAAATGGTTATCGCCTTTGGGATGAACAAAACAAACGAATCTTTACAGCTAGAGATGTAATTATTTTAGATAAAGGATAGAATTGAATGAAGAAGCAAGTCTACCCAGAGGTCTCTGAATACAAAGAAGATATTCCTACAAAACCAAGTACTTCAAAATATAATCTTAGACCAAGAAGTCGTTTACAAACACCATCAAGATATGAAGACTTCTATTTAGAGCGGGATGGAACAACAGAATCAGCTCTTTTAACTTATTCGGAAGCTATATCTGGTCCAAATAAAGAAAAATGGAAAAGTCAATAAAATATGAAAGAGTCTCTTGCCAAAAATGAAGTTTGGGGAATAGTAAAAGAAAATGAAGCGTCAAACAAGAAGATTCTGACCTCTAAATGGCTTTTTAAAGTGAAAGAAGATGGCCGCTACAAATCAAGACTAGTTGTAAGAGGCTTTGAACAAGAAGCAGGCATTGATTATGATGATACATTCAGTCCAGTTATAAGCACAGGATATACTTAGCACTAAATAAAAAGTTTGTTTTTAAAACATTTGACAAAAAAACAGCTTTTCTATATGGATATTTGTATGAAGAAATATATGTTCAATTGCCAGAAGGTTATAAAGGGAAAATATGTAGGTTAAGAAAGGCATTGTATGGCTTAAAGCAAGCCCCATTAAAATGGAATGAAAGATTATAAAAACCTTTCTCAGATCCCAAGATTTCATACAACTAAAATCAGAGCCATGTCTTTTTAAAACCAACAAAGGAAATATGTACCTTGCAATATATGTTGATGATGGTATCTTAATGGGAGATAATGAAGAAGAATTAAATAATATATTTAGAAAAAGTTTTCCAAGAGTTTGAAGTTAAAATAAACAATGATCTAAGAACCTTTTTGAGAATAAATTTGCGTTTTGAGGAAGAAAAGAAAAATTTCCTTTCCCAAGAAAATGATGCAAAATCAGTTCTTGAAAGATATAATATGCAAAAGTCAAAACCAGTACCCACTCCCATTACAGATGTAGTAAAATAATTATAGACAAAAACTTAAAATATCAAATGACAACAAATTTCCCTACAGACAAATAATTGAAAGCCTTTTATATTTGACAAACAAAACTAGGCCAGACATGACCTTTGCCACAAATTTTGAAAGCAGGTCAATGCGTGATCCTACAACTCAAGATATTATAAATATCAAAATAACCCTAAGATATTTAAATCACACCACCAATTTAGGCATATCATATGATGGAGAGATGTCATTTGAATTAAATGTGTATTGTGATTCTGACTCTTTGCTGGAGATATTAAAACTAGAAAAAGTACCACAGATTATGTAGTTTACTTATGTGGAGATCCCATAAGTTGGTGCTCCAGAAAGCAACCTGTAATTGCCCTTTCCAGCACTGAATCAGAGTTCATTGCTGCAGCAGATGCATGCAAAGAAGTGTCATACATAAGATCCCTATTAGAAGAATTAATTCCAGATAATTTTGATATAAATCTCTATGTTGATAACCAAAGCACTATAAAAATTATAAATTCAGGCCAATTTACCACTAAAGCTAAACATATTGATGTCAAATATCATTTTGTGAAAGATCAAGCTCAAAAGTTTAACCTGATATATTGTCCAACAGAACACCAAAATGCAGACATTCTAACAAAACCTCTAGCCAGACCAAAGTTTGACAAATTCAAATCCCTTCTTATGACAACCATCTAAAACATAAGTCAAGTGAAGAAACTGTTGAACGTGAAAAGATCACTGAATTAAGAGGGAATGTTGGGAAAAAAAGAAAGAAAATGTTCTAAAATAGTAAATCAATGATCTTGAAATACTTTTGGACTGGCAACACTGTCATATAAAAACGTGAACAAAGTGTTGGTTTTGTTTACATAATTCGTAAGTGTAATTGTTAATTTTTTTTTTCTCTCTCTCTCTCTCTCTTTGAAAATAATAAATTTAAAATAATTTCATATAAAGGTAAAATCGCCTAGTTCTTTAAAACCCCTTCAGCTGTAAGTAAGCTTGTTATTTATTGTTTCATTGTCTGAACCATAAAAGATTTCTAACAACGAATTTACAAAACTTTAATCAAAGGTTCACTGGGAGATTAGACCTTAAATAGACGGAAGCCTTACAAATTCTTCGTAAGCGGCGTAACATAAGACTTAAAAATAAATATAGAAATTTGTTAGAAGTCTGAAAATTTGTATTCCTGCATTCTTCATTGGACTGAGTGAGAGTCAAAAGTTTCATACTTCTATGAGATATATAAATATATAAAAATTAATTTACAAAATATGAAAGGCAATTAAGAAATTGTCCATTTTCGGGCACCCTGGCAACCCAGAAGTCTGAAAATTTTCAACTTGCATTGTCATCGGGTTCTGAAAAGTGTACCAAAATTTAGATTCCTACGTACTATAAAGGTATATTAAAAATCGATTGCAAGATTCGAGGAAAGACAGACGGACAGACAGGGAAGCTAGTTGAATAAAAGATTTTTAAAATATAGCAAACACTTATAAAACTCGCTAATCAGTTGATACATATTGATTCACATTAGGTTCGAAATTCATGTTGATCGTCCCCCGCTTCTTTTATTTTCACTCAGATACATCTAATTACTCAATGACAGAAGATAAAATATTTTATTTTTCATTTTTAGTGCATTTAAATAAAAGCTTTTTAAAAATGTATTTTTATTTATTAATTTTTAGATAAACAATATTATTTAAATAAAATTGAATTTCTCGGATAAGGTGTGGTAAAGCGACTGGCTTTGATGGCATAATGAATGAAGCAATAAAGGCCCTCCTTAAAGAATATTCGATTTCCTTGTATGACTTATTCAATATAGTTCTGAGAACATCTGAATTCTTGACAACATGGCTAAAATCAGTCATCTAACCAATTTTTAAGAATGGTGATCGAGACGATCCCTCTAACTATCGTGGCATCGCACTTTTAAGTAATATAGCAAAACAATTGATGGGAACATCAATCCTCAAATCTTGTCTAGGCAGTTGGGTCGAAAGGATGAAGATTGCTCATGAAATTCAGGCGAAATTCAGAAGCGGACACTCTTGCCAAGATCACATATTCATTCTATAATCTTTGATTCAAATGCCCTAAGCCGAAAGAGAAGCAAATATTGCATATTTTTCGTTGATTTTAAAAAGGCTTCAGATACAGGGCGCCACTAATTACCTTGCAGAAAAATAGTAGATGCAGGTCTAACCGCCGTTTCGTTAAATTAAAGGGGGTATTATCCCTATATATATAAAGGTCAGTGTATATATGTATATATGTATGTATATATGTGGGTATCTATGTCGGCTATACACGTCCAGAATACGTAACTAATCTAACTGAAATTTTAACAGTATATAGAGTAGAATCTGGAAAAACTTATAGTGAAAATTTCAGGTCTCTTTCCCGAATATTCTTCGAGTTATTTGCAAATTGCGTTGCAAATTTTCCTTTTCGCTCGCAAGCAGCGCCTCTAGCGGTGAAGATGGGCGGTAATATCAGCTGACCTACTGTACATGTAAAACGTGTTTTGACAGGACATAGAGATCGGATTCGGATTTTTAGCCAATAAAAAATAAAATTGACAGGTTCTGGACAAAAATACACTGCGTGACATTGAAAATGGAACACCAAGAAATAGTGGCCAGAAAGTGATGAAACTCGGCAGACAGAGAGAGACAGGGACGAACAATAAGTGATCTTTATTTCAAAATGATAGTCATAATACAGAGCGAGAACGGCGTCGGCTTAGTTGCAAGTAGGACCACCGCGGACGGCGATGCACGCAGCAACACGTCTAGGTAGAGAGTCAATCAGAGTACGGATGGCTTCCTGAGGGATGGCTCTCCATTCCCTCTCAACCATTTGCCACAGTTCGTCTTCTGAACGCGGCTGTGGCAAGGCATGCAAACGGCGTCCAATGATGTCCCAGACGTGCTCGATTGGTGAGAGATCAGGAGAGTTTGGTGGCCAGGGAAGCATCTGTACATCTTGCAGAGCTTGTTGGCTAATGCGAGCAGTGTGCGGTCGGGCGTTATCCTGCTGATAAAGGGCATTGGGTACCCCCTGAAGGTAGGAGAGTGTCACCGGTCGCAGCACATCATCAACGTATCGTTGGGCCGTCATAGTGCCCTGAATACGAAGTAAAGGTGACCTGGAATCATACGCGATTGCGCCCCAAACCATGATTCCACGTTGTCGCACGGTGGGGCGTTCCACAATTGCTGCCGGATTGGACCTTTCTCCACGTCGACGCCACACGAGTACACGGCGACTATCACTGGACAAGCAGAAACGCGACTCATCTGAGAACACGACCCTGTGCCATTCCGTCATCCACGTCGATCTAGCCCGGCACCATTCCAAACGTTGGCGCCTATTCGGTGGGGTCAATGGCAGTCTTCTTAGCGGACGGCATGAGTGCAAGCCATTAGCAACCAATCGACCAGGAAATGGTTCTGGTCGAGATGGAATGATCTAGGGTGTCTTGCACATGTTGCAGGATGGCGGTACAAGTGGCTTGTGGGGCCGCCACTGCTTGTCGAAGGATACGCCGATCCACACGTGCTGACGTCACTCTGGTTGCACCGACATTCCTATAAATTGCCACATTTCCTTGTTCCAACCATCTTCTCCACAGTCGGTGCACCGTGGACGCACCAAAGTGTGTATCAGCTGCGATTTGACGTATGGACCAACCTGCCCTTTTCAGTCCGATCACCATGCCCCTCGTAAAAGCGTCTGTCTGCTTGAACTGCCTCCGTTTACGATGACCTGGCATTCTCTGTTATTACACGTGTCTTTTGACACAAGAACAACATTTCTACAATGATTTTCCTTGAAGAAATAACGACACGAATACTGTCCTTTCTGCAAGTTCCTTCCCTTATATCTTACTCCATGTGCGCACGAGAGCTGCGCATTTTACATCATTTGCATAACTCGGTTAGGCACGTCTACCCTGAAATTTGCATAATTTTCTGGCCACTATTTCTTGGTGTTCCATTTTCAATGTCACGCAGTGTAGTTGGTATTTTAGTCAGAAAATGATGATGACAATATTGCTGTATCATGTTTGATTATCAGATACAAAATTATATCGGGAAAAATTCCAAAAATCTGAGACCACGGGTGAAGCCAGTTCATTTTTAGTGTGCAGGAACAAATTTTTAACAGAAAAACATTCATTCGAGCAGAAGAAACAAAGCCAGATCATCTCTTTATAAAAATATCGCTTCTCTGACACAAAGTTTGGAGCGGGACGTTTCACAAGAGTGACATCCACGGCGCCAATTTATAATTGTAACGAATAGTATTTGAATAAAAACATTTAATCGGGTAAAACCCGGGCGTGGCCCGGGACATTCGGCTAGTACAAATATATATATGACGGCGGTGGTACGATAGAACAATTCGTTCTCCGGGTCAATAAATGTGCGCTCGGGAGTTTTACAAGGGGACCCAATGTCGACTCACTTATTTATAATTTTATAAATGAATTAATTGATCTTATTTAAACATAGAAACTTTCTCCTTGGAATATAAATACTATAAAATAACGCCAGGAGAAAATGATTTTTTATATATATATAAAAAATCATTTTCTCCTGACGTTATTTTATAGTAATTAATTGATCTCTTAAATAATTCATATTTACCTGTAATATACCTCCCGAATTATGGAAATGTTCATCAATGCTATATGCAGACGATATTGTCTTGATTGGCGATTCTAAAAATTACCTTCAAATAAAAATCAATATGCTAAAAATATATTTTGAAATGAATGCATTAACCTTGAATGAAAATAAGTAAAAAATTTATGGTTTTCAGAAACGGCGGTCGATTAGCACAATATGACAAATGGTTTTGGGGTGAGCTGCAGTTGTCTGTGTTACTACGAAATATCAATACTTAGGATATCCGCTTATAACTGCAAGCTCACTAAACAAAGTATCTGCATATTACAAGGGCAAAGCCCTGGCAGTAATTGGTGCGGTATGAGAGGTCTTGACAAAATCCAAGATTAACTCTTTAAATGCGATAATAAAATTACTCGACTCGACAATCTTACCTCACATGCTATACGCCGCATCCTTTTGGGCACTTGACAAAATAAAAGTAAAGTTGACCCAGTTTAGAATATCTTTCTAAGACGCTACCTGAATTTACCAAAATACATTCCGGGCTTTATGTTGAGAGTGGAATGTCGTCGAGTATCACTGGGAGTTGTCATTAAACAGATTTTGAGATTTTGTGTGAGGATCATTAAAATGGAAGAGAGCAGGTTGTCTCGCGTATGTTTGGCATACCTCTGGACATGGCACAACCATCAAAGAGCAGGCTACATTTTTTTGAAAATCTAAAACTAATTTAGACTCAAAGTCCTTCTCGTTCTTGAGGGGTTGTACGGACTATACTGTTATGCAAACCGAAATACCCGGTATTATTCGAATAGCAACTAAATAAAGCATTCAAAACGACAAAGCGCATATCTTAAATATCTCTTAATACTTCAAACACTCAAAAATTTCAATGACAGTAGTACTATATCTACTCACACAAATACTCCTCTGATAATTGAAATACCTTTTGCGCAACTTAAAGTCCTATGGATTTTCTTTCCAAAAAATCGTTCAAATCGCTGGAAGACTGATTGTCCTTCAACTCGTGATCTATGTAATAGTAGAATACAAGATGAAATCATGCATATAATATTTGGTTGCTTTTGCTTGGAGAAACAGAAAAATAACTATTGGGCGACTTGTCCTTGTCTCAATCCGAAAAGGTTTACGCGCCATGATCTTTTATGATTATAGAAGTAATTTAACTTATAAAGAATCCCATGAAAGATTGATGAAAGCTTTAGGAAATAAAGTGTTTTTCTATTAGAACAGTGTTTAATTGGTTTGATGAATTTATATTTGGAAAAACCAACTGTGCTGAGAACATGGACGAGAACATCTACCTATGTTTTCCCACGTGACGCAGCGGAGCGTGGCCTTGGCTGCACGGGTGAGTCAGTTGTTGTTTTGCTCTCGATAGATGGACATTAAAACATGGTGGCAGCGATAGCTGGATAAAATACGAACCCGTTTATTGCAAAATATCGATTTTTGTGTACCTTGGAAGATAATTCAACATGGCTCAGATTCAACCTCCAGAAACTTTCGACTTCTCGACTCCCAACGAATGGCCCAAATGGAGGAAGAGATTCGAACGATACCTCGTGGTCAGTGGAATGAAGAAGAAAGAGGAGGCGGACAAGATCGATTTGTTCATGTACTTGATGGGCGACCGCGCGGATGATATATTCAGGACCTTCAAGTTCGAAAAGAAGGAAGAGGCAACGAAAATTGATTCCGTCCTCAAAGCGTTCGACAGCCACTTCTGTGTCAGAAAGAATATTATCTACGAACGTGCGAAATTTAATTCAAGAGTCCAAGAGGATCGGGAGCCAGTGGACGAATTCATCACTTCATTGTACAAATTGGCTGATAGTTGCGAATTTGAGGGTCTTCATGAGCAGTTGATCCGTGACCGAATAGTGGTTGGAGTGAGGGACAAAGCTTTATCTGAAAGAATGCAGTTGGACAGCGAACTGACTTTGGAAAAGGCGGTGAAAATGGTTCGACAGCAGGAAGCCGTTCGACAGCAGCAGGTCGACCTGCAGCGTCCCTCAACAAGCCAAAAGGTCAATCAGGTGAAGTTCAACTCGAAGAAACAATCACCGAAACAACAACAGCAGCCTTCGAGGAAGAAGGAGAAGTCAGCCAAAACAAGATCATGATGTCCAAAGTGCGGAGGTTTCACCCACAGGGAAGGACAGGCTTGCCGTGCTGAAGGACAAAGATGTTACCTGTGTTCAAAAACAGGCCATTTTGCAAATTGCTGCCCAGATAAGCAGGCGAAGACTGCGGAAGTCAAAGCTGTTTCTGAACTTGATGAAGAAATTGGTTTTCTCCTGGAGGTCTCAGCTGTGGAGGATTCATCTAATCTCGATGATGATGAAGACGAGTGCAGGAGGCGATGGACAGCAGAAATCCAAGTGAACGGGAAACAGGTGAAGTTCAAGCTCGTTTCCCAGGCGGATGTTACATGTGTTCCTCTGTGTCTCTTCAAGAAGATAATGGGACAGCAACGACTAGTGGAAAGTGATATCAACATTAGAGCTGCTGAATTCTCCGAACTTCAGACTGTGGGTATGTTTATATCAACGCTGCGAAATGGCAATTATGAAATCAAGGAGAAGATTTATGTCATTCGTCGTTTGAGTGAACCTCTTCTGAGTCGCCGGGCATGTGAGCTCTTGAACCTGGCGAGGCGGATTGAAGTGGTTGCGACGAGAATTAACCCGATCAAGGAATTCCCTGAAGTATTTGAAGGACTGGGACAGATCGGAAACCCTTACGAAATCAAATTGAAACCTGGAGCAAAACCATATGCTGTGCATACTCCTCGACGGGTACCAATACCTTTGATGGAAAAGCTCAAAACAAGATTGGAAGAGCTCGAGAAGGCGGGAATCATAGCACAAGTTAACGTTGCGACTGAATGGTGTGCACCGACTGTGATTGCTGGTAAACCGAATGGCGACATACGACTCTGTGTGGATCTCTCAAGGCTGAACGAACATGTACAGCGCGAAGTGCATCCCATGCCAGTGGTGGAGCACATGCTGGGGCAACTGGGGGATGCAAGATTCTTTTCGAAACTGGACGCGAATAGTGGCTTTCACCAGATTCCGTTGAGCCCGGACTGCCAGCATTTAACGACCTTCATTACTCCTTTTGGGAGATATAAATACTGCAGAATGCCATTTGGAATCTCACTCGCCCCAGAGTATTTTCAGAGAGTTATGTCAATAATCTTGCAAGGCATGGACGGTGTAATGTGTTACCTGGACGATATCCTGATATTTGCCTCCGACTCCAAGACTCACGATCGAATTCTTCGTTTAGTGCTCCGAAAACTGAAAGAGGCGAAAGTTACACTAAACAAGGCCAAGTGTGTCTTCGGCGTGCCAAGAATTAATTTTCTTGGACACATACTGGATGAAGACGGTATCCGACCAGATCCAGCGAAAATCGAAGCGGTGGCGAAGATGCCTGCTCCGACCGATGATCATGGCGTAAGAAGATATCTTGGCATGGTGAACCATCTGGGACGTAAACTCCGAACGACCTTGCCAATTGCACCAGAGAATCTTAATCCAAAGTTGGTGGACTCTCAGACCCTGAAAAGAAAGGAGGGGAGAAGGAGAAAGGATATGAAATCCAGATATGATCGACGCTGCGGAGCTACGGACATGGAGGAGCTATCCGAAGGTGACACGGTTTGGATTACAGATATGCGAACCTGGGGGATTGTAAAGCAGAAGGCATCGACACCAAGGTCATATATGGTTGATACTCCAGTTGGGACTTTACGTCGAAACAGGTTCCATCTACGAAAAGGAGTTACAGTGCAATATCCAGCCGACCCATCGACGCCGACCTTTTCGGGGGAGGAACTGGTTGAAAATGAAAAGACCCCAGTTGTGGATTATCCCTCTAACGACTCAGAAGACGGCCAGATAAGAACCCGGAGTGGACGAATTGTTAAACCTGTGGATCGCCTTCATTTTTAATTATATTATGCATTTAAAGTTTGTAATGTATATATATATTTCAAATCTTAAAAAGGGGGATGTGCTGAGAACATGGACGAGAACATCTACCTATGTTTTCCCACGTGACGCAGCGGAGCGTGGCCTTGGCTGCACGGGTGAGTCAGTTGTTGTTTTGCTCTCGATAGATGGACATTAAAACACCAACCTTGAAGATGAACCTCGTTCATATCGACCACCAACAGCAGTGACCCAAGAAAAATTGAGCTGGCAAGATTTTACTTAGAGAATATCAAAGAATTACGTATTAGCAGTTAGAGAAAAGTGTGGGCTTTGGATCGGCAGCAATAAAAACTATCATTAATGATCATTTAAAATACAGAAAACTTGTTAGTAGATGGGTACCTCACAGCTTAACTGAAGACCAAAAACTTGGTCGCGTTAAATGATGAAATTTCATGTTGAAAATTTTTGATGTAGGCAAATAAAAGGCTTATTTTAATATTATTACAGGTGACGAAACTTGGATTTACAATTTTGATTCAGAAACAAAACGGCAATCACCTTTTGATGCTTTTCAAAATCACCTCCTCCTAAGAATGTTCGCAGAACTTGAAGTGTTGGAAAACAAATGTTCGTTGTTTTTTTTATATAAAAAAGTGGTTTCATTGATATCGTGAAGTTAGAAGATCGAAAGACAGTTAAAAGTAATTGGTATGCAACAAAATTCTTTCCAGCAGTATTTGAAAAAATCAAGCAAAGCAGACCAAGAGCTCAACTTAGGAGAATCCTACTTCATCATGACAATGTAAGACTGCACACCTCAGCCCAAACATTAGACTTTTTTGCCAACTCTGGTGTCCAATTAGTCACTCATTCACCATATTCGACAGACCTAACACCTTGCGACATTTCTTTTCCCAAAAGATAAGTTATTTTTGAAAGGGATTAAATTTGACACTGATGATGAAACACTACAAGCCTTTATCAATGCCCTAAATTCCATCCCGAAGATGACTGGCCTAAGTGCTTCGATAATTGATTTTCACGGATGAAATCTTGAATAGGTGCTAAGGGTGAATACTTTCGAAACTCTGAAAATTTGAAGGTGTAGCTTAATAAAAATAAGTGATTTAAAAAACCTTTGGTGTGAACTTTGTACATAACTGGATGAATAGGGAATCTATTATTAGGTCATGTGATAGGGGCTTGTATAAAGGTCTATGACATCATATGATACCATTCGGTGATTGGTTTCCAATTTGAAGTTTTTCGTTTTTCTGTAGGATTTATTCAGATTTTTTTTATAATATGAGGTATTTCTTTGGTTCATTCATAACGTCTATTGGGAAGATATATGGAGATGATAATTTTTGGAGAATCTATGGTAAATGGAATAAATATAGAAAAATATAAGTCAAGATGAAATTTGTGAAACATGCATTAAAGCTAAACAGGTAAGAAAGCCATTCAATTCCATTAGAACAAAATCAAAAAAGCCTTTAGAAATAATCCATACAGATGTATGTGCACATTTAGATCCCACTACCCATGCCATAAAAAACTATTTTTTAACATTTTTTGATGCTTACACACATTTTTGTCCTGTGTATTTGGTACAAAATAATATGAAGTAAAAGGATATCTAAAAGAATTTATTACAGAAGCAGAAAACCAAATGAATCTAAAAGTTTCAAAAATGAGATGTGACAATGGCGGAGAATATAAAAAATGAAGATATAAAATGCTGGTGAAAAGCTAAAGGAATCATTATGGATCTCGCCATACCTCACTCACCTCAGCTAAACGGCAAAGCCGAAAGATTAAATAGAACCCTGATGGAGAAAACTAGAGCTCTTTTGATTGATTCTGGTGTAGTTAATACATGGGGAGAAGCCGTAAGGGTTTCAGCCTATTTGCTGAACCGAAGCCCTACTCAATAATTAGAGGAAACCCCTGCAGAACTTTGGTTCAACAAAAGACCAAATTTGTCAAACTTACAACTTTTTGGTTGTGAAGCTTATGTCAAAACCCTAAAAAACTTAAAGAAATTGGAAGACAGAAGTAGAAAATATACCTTTATAGGTTATACACCAAATGGTTATCGCCTTTGGGATGAACAAAACAAACGAATCTTTACAGCTAGAGATGTAATTATTTTAGATAAAGGATAGAATTGAATGAAGAAGCAAGTCTACCCAGAGGTCTCTGAATACAAAGAAGATATTCCTACAAAACCAAGTACTTCAAAATATAATCTTAGACCAAGAAGTCGTTTACAAACACCATCAAGATATGAAGACTTCTATTTAGAGCGGGATGGAACAACAGAATCAGCTCTTTTAACTTATTCGGAAGCTATATCTGGTCCAAATAAAGAAAAATGGAAAAGTCAATAAAATATGAAAGAGTCTCTTGCCAAAAATGAAGTTTGGGGAATAGTAAAAGAAAATGAAGCGTCAAACAAGAAGATTCTGACCTCTAAATGGCTTTTTAAAGTGAAAGAAGATGGCCGCTACAAATCAAGACTAGTTGTAAGAGGCTTTGAACAAGAAGCAGGCATTGATTATGATGATACATTCAGTCCAGTTATAAGCACAGGATATACTTAGCACTAAATAAAAAGTTTGTTTTTAAAACATTTGACAAAAAAACAGCTTTTCTATATGGATATTTGTATGAAGAAATATATGTTCAATTGCCAGAAGGTTATAAAGGGAAAATATGTAGGTTAAGAAAGGCATTGTATGGCTTAAAGCAAGCCCCATTAAAATGGAATGAAAGATTATAAAAACCTTTCTCAGATCCCAAGATTTCATACAACTAAAATCAGAGCCATGTCTTTTTAAAACCAACAAAGGAAATATGTACCTTGCAATATATGTTGATGATGGTATCTTAATGGGAGATAATGAAGAAAAATTAAATAATATATTTAGAAAAAGTTTTCCAAGAGTTTGAAGTTAAAATAAACAATGATCTAAGAACCTTTTTGAGAATAAATTTGCGTTTTGAGGAAGAAAAGAAAAATTTCCTTTCCCAAGAAAATTATGCAAAATCAGTTCTTGAAAGATATAATATGCAAAAGTCAAAACCAGTACCCACTCCCATTACAGATGTAGTAAAATAATTATAGACAAAAACTTAAAATATCAAATGACAACAAATTTCCCTACAGACAAATAATTGAAAGCCTTTTATATTTGACAAACAAAACTAGGCCAGACATGACCTTTGCCACAAATTTTGAAAGCAGGTCAATGCGTGATCCTACAACTCAAGATATTATAAATATCAAAATAACCCTAAGATATTTAAATCACACCACCAATTTAGGCATATCATATGATGGAGAGATGTCATTTGAATTAAATGTGTATTGTGATTCTGACTCTTTGCTGGAGATATTAAAACTAGAAAAAGTACCACAGATTATGTAGTTTACTTATGTGGAGATCCCATAAGTTGGTGCTCCAGAAAGCAACCTGTAATTGCCCTTTCCAGCACTGAATCAGAGTTCATTGCTGCAGCAGATGCATGCAAAGAAGTGTCATACATAAGATCCCTATTAGAAGAATTAATTCCAGATAATTTTGATATAAATCTCTATGTTGATAACCAAAGCACTATAAAAATTATAAATTCAGGCCAATTTACCACTAAAGCTAAACATATTGATGTCAAATATCATTTTGTGAAAGATCAAGCTCAAAAGTTTAACCTGATATATTGTCCAACAGAACACCAAAATGCAGACATTCTAACAAAACCTCTAGCCAGACCAAAGTTTGACAAATTCAAATCCCTTCTTATGACAACCATCTAAAACATAAGTCAAGTGAAGAAACTGTTGAACGTGAAAAGATCACTGAATTAAGAGGGAATGTTGGGAAAAAAAGAAAGAAAATGTTCTAAAATAGTAAATCAATGATCTTGAAATACTTTTGGACTGGCAACACTGTCATATAAAAACGTGAACAAAGTGTTGGTTTTGTTTACATAATTCGTAAGTGTAATTGTTAATTTTTTTTTTTCTCTCTCTCTCTCTCTCTTTGAAAATAATAAATTTAAAATAATTTCATATAAAGGTAAAATCGCCTAGTTCTTTAAAACCCCTTCAGCTGTAAGTAAGCTTGTTATTTATTGTTTCATTGTCTGAACCATAAAAGATTTCTAACAACGAATTTACAAAACTTTAATCAAAGGTTCACTGGGAGATTAGACCTTAAATAGACGGAAGCCTTACAAATTCTTCGTAAGCGGCGTAACATAAGACTTAAAAATAAATATAGAAATTTGTTAGAAGTCTGAAAATTTGTATTCCTGCATTCTTCATTGGACTGAGTGAGAGTCAAAAGTTTCATACTTCTATGAGATATATAAATATATAAAAATTAATTTACAAAATATGAAAGGCAATTAAGAAATTGTCCATTTTCGGGCACCCTGGCAACCCAGAAGTCTGAAAATTTTCAACTTGCATTGTCATCGGGTTCTGAAAAGTGTACCAAAATTTAGATTCCTACGTACTATAAAGGTATATTAAAAATCGATTGCAAGATTCGAGGAAAGACAGACGGACAGACAGGGAAGCTAGTTGAATAAAAGATTTTTAAAATATAGCAAACACTTATAAAACTCGCTAATCAGTTGATACATATTGATTCACATTAGGTTCGAAATTCATGTTGATCGTCCCCCGCTTCTTTTATTTTCACTCAGATACATCTAATTACTCAATGACAGAAGATAAAATATTTTATTTTTCATTTTTAGTGCATTTAAATAAAAGCTTTTTCCACCTATTGTTGGATTTTTACAAATTAAAGCCTGGTTTTTATTGAGGGCCGAATGTGGGCGGTTGTACTTTTGGAAGTTACTGTCATTATATTTACCCTGAAATTTTGACTCCGTATACTGAGGATAGACAAGTTCAGATTGTCGTATTGCCTGTTTGTCCCACCTTCAGGAAACCACTATCGGGAGTAAAGAAGAAACGAACGTTATTTTTAATATTTGCAGTAATCTCGACTATACAGGTTTATTCTTCGTGAAGAAATGCGAAGATATCATCTCACTCTGCAAAGAGAAATTCTTAATAACGAACGCATTTAAAAATATACAAAAGATTAAACTCTGTTAACTTTAGCCATTACAAACATCTAAACCATTCATTTTTGACTGAGGAGAGAGAATATCTGTGCTCTCCAAACTCCCATTTCCTATTAAGAGACTCTTAGCACAGCAAAGGATATTTAGTATCTTTCCCCGAAGACCGGTCAGGTTTCTGAAAGGATGTCGGCTCCTCTGTATGCGAAATATGCAAAGTTGAATCCCAAGATAGGATGGCCTACATACTTTTCCACTGTTCTATACACTCCAATAATTGAAAAAAATCTTTAGTTTTAAAACATCCAACCCAGCAACTTAGAGTCTTATAAAATATTTACTACTCCCCTGTCTAACAGAACATTTGGTATATTCAAATTTTACAAAAGCGCGTCAAAATTAAGGTTAAGTTTGCAAGTTGTGAATGAAAAGAATCAAAAGAATTTCTACTGCCTTTAATTTATAATCTGCACTATTAACAATATTCTATATATATTATACTAGCGGGTGTACCCGGCTCCGCCCGGGTTTTACTCGAGGGAATGTTTGTAGTCTAGTATGTTGATATAATAAATCTATCTGAATATTAGGAAAGGTCAGGTAATTTTTTTGTAGGGTGATGCTCTAAAAAAGAACGCTATACCACTTTATCACTAAACCAATTGGCGAGTCAAAAATAAGCAACCTAAACAATCCATTAGCTTTGCAAGATAAGAAAAGAAATAGAGAGATGCATGCAAAATTCTCAACACAAATCAAAATCTTTAATCCTCAGAAGTAATGTATATTAGGTAGGATGAGGTTTATTTTGTTTCTATTACATTACATCATCTTTAAATCTCAAAGCAGAGCAAAACTGGCATACCCGAGACATTTGGCCTATATCGACAGATGAATCAGCTTTATAATCAATATGGGCATTATACTGCAAACCTGAAAACGGCTTATGAGTCCAAAGCTGAATACGCTGAACAGGAACTTGCATAGTTTGTGTAGCTGCGACGCGGGCTTCAGAATACCTAAGACGGCGAAGCGCACGACGCGTCTCACTTTGAAGTGGTGTCTCAATAGCTCTAGCATTCCTATATCTCCTGGAAGCAGCGTATTCCTACCAAGTAAACGTCGGCTGTGGCGAGGCATATTCTGAAAAAAAAATTAGATTGAGATTAATAACAAAAGCTTCAAAACCAGCAATTTCTAAACAAAGCATAAAAATTTCCTGTCTTTTTTAGGTAAAAATCAAAATTTTCAAATTTTTTATTCAAAATAACCTTCAGATATGTTAAAAAGATTTTAAAAAACTAAAATCATAATATTATTACCAAAAATTTAATGTACAAAACCAGTTATCATTAAAAAGCTTCAAAAATAGACCAACCGCTGGATACGGCAATGAAAAAGCATGCTTTTTTCAGGTAAAAAATAGAAATAATTTTCTAAAATACAAAATACAACCCCTATATGTTAAAAAAACTATAAATAATCTAAATATAAAATATTTAATCAAATAAATTAAAATATCTTTAAAAAAATTTTGAAAAAGGACTTCAAAAAGACAAATAAATGAATCCGTAAAAGAAATCCCTTGCTTATTTAAAAATATGAATAACCTATTTTTTAGATACAACCCATATATGTAGAAAATATAATAAATAAACTGTATTTAAAAGATCAAAGCAATAATTAAAAAATTCCATAAGAAAATTTAAAAAAGGACCTCAAAATGACCCATAATTGAACACAATGAAATTGCTTGCTCTTTTTTGCGATTAATAATAAACAAAACCCAAATATTTTTAAAAACACAACACCTATATGTTATAAATACCACAAATAATTTGTATTTGAAAGATCTAAATAATTAAATAAAAATTTCTTAAGAAATATTTGAGAAGGGCCTCATAATGACAATCACATAAACATATCAATAAAATATCTTGCATCTTAGTGAAAAAAAATAGAAATAACCCAAAATTTGTTTACAAAACAACCCATATATGTGGAAAACACCATAAATAATCTACCTTTAAAATATCTAAGCAATTAATTAAAATTTTGTTAAGGTCCTCAAAAAAGACATAAAATTGAGCACATTAATGAAATTTCAAGCTTTTTAGTGAAAAAAAAATTGAAATAACCCAAATTATTTTTACAAAACAACCCATATAAGTGGAAAACACCATAAATAATCTGTTATTAAAATATCTAAACAATTAATTAAAAATTTTTTTAAGGTCCTCAAAAAAGACATAAAATTGAGCACATTAATGAAATTTCAATATTTCTTTGTAAAAAATAATATACATAACCTTAGTCTTATAAAAATACTAACCACGTAGGTTAGAAATAGCATATATAATCTGTATATAAAATAAAAAAGAAATAAATTAAAATTAGCCTAAAAATTTATTTAAAATATAAAATTGATCTCATCAAGTAAGGCTTCAACTTTTTTTGGTATAAAATATGAAAACTATAAAATAAAAGTATCTTACCATGTATAAAAGTTATTAAAATATATATAAAAAATATTAAAACTAATTTTCCAAGAAGCGCAAAAGGGTAAACACTTTTGAAAAGCCTAAAAATTTATCTAAAAAATAAAATTGATCTCATCAAGTAAGGCTTAAACTTTTTTTGGTATAAAATATGAAAACTATAAAATAAAAGTATCTTACCATGTATAAAAGTTATTAAAATATATATAAAAAAGATTAAAACTAATTTTCCAAGAAGCGCAAAAGTGTAAACACTTTTGAAAGTGTAAAGACTTTAACTCTGTTGAATTTTTTTGTATTTTATCGATAACAGCAAAGTTATGTATGTTAAAGTTAGGAAAAATATTTTGATGTTAAGCAAAACCTGCTCCATCTCGTTTTACATAAATGTTGAAAATTTGGTCGAAATTGATGCATCGTAACGAAAGTTTTTAGTGATGTCCACTTATGAAATTTCCATTTTATTAATATAGATGTACAGAAAATATTTCTATTTATTTTCTTGTTCCATGTATACTTCCTGTTCTACACATTATATATATATTCCACTGTCTTTTGTAATTCCCTAGATGAATTTTATATAAACCCAGTTTGTCTTAATAAATGTTTTTGCTTGTATGTGTTATATATATATACATATATATATTTAAAATTTCTTACTTTTTCTTTTTTCCTTTAATTTTTACTTTTCTTACTTTCTAGGTCTCTTTGTTAAGATTTCTTTGATTTAATTTCTCCTCCAGATATAGGTGGTCTAACTGGAATTTTCCCAAGAAATATGGAATGTTAGCTATGCAATAAAAAGACTAGCAGAGCAGTTTCTTTATCACGACTGTCAACCTCTTAGAGAAGAAAAAGAGAAAATTCTCTTAGAGAATCCTACCACTATTATCGGACATCTGTTAGTATCGGCGAAATAAAAGCCAACCCCATGGTCAAAAAGATCGTTCGCTTTTTCACAAAGCTGTCACCAAAATAACTTGACAAGACCTAACATGATTGTAATATTTCTCCTTTCCTCGCCTTCATTTATTATTATTTTTTTATTTCGCTTTCTACGAACGAAAATATTCTAAATAAGTTCCGCTTCAAATTTATATAACCTTCATTATCTTCAGCTGAGGAATTTTTTAATAACATGAAATATCTTGGTAAAGGCTTATTTATGCATGTATCATATGTATATACCAGTGTTTTCATTATTTTATATCAATTATTTTCTTATCGGATTTACACAGACTAATCTGTTTATGAGCTTAATTGTGTCTTAATTTAATTTTCCTGTATATAAATTTCATTATTACCATTAAATGCGATTATTCTTTTTACTTTTTTTTTCATTTGCAGACTCCGTGTTAAATCCATGTATAAGAGAAATTTATTTTCCTCGGATTTACCCAGACCAAATTATTTATGAGCTTGATATGTTAATTAAGTGTTCCTGTATATGAATTCCATTATAACCTTCAAATGTAATTAGCTTTCGCATTTTTTATTATTTTTATTTTCAAACTCCGTGGTAAATCCATGTATAAGACTAAATGTCTCAATAAAAGCTTACTTGTGTTTTCTACGTTGGTGTCTCAAAGTTGAACAACTGTCGATTCAACGGTAAGTGATGAAGTCCTAAGGTTAAGATAGTGATAATTTTAAAACTCTCAAGTGTTATTGTCTTATTTATAGATTGAAGTATATGGGCCGATGTTTCAGTGGTAGCTAAAACACGGCAACTCCCACGTTGCTGTTTCAATGATAGGTGAAAGAGTGAAGAATTCTTAGATTCTTCAAGGTATATTAAATTCGATATTTCCTACATAGATAGTAGGAGGTTTTTGGCTGATTTTTCATTAGTAAATAAAAGAAATCTCAAGAGAAGGTTTCAATGATAAATAAAATTAAAATAATCTCTCACGAGAGTGTTTTTCGATGAAAGATAAAAGTAAAGAAATCACGTGATGTTTCAGTGATATATAAAAATGAATAAATTCGTCATTATAATTTCAATGGAAGTTGAAATTTCACTGATATTTCTAATATATATAAACCCTATGATGATAGGACTAAATATTAAAATAATGAAAATGTTATACTGATATTTAATGGTAGATAGAAGTCCTACGAAGATGCTTCAGTGGTAGATGAAATTTAAGAAGCACTACTCAGATTGTCACAGGTATAGTAAATCAGTCTGGGATCTTCACAGAGAGCCGTAATTTATTATCAGTGAGTAGAAACTCTGATAAAAGGCCTCACAGAGGATGAAGAGAACCAGCCAACGATTACAAAGTAAAACAGCCTTTATTAAGCCTCCTTCTGAGGCCTCCTCACTTAGAGCCTTTTTTGAAGTTGTCTTCTATCGCTTCTTGGCTTGCTTCTTCGTAATCGCAGGCCTGGACATATTTGTAGATGCCCACTAAGGAACGCTTCAAGGCGTCGTAGCTGCTGGAGTAAAGCATCTTCTGCTTTATCTTGGCACTTTCGGGACACCTGAGGGCACACATAACCATCAGGTTAGTCACTCGTAATTTTGTATCACGCATTAATCAATGTCTGAACATTCTCTCACTCAGATTTATAGAAACGAGCTTCACAAGGCATATTCCCACTATGATATGGCCAGTCCCCATACCTTATTTTCAAAATAATTTTTAATACAATCAGGTTAGAACATCGATTTTACCAGTAATGAATAAATATCCTGTAAAAAATCACTTGAGACCAGCTTACTGGATTTATATGACCTTGGGTTTTTAATACAAAATAGGTTTAATAGTAAATCCAAGATTTTTAAATATTTTTAAAAATTGCTCAATGAAGTCTTGAACACAATAACTATAAGAGATGTTATAAAGTAACCTTAGTAAGGAAAGGAAGATGCTGGAACATTTATGGTAACAATGGAGTACATATTGAGCATACAAAAGTTGTGGGTCAATTAATTTCAATACTTGAACACAAATGAGGCGCTAATGCCTTGGATTCAAAATATATTCATAGATGCTCTTTATTTTTAAATGTTTAAAATAAAATTGTACGAATCATACATAAGAAACCGCTTTTAGGTTTTGCGACTTTTCAGGTTTTTTAATTTCAGTAACTCTGTCTATTGCTGGCTTAGACTTGAGGAACAGCATCTGTGTTCTTCAACCATTTTGTTTGTGCCACCCCCCCCCTTAAGACAGGCGTCCAATAAATGTTATCCAATAAAAAAATGATGCATCTTTTGTGTTGAGGCTGCAGTAACAGACATTGATGGATGAGCTCATAAAATGTTCCCTTTTCGTTATGAATATAATCATAATATTTTTTAAACCCAAATTGAGTTCGAATTTCAATTCAGACGTCCTGGCTATAATGTTTAGCAATGACTTAAGATACCATTTAACTAAGCTCTCTATATAACAGGGGGGACAGTTCCCCACACTCTTCTCACCATGTGTTTATAGCCATTGCAGGGAGAACTGCTCAGAATTTAATACCTGTAATCTGTCTTTTTGTCTTTGCAAACATCTTCTAACACTAAAGGTTGCCGAAGATAAAGTACACCAATAGCTAAGTTTGTAGAAAAGAGAAAGAACTAGGTATTCCTTCTTTAAAACTGAAGCATACAGAAAATGAAGATATACAAGATGAGAGGATCTTCGGTATAAGATTTGGTTCTGGCCTTGAAGGAATACATAATAGGATATAGGATAGAAGGAAGACCAAGAAGAAGGTAGATCAATGATCTTAAGTCTTGCAGTGGTGTTCTGAAGATAAAATAATTATAGAGGAGTAGGGATTTTACTGACTGCCAACTTCGAGAAAGGAGACGGCGCGTAATGATGAGAACGTGATGATGGCCACCAAAAATACATTCTAATCTTGCCAAAACTAACAGAGCCACTACGTCTCCTTGTCAATTTTGAAAAATATCTGGTGCTTTTTGGTAGAATTTAACGAAGAGATAGATACTTTCTTACTATCTTACTATAATAATATAATTTCAAAATTAGGTTACCATTAGATTTTAAAATTTTCTAAAGCTAATTGTGGTTTTAATATTTCTGTTCTCTCAATCTGCGGATAGATGACGACACCAATTCTATTCTCGCGTCAACAAAGTCGGCCCTCTAGAAGTTTCTCTCGAGTCTTGAGGTGAAGGGAGATAATGAAGATCCCCTAATAATCTGGAGTGGGACTCTTCGGCAATGACGAAGCCTCCTCGAATCTATATAGTTGTAAGTAATCGTGTTTATAGTGTCCACTTATACCCTATACCCCCCATTATATGGTATATTTATATATCAAACTTCTTTTTGCCATTGACGGATGTCAATAAAATTGTTTTTTAAATCTAAATCCTAATATGAGGTATCTTATTTTTTCTTCATATGTTCTCATAGAAACACGTCGTATGGATGGGGGACTGGAAGGTTTTCCCATTCTGTTCTGCTATGGGTCAGTTGTTTTATTTAGCAATACTGATGACCATTTGATAATGTTTAAATCATTTGGTTTGTTATACTTTTTCTCTAATTTTTGTTCGAGCAATATACTTTCTATCCTTATTTATACTTTATACTTAGTATCTTACGTAGCAAGTTTTCCTTGTTTTGGGAATGGATATTGCCTTGCCGAGGTTTTTAACTAAGAAACTATTATGATTATTGATATTCGGCTTATATCTTTCTGTTTTAGCGTACATTTTGTAGTAAAATGAAGGTGTCATAACAAATATATCAGACAAGAGGGGTGGAGATATTCCAATCGCTGCTAAACGAGAGCCACCGACAGCAGATAGCCAGCCCTCTGACGCACGTAAGACGCGTGGCCTACCAGATAAGATACCTTCCCTGTTCCTGTCTAAACGATAACTTTTCTGTTGGCTGAGTATTTTTCCTCCTACCCCATATATCAATAGCCTTAGTTCAAAAATACCTTTATTAGTGCCGCTCACTAAGAGTTACATAAATTTTGATACATTGCCTTGGAGGCAAAGGCAAATAAGGCACCAAGCTTCTAATAAATAATAAACTGTACGGAAAATATTTAGAATATTTATTTGAACATTAAAATGTATTCTATCTATAATATATGTAATTAAGAGAGAGAGAGAATAATTATATCACAAAATATATCAAATTTATATATATAATTTTAATTGTAAAATATGCAATAACATTAATTTTTACAAAACTATTTTAGAGGCGTAATATTCTTTTTAAAATAAAACAATTTCTACTGTCCTTACTGCGATGGAAAAATTAAAGGGAGGGCCTGGCTCATCAGTGGTGAACCCTCCCAGCGGTTTCGCCAGTTTAATCTACCATACCGCTGTTATATTGCATTTTTGGAACTTCCTTTTATAGTTGATTGTTGTAAGCCTCTTGGAATGGGTATTTTAGAAGAACTATGGACATAAGATTTTAGGACAGCAGAATTAAATATAATTATAAATATATAATGGCTGGGAGGGTTCACCACTGATGAGCCAGGCCCTCCCTTTTATTTTTCCATCTCAGTAAGGACAGTAGAAATTGTTTTATTTTAAAAAGAATATTACGCCTCTAAAATAGTTTTGTATTTTGATAACAGATGGCGCGCTAGTGCATCGTAACATAATTGTTCAAATAAAAGACACAATTTTATATTTGCGGAAGAGCGATTGCTCGAAGCATATTATATATTTATAATTATATTTAATTCTGCTGTCCTAAAAGCTTATGTCCATAGTTCTTCTAAAATACCCATTCCAAGAGTCTTACAACAGTCAACTATAAAAGGAAGTTCCAAAAATGCAATATAACAGCGGTATGGTAGATTAAACTGGCGAAACCGCTGGGAGGGTTCACCACTGATGAGCCAGGCCCTCCCTTTAATTTTTCCATCGCAGTAAGGACAGTAGAAATTGTTTTATTTTAAAAAGAATATTACGCCTCTAAAATAGTTTTGTAATTTGATAACAGATGGCGCGCTAGTGCATCGTAACATTAAATTTCAAAAATATATTTCTGAGGTATTTATTTTTCAGAAGTCCATTTTCTAACTCAAACATTTTCCTCTTTTGTAGAAATTCAAACAAATTTGATCTGCGGCCGTTAATTTTTTTTCCAAAATGTTCGCAATATTTGTTAGCTAACTTCTCTTTATCTCTATTTATTTTGTAATTTAAACCTTATAAAATACTAATGAACGATATAACAATCCCTATATATATAAGAGTCAGTGTATGTATGTATGTATGTGTGTTTGTTACAATGTCGGCTATACACGTCCACAATACGTAACTAATCTGACTGAAATTTTAACAGTATATTGAGTAGAATCTGGAAAAACATTTAGTGAAATTTTCAGGTCTCTATCACGAATATTCTTCGAGTTATTTGCAAATTGCGTTGCAAATCTGTCCTTTCGCTCGCAAGCAGCGCCTCTAGCGGTGAAGATGGGAGGTAATATCAGCTGACCTAATGTACATGTAAAACGTGTTTTAACAGGACATAGAGAAAAATCTGGAAGAGATATTTATCGGATTTTTAGCCAAGAAAAATTTAAATTGACAGGTTCTGAGCAAAAATAGTTGGTTTTTTAGTCAGAAAATGATGATGGCAATAATACGTATCATATTTGATTATCAGATGCAAAATTATACTGGGAAAATTCCAAAAAGCAGAAACCAAGGTAGGCAAGTTCAATTTTATTATGCAGGAAAAAAATGGTAGCATAAAAACATTCATTCGAGCAGAAGACATAAAGCCAGATCATCTCTCTATAAAAATATCGCTTCTCAGACACAAAGTTTGGAGCGGGACACAAGAGTGACATCCACGGCGCCAATTTATAATTGTAACGAATAGTATTTGAATAAAAACATTTAATCGCGGAAAACCGGGTCATTCGGCTAGTTAATAAATGAAAATAAATTTTTTAAAAACCTTTATTTAAATGCAGTAAAAAGGAATAAATTAAATATTTTTTATCTTTTATCATTGGAAAATTAGATGTATCTGAGTGAAAATAAAAGCGGTGGGGGACGATCATCATGAATTTCGAACCAAATGTCATTTAATATTAAACAACTGATTAGCGATTTTTATAAGTGTTTACTAAATTTTTACCTCTTCTCTAAATATGATCGTCCCCCATCGCTTTTATTTTCACTCATATATATCTAATTTCCCTATGAAGGAAGATAAAAATATTTTATTTTTCCTTTTTAGTGTATTTGAATGAAAGCTTTTTCTTTTTTTAATTCATTATTTTATTAATTACTAGCGGATGTACCCGGCTTCGCCCGGGTTTTACCCGAGTAAAGGTTTGTCTAACGAATATTTGTTAAAATAATTCTCTACGACTTATAAAAAAAATAATAGATATATTTTGATAATTTGAAACTCGTAAATTTGAATCTCTCGATAAAGTGAACATTTTTTCCCGGTCCCTGTGTGCCGTGTCATCCTGAATTTTGTCTTTCCTAATTTTCTACATTACATAATCATCGTTTTATCTATTGAACATTTTTTCCCGGTCCTTTGAAAAATACTCGATAAGTTGAATAAAATCAATATTAATTGGTACCCTCGGTAATGGGAAGTTAAAGGAATAGTATCTTTGCCTTGGAATTGTATCATTATTCATGTCTCAAATAAATTGCCGTGTCATCCTGAGATAATCTTACTTTTGATAAATAATCTTTAAGATAATAAACTTAGTGATAATAAAACTTATAGATAAAAAAACTAGTTATCATCGTCGCAATGGTGGCGCTGCTTGCGAGTTAAATCTACAAATCTGCAAATAACTCTAAGGATATTCAAGATATTCAAGAAATTATTTTTCAGAAACCTTCCCAGTACTATACTAAATAACTTCTCAAAGTTTCATGGCGTTCCAATGAGTGGTTTGGTCAGGCATAAAGGACAGACAGACACACATACATACATTCATTTTATATATATAAATTTAGTTATTTTTTAGTTATCATGTATTTACAAAACTTAGAATCAAATGTTGAATTATATTCGAAATCTCGCCAAAATATTCGAATATGCACATCGATATTAAACCCTCTAGGATTGTTAATTTTTGTTTATAAAATTCGACAAAAGTAATTTGATATATAGGTTTTTAACTTTTAATTAGACAATTTTAATTTATATTTAGACATTTTAAATTTTAATTTAGACATTTTTCATATCAATTTAGACATTTTTCATTTTAATTTAGCAATTTTCTTTTTAATTTAGACATTTTTCATTTTAATTTAGACACATGGACTTTTTTATATTATATTTATTTAAGACACTTTAGAACACAACTAAATATATTATTAAAATAGTATCTGTTGGGAATCTCTTATGGTTCAGACAATGAAACAACAAATAACAAGTTTACTTACAGCTGAAATGGTTTCAAAGAATTAGGCAATTTTACCTTTTAAGAAAGTATTTTAAATTTATTATTTTAAAAGAGAAAGAGAAAAGAACATTTAACAATTTACATTACAATTACTAATTTTGTAAACAAAACAAAAACACTCCTTTGTTCTCGTTTTTATATTACAGTGTTGTCAGTCTAAAAGTATTTCAAGATCATTGATTTACTATTCTTCTTCTTTTCCAACAGTATCGTCTTATTTCTACTAATTTTAAAATGAATAGAGGCTCGTATCAAGCAATATCAAAAGGAAAACAGGAAACTTTAATCAAGTTGCTATGTTTAAAAGACGAAACTATGCAAAATCTTCTAAGTTATTGAACATCAATTATAGTTCTGTTATGAAGAATTATAAAAAAGAAAGCTGATTAAAATTAATAAAGAAAGGAGGATTTAGACAGAAAAAAATTATTTAAGCGATTTAGATTTTATTTTAAAAAGTATATACAAAATAATTCTAGTATAACCTTTTAAAAAATTAAGAGATGAATTGAAAAATATTTAAATCTAGAAGTGTCGCAAACAACAATAATCAATGCAATAAATGATTTTAAAATAACTCTGAAAAAGTAATCTATTGAATTAATCAACATAAAATCAGATGAAACTAAGCGAAAACGAAAGGAAGATGCGAAATTGTTTATTGATAATTCATCTGATTTAAAAATGATGTCAAATATCGTTATTTCCTTTTCAAGCCCTTCTTTCTTATAATAAAAACTATATTCAATATTTTTAGTTGTTTAAAATGCTCCTAAATAAAAGTAATATATAGAAAAGTCCATGTGTCTAAATTTAAATGAAAATTGTCTAAATTAAAATTTAAAATGTCTAAATTAAAATGAAAAATGTCTAAATATAAATTTAAAATGTCTAATTAAAAGTTAAAAACCTATATTTCTTAACGACGATTTTACTGCTTATGTTCGCTCAGTATATATAAATGTTTCAAAATCCCTTCTCTTAAAATCTATCGTTAATATTTATTACAATTAAAAATCACAAAGAATATTGCAAAAGCGAATTTTTATACGTTCAAGTGATGCATTAAAGGAAATAAAATACTAATTGTGCTGATGACCCGCGCCACACACATTTAAGGAAATATATATAAACTAACGGTTATTTTTTAAATCGCGCAGAATATAGCCTAATAGTCTTTCTTGATATATCAAGAGGATCAAACCATGAACACGATTCAGGCTGTTGGTCCTCACCAACCTGGTGTAGTCTGCAACTCACCGACCAAAGAAACTGGCCCTAGAAATTTCCTGAAAATCAAGGAACGATTATTTAAAGCGAAAAGTATATTTTTTAATCACCTATCATTCGATATAATTATTCTAATAGAAGAAGCAAATCATAAGCAAAATTACATTTTTTGTTGATAAAGAGAGTATTTTATCTGATATATAGGTTTTTAACTTTTAATTAGACAATTTTAATATATATTTAGACATTTTTCATTTCAATTTAGACGTTTTTCATTTTAATTTAGACACTTGGCCTTTTATATAAAATGTCCATGTGTCTAAATTAAAATGAAAAATGTCTAAATTGAAATGAAAGTGTCTAAATTAAAATGAAAAATGTCTAAATATATATTAAAATTGTCTAATTAAAAGTTAAAAACATACATAAAGTTATAATATCATTGAAAGAATTTATAATCAAGTTAAAATAAATATATATGTATCATACACAACTGGAAACTTCACACTATTTTGAATCGATTTCTAAATAAAATAGAAAATATTCCTGAAAACCTCATGAGAGAGACCAAAAGTAATCTCTCTGATATATAGGTTTTTAACTTTTAATTAGAGAATTTTAATTTATATTTAGACATTTTTCATTTTAATTTAGACACTTTCATTTTTATTTAGACATTTTCAATTTTAATTTATTCATTTTTCATTTCAATATAGACATTTCTCATTTTAATTTAGACATTTTTTATTTTAATGTAGACACATCGACTTTTTATAGAAAGGTTGATGTGTCTAAATTAAAATGAAAAATGTCTAAATAAAAATTAAAGTGTCTAAATTAAAATGAAAAATGTCTAAATATAGATTAAAATTGTTTAATTAAAAGTTAAAAACCTTTATAAGAGGCTAAACCTATTGCAGTTATAACAATTAAAGAGCCTGGTACCAGCATTCTACGGTTTAGCTATTATATATATATCCTGATCGCCCATATGAGCATTTTAGATGGAAAAGCACCATCTAGTGGAACAAAAAAAAACGAACTAAACGTTGATTTAACTTGTTTGATGATATATTTTTTTCTATTTTTCTTCTTTTTTTCTTATATATATTACAATAATAGTACAATAATATGTAAATAAAATTATAATTTTAATTATCGTACAGAATATAGTACAGAAATCTCTGAATATGGGGTTGATGGACGATGAGAATTGACTCAGATGGTGGGCGGATGGCTTAATCATGCTGCAACTTTGTTGCTGACACGAAAGGAAATCAAAGAGGAGAATCTAAAAGATAAGACAAATTCTCCAACACTTAGAAAAAAACAGAAGATAAAATAAGAAAGTTGACTCATAATTGACTAATATTGAAGGACTTTGGCTCTGGCAAGATAGACCTCTTCTTTATTTACTCATTCTATTCGTGGGACTCTCCTTATGATGGCGCATATTGTTTCTCCCAGACAATGCATTTCCTTTGACATTGTTTTCAAGCTATAAAAATTAATTACTTTTAGCTTGTATAAATGTAAATCTGGATAGTGAAGATTTTATTTTCTAACTTATGTATCATAAAAATATCATTTATATTTTATCCTTTTAAAATGAATAAACATAATGCCAATCATTTGAATACCATATATACTCATATCATGCTTCTTTCCATAAATGATCAAAACCTATAAATGTAATTAATCTTGACTAGGGTCAAGATAGATAAGGATATCTCTGGGTGATTATATCATTATTTCATGTAATCTATACTATCAAACTGAAATCCTGTGTTTGTATCTGTCACAATAACTACTCTGAATAATGTGATATTTTAGCACAACTTAATGGGGCGCAATTTATAGGTTAACTGACATAATTTCTACTTTAAAACTACTTGAACCATGAAAGTTATATTATCATTTTTTAAATTATAATAAATATAAGTAATAATTTTTACAACGATGATTTTTATATTTTAGTAAAACAATTTAGATTGGGTGAGTCCTCACTTGGGCAAATGCCGGTCGAAAGGCTGTTCATTGCTTTAGTATTATAAAATGGAGGATTGTTTTCACACAACAATCCTGATATCAATAATTGCGCAAGCTAACACATTATACTAGCTATCTTACTTCATTATCCGAACTTTTCAGGGCTAAGATGACTGGTTATCTTGATCCAGTAATCTTCGTGCGAAATTCTGCTTTTTCAGGCTCAAAGCAATAACAGAGGTAGAATTCTGGCATATTCCACATCATTCGTCGCACTTCGGATGACTAAACGACATTTATAAATAAAGATACTTTATTTTGGAAGTGTGAAATATTTCATATAATGATTTTCGTGTATATAGACAAGTGAGACTAAACATTATATTCTTTCTGACAGTATTTCTATCTTTAAAAGCTGAAATAAAGAATGAAAGGCTGCCCCTTCCGTAAAAATAATAATAATAAAAAACTATGCGCTATCTATTAAACCTTCTATGTAATCTTGCAGCCTCAGGTTAGTAACAAGCTACGGCACTAATTTTCAAAATGTTGGAACTCCCTCGTCAGTCCTTTACGGGCTTTAATATCATGAGATCCACAAGATTTCCATGAACTCTTCATAATTTCCCGAAGAAGTATTTAGCTGGTAAAGTAGCTAGGCGAAATCTATAGACAAAATATAGATGGAAATTTCGCCGATTGGATATTTTGGGTGTGTGTGTGATCTATAGAAAGAAAGGACACCTCTCTTATCAAAATAGATGCAAAAACAATTAGCTATCTCATAGTGTGATTGTGGCTTTGTCACATACACGATTCTGCTAGATTTATGAAGTCAATAGAAGCGCATAGATTCTACAACTAATTTGATTAAGAAAAAGGCATCTCCTTATCGTGCAACTGAAAGTTGCTGATGACTTGCGCCATCTATCGGAATAAATACCAACTATTCTCATTGATTTTTAATTATTCCAGAATTGGCCAAATACCCATTCTTGATTAATCAAGAAAAGCTAACCACGGACGCGTTTCGGGCTGTTGGCCCTCATTTGATGGTAGATGTAGAATTTCTTTTCTTATAAATTCAAATTTTATTAGATTTCACACGTGGTATTCGTGAATTCTTCTGAATTGGCCTAAAAGACATTAGCTGGAAATGTGGTTTGGACAATTATATGAGCGAAATTTAATTTTCCAACGCTGGTGTTGAGACTTTGTTGCTGTCTGCTAGAGTGTGAAGAAGGTCATTAGAAGGCGTATAATTCTTTATTTTATTTATACGGGAGAGGTGACTTTTCTCTTTATATAGATCACTAACCTGCCGCAAAATGTCAATTTATCCCTGTAGACACAAATTAGATTCAATATACTGTCGTGAATCATTTTAAATATATTTCCTAAAATATATATTAGAGATTTAAAACATTTTTGTTTTTGCAGATATCCGAAAAGAATATCGATATCTAAATGTGTTTGGCGCTATTCAATTCCGGTGCTGGTATTAATGAGCTGATTCCCTCTTCCTGTGTACACCCTTTCTTATCAGCGTTATTCAGGAATGGCGGGTACTTATACCAAATAACATCCTGGGTACAGCTACCTTACAACTTAAAGTACAAGGATACTCAGATTGTTCTTTCAAAGTACTTTCTATTAGTATTTACACTAGCCGAATCGCCTTGATTCTGCTCGAATGAATGGTGGCGCCCATCGATTAGTATCTCAACAAATAAATGAATAAAAATAAAATAGGCATATCCTGACCACTTACATAATTATATAACATGATAATAAAATTGTTCAGGTTTAGCTTGATAGAAACTGACATTATATTACAATATAATGCGGCTTATGATTGTAGAACGACATTTGAAAATTATCCCGCATGTGTTTCTTTTGAACGAAAAATCGAAATTTATTTTAAGGAGAAAAATAGCGATTATTTCTAACCTTAGGGATGAAGTATGAAAGGATGAATTATGAGAGGATGAATTGTGAAGAGTAATGATAAATTTCTATAAAAAGCCCATGTGTCTAAATTAAAATGAAAGATGTCTAAATTAAAATGAAAGATGTCTAAATTAAAATGAAAAATGTCTATATTGAAATGAAAAATGTCTAAATTAGAATTGAAAATGTCTAAATAAAAAGAAAAACGTCTTAATTAGAATGAAAAATGTCTAAATATATATAAAAATTGTCTAATTAAAAGTTTAAAAACCTATATATAGATGGCGCGTTATCAACATATATAGTCACGACCGTCATGGGTTCTGTCACGGATGCGCGCGCATCATCATTAAGATCATTATCATTATCTAATGATAATAATAATAATAATTATTATTATTATTATTATATTATTATTATTATTATCCATCCATTATATATATAGTCACGACCGTCATGGGCCGGCCGGTTCTGTCACGGATGCGCGCGCACAGGGAGGTCACGTGCTCGCCGGCAGCCAACGGGCGCGCGCCGCCGGCATTACGTCATAGATTATAAACACAAGGTAATACGGCCAAATAAAAAAATAGTGTGTGATAAGGCACAATTTGGATTATCTACTTATATAATTGCCTTATTCTCTCTGTGTGAAGTTCACTGTGTGAAGTTCACGGATAGATTTTGGTCAGAATGGATAAAATAAAAAAAAGTGTCAAGGGATGGGAATCGAACCCACGACCTTCCGCTTACCGGGCAGATGCCATGACCACTAGGCTACCCTGGACATATTTTTCCGTTCACATTTTTATTTTTATATTTTCAAGACACACACAGTTTGGGGCGGGACGTTTCACAAGAGAGACATCCACGGCGCCAATTTATAATTGTAACGAATAGTATTTTAATTAAAACATTTTTAAAATATATACGCACTCGGGTAAAACAAGGGCGTTGCCCGGGCCATTCGTCTAGTTGCTATATATACGAGGTGTGTTCAAAAGGTATCGCGACTTTTGAATTTTCGCGGGTTACGAATATTCGAATTTCGATCTTTTTGTGGCTTTATGTTGGTACTCATGTCTCTCACTTATGCCGACAAGCTCGGCCATTTTGAATGTTCACTTAATTGTTGACAGCTGCTTTGCTTGCAGGTGTTTTGGATCGTCTTCGATTTTTACCTATTAAAAAAATGGATCAAAGAACCTGTATCAAATTTTGTGTGAAAAACGAAATTAAGTGCGCGGATGCATTCCGAATGTTGACTGTGGCATTCGGAGAAGCTACCTTGGACCGAAGCAACGTTTATCGGTGGTACAAAATGTTCTCAGAAGGCCGAAAAGATGTGAACGACGAAGAGCGTGCCGGACGCCCGAGTACTTCAACAACAGACGAAAAAATTAATGAAGTGGAGAAAATGATATTGGCCAATCGTCGAATCACCGTTAGAGAAGTTGCTGAGGACCTAAACATATCGATTGGCTCGTGCCATTCGATTTTTATCAATGATTTGGGCATGAGACGGGTCGCCGCGAAATTCGTACCAAAATTGCTCAATTGCGACCAAAAACAGCATCGCATGAACATTGCTAATGAGATGTTGGACTCTGTCCGCGACGACCCAAATTTGCTCCAGAGGGTCATAACTGGTGACGAAGCGTGGGTTTATGGTTATGACGTGGAAACCAAAGCTCAATCATCTCAATGGAAGCTGCCCCACGAACCAAGACCGAAAAAAGCGCGCCAAGTTCGGTCGAATGTGAAAGTTATGCTGACAGTTTTCTTCTATTGCAGGGGCGTGGTGCATCATGAGTTCTTGCCACAGAGTAGAACGGTCAATAAGGAATATTACCTGCAAGTTATGCGCAATTTGCGCGAAGAAATCCGCCAGAAATGCCCGGATTTGTGAAAGAACAAAAATTGGCTTTTGCACCACGATAACGCCCCTGCCCACACATCGTTGCTTGTGCGCGACCTTTTGGCCAAAAACAACACACTAATGATGCCGCAGCCACCGTATTCCCCAGATCTGGCCCCCTGTGACTTTTACTTGTTCCCTAAACTGAAGAGGCCCATGATAGGACGACGTTACGCTACGCTTGACGAGATAAAGACGGCTTCGAAGGAGGAGCTGAAAAAGATTTTTAAAAAATGATTTTTTGAAGTGCTTCGAAGATTGGAAAAACTGTTGGCACAAGTGTATAATATCTCATGGGGATTACTTTGAAGGGGACAAAATAGGTATTCATGAATAAATAAATAATTTTTGAAAAAACACAAAAGTCGCGATACTTTTTGAACACACCTCGTATAGAAATTGTCTTTTTTTTTGTAATATTACTATAGTATATAAATTTATTATTAATTTATATCTAAATCAAGATTTAAAAGTTGTCAAGTAGAAAGAAAATAGGAAAAATGATGAAATAAAGTATAAATAAAAATTCCAAGTATATTTTGATTTTTTTATGAACACAAGAATGATAAAAAATAAAAAATATTTTTGAAATTTATTTTATTTATACTTCATTTTCCCTATTTTGTTTCTACTTCACAACTATAAATTAATAATTAAATTAAGACAAATAAATTAATAATTTTATTTACACTAATAATATTCCAAAATTTATAATAAAATTGTTCAGGTTTAGCTTGATAGAAACTGACATTATATTACAATATAATGCACTTATGATTGTAGAACGACATTTGAAAATTATCACGCATATGTTTCTTTTGAACGAAAAATCGAAATTTATTTTAAGAAGAAAAATAACGATTATTTCTAACCTTAGGGATGAAGTATGAAAGGATGAATTATGAGAGGATGAATTGTGAAGAGTAATGATAAACGGAAAAATAAAGTGTCCAGGGATGGGAATCGAAACCACAGTGTTCCGCTTACCGGGCAGATGCCATGTCCACTAGGCTACCCCGGACATATTTTTCCCTTCGTAAATATTATTGTCGTATATTTATATTTTAATAATATAATATAATATTGTATATAATATATTAATATAATCATAATATTAAATCCACAGATTATTATTCTGCGATATATTGTTTATATCATAACATATAATTTATCATCAATTAATTCGATTGATAACTTGTAATTCTTAAGCTTGCATCTAATGCGGTGTAATATAATAAAGGCCATTTAAATAAATAAAGCCTAAAATATATTTCTACCTTCAAATCAACCTAAATACACCACATTTATATTAAACATCAAAATTTTTAAATTAATTTATACAAAGCAGAAATTAAAATTCCCCTATAAAACAATATATATATTGTTTTGAAAATAGAGCAATCCATATTTAAATCATTAGATAATAAAAGGCATATATTGGATTAATAAATATAAGTGAAAAATAGTATTAAAAATAAAGAAGGGATTTCCAGACCAGGAGCACATGTGCTTTTTAGATAGCAGAGCGCAATCTAGTGGAACAGAAATCAACTAAACATTGATTTGGCCTGTTCCCTGAAATTTGGCCAACCCATTTTATTGATAAATATCAGGGAATAGGCTAAATCAATGTTTAGTTGATTTCTGTTCTACTAGACGGCGCTCTGCCATCTAAAAAGCACATGTGTTCCTGGTCAGGATATGCCTTCTTTATTTTTAATATCAATACCTGACCTTTTTATTTTTATTTTTTTCTATTATTTTTCCACGGGTTAGTGTATTTACGCAAGTTTAGCCTTAAATACCCATTTCTTGGTTCCTTAAGATGTCTCTGGGACCAAAACGAATTTTGGTCGCATTGGTACAGCCTGCTCCACGCTGACGAGCGCCAACAGCGCGAAACGCGATCTTGGATGGCTTTTCTTGATTTATCAATAAAATGGGTTGGCCAAATATCAGGGAACAGGCTAAATCAATGTTTAGTTTATATCTGTTCCACTAGACGGCGCTCTGCCATCTAAAAAGCACATGTGCTCCTGGTCAGGATATGCCATTTTTATTTTTAATATATTATTCTTACTCATTTTATACCATATATAAGTATAGAGAGAGTCTGTTTCGTGTCTGCTAATAGAAATTCGTAAATATGTTATAAAATAATTTTCCTATCCCAAAGGTTCGTCGTCGGGCTAATTTATATAAGTTTCTAATAGCCTATAGGATATACTATTTCTTCCGGTACGAGGACTCTTCTTCACGAGAGGAGTAGCAAACATATATTTTACATTTCATATACAGAGTGCTTCAAAAGGTAATTTACAATATTCCAAAGTTCAATAACATGAACTATAGTTTTATTTACATAAATTAATTCAAGCTTAAATAGTGTTCTCTAACTCAAAATGTTTTATTGTATTTGTCTTTCAAGTATTTAGAATAATGATATCTACACAAGAAAAGGCGTTATATGTGATCATAGTTTTGCATTAATAATGATTTATTTATGATCATATTAGTATTATAATTGCTATTTTCTTCAAACTGATAATACTAACTGAGGGGGTCAATATTATTGCACTTTTAAATTGTAAATGCCTTTTGGGTCTCAGGAGAATGCCCGTAGTATTGGCCCATAAAAAATAAATAGAAGGTTTTGACCACTTATACTAATTGAGAATCATAGAAACATTTACGCCATTTTTATAAACTTTACAGTAGGTGAGGAAGTTAACCCTGTGTCTAAATATCCTATAAGAGACCTCGACTCACCAGATAAGTGTCCACCAGACACCATGTGTCTAAGACCTTGTAATAGACTTTCACTCACCAGGCAGGGAGGGTGAGCCTGTGTCAAAGACCCTATAAGAGACCTCCACTCACCAGATAAGTGTCCACCAGACACCATGTGTCTAAGACCTTGTAATAGACTTTCACTCACCAGGCAGGTAGGGTGAGCCTGTATCAAAGACCCTATAAGAGACCTCGACTCACCAGATAAGTGTCCACCAGACACCATGTGTCTAAGACCTTGTAATAGACTTTCACTCACCAGGCAGGTAGGGTGAGCCTGTATCAAAGACCCTATAAGAGACCTCGACTCACCAGGTAAGGAGGATGAGCCTGTCTACCGACATGCCAGGTTGCTCCTGCGCCCCGTCCACGGGCAAATTAGCGGGGAAGTCGAACACGCAGTACCGGCACTCCGTCTTAAACTTCTGCAACTCCGTGAGGAAGTCGTTATAACTGGCATTGCGCTCTCCCTTGGTCTCCACGTCGATGACTTTCTCGTCCTTGATGTAGTAGATGATATAACGGTACTTCTTGTCCTTCTTGATAGCCTCGTAGACAAGCTTGGACTCGGTAGACACCGTGACCCCTGAGGACTGCACCACACGTCAATGGTTACTGAATCTAGGTAATTATTCGATATTGTTTCAAGCAAATCTAAGAGGAATATTTTCGATAAATTGTTATTTTTCAGGCTCTGAATGGTCTCATCCAAACTCTTTTATATCAATTATTTTATATAAAAAATATATCAGCATTACTCCTTGGTCTTTTTTTTGCTTATCCCTAGTACACATGGTACAGGTCATGATAATCATGGTGGGTAGTTAGCGACTGCTTTTACTGTAAGCGCAGACTAGTCCACACAACTTAATTAAGATAATTCTTCGAGAAAGCTCGCAACTCTTTAATATTAAAATACTAATATCATTATCAATTTAGCGCCATATATCACTGAAAATTAGAAATAATTTGTTGACGCTGATTGTTACGCTAAATTATAAATAAAATAATTTGAAAAAGTTTATAGAGTAAAGAAAAAATGTGTAGGACAGCAATATGGTTACAAAAATTAGCCATGATCTGTTGTGTTATGGAAAAGGTTTTTCCGCCGGAAGGCGCTAGATAAGGATGAATGGTTAGTCAGCCCAGTTGTCAGGAATAAACAGGGATTTTCTATCATTCTCCGGTTGTCCTCCATCACTTTGATGCTGTTCTAGAGTTTTCTCATATATCTCGTGGTATCCTGTTACTGTGCTTGGGCCTTAACCGCATCCCTCCTACAAGGAGAAAGTGATCAACAACTGCTGTGTATTACCATATATACATAGATATATATACATAATACAATAATATACATAAAGTATATAAAAGTTGAAATATAGGAGGTTTGGTTTTGATTTTTTCAAATGAATAATCAAATAAATTATAAGAAGTAAAAAACTCCAGCGGAGCTTTGTCAGTTATGCGTCATATACTGGGTAGAAAAAGGAAAAGAGAAAAGAGAACATTTTTTAAATAGAAAATAGCAAACGACAGAACACCATGATAATAATTTTCCAATAGTTAAATAAAAGCTGAGGTGAAGAAAGAAATTTTCCTATCTTCTCTCTTCATGAAAGATGATAATTTTTATTTTATTTTTGTGGTTTAAAAGCTTATTCTAATGACTATCTAGTTAAAATGGAAGAATACACAATATAAGATATTATAATAATAATAGTAAATCTTCTTAAATATTTTATATTTAAATATCTAATCGATTCTAATTATGAGTGAGTGTATCATAAAGCAAAATATGTATATGTTTTCAATACTATGCAAATACCTCTTTGTATTGACAGACCAAAGAGTAATGATGATATATTTTTTATATAACATAATTGATATAAAAGAGTTGGGGGGGTCGGTGGAGGGCTGGTTAAACCGTTTGGTTTTCGACCGCTACGACCCGGGTTCGATTCCCGCATTGGACACTTTTTTATGTTAAAAAAAAAAATGCTCCAATGGCCCCCGATTCTTGCAAAAGTCCAACCCCACCAGCGAGTGCAAGTAACCAAACGGGGCTCTGGCACATTTGTAGGTGCAAAGTCGAACTGCTTTTCACATGTGTAGACATGTGCGCTTACAGTAAAAGCAGTCGCTAACTACCCACCATGATTATCATGGCCTGTACCATGTGTACTAGGGATAAGCAAAAAAAAGACCAAGGAGTAATGCTGATATATTTTTTATATAAAATAATTGATATAAAAGAGTTGGGATGAAACTATATAATTTTTCAACATACAATAAAATTAAAGTGACAATAAAAGTTTTAAATGGTTAAATTACCTGCGATATGTCAGCAATAAAGACAAAAGAAAAAAGGTGGATAAAACTGCTAACTCAGCCCTGCCTATAACCTATCTCAATTTTTTTATAAAACTATCAATTTTAATAAATTAATAGAATGATTAACGTGAAATAAATTATGAAGAGAATACAAAAACAACAAAAAAAGAATTAAGCCATGCGAAGAGTTGTCAGTGATCGAATATACCAGACCTATAGTTTTCAAAACCCTACTCTCCCTCCATCTGGGAAAATATTCAATTCCTCCCTCCGTGTCAAAAGGATGAATGAAAACCATAAAGGTTAGTTCGACCAATTAAAAAAGAGGTTGGTGCTCAGGTGGGCCTTTACAGAAGAAGACCAGGGCAGTAGTTTCGGCACTTAAACCTTTTATAGCAAGAATTTAGATAGAATGTTATTCTTACTTATATATAATAGACATAATCAACATTTATATATGTTAATATAAATAATGTTTATTATATATTCATTATATTAGCAAGTGGTATATAAAAATAATATGATAGGTATACGGATAGTTTATTTTACAACTTTAGGGTAATAATAAAGTAGAAAGACTATATTTGCATTATATCAGTAGCAATGCTGCGACTAAAAATTCAGAAATTCGATTTTATTTTTGGTTTAGATCTTGTTAACTTATTTTGTATTTTTCCAAAGTGTGAGTTTATTCTGAATAACTGTTTGGGTGCAAGTAAATATGACAATGACGGCCTTCTGCAATACCAGGACATACTGGCACTCCGAGAGCATCTCTAGGTAAAGGAATTCTCATATATCCACTGGTTGCGGAAGCCTTTGTTCCTCCAGGTATAGATGAGGCCGGTCGTCTGTCCTCTTTTCTCCAGAAGTCTGGAGCCTATTTCTGGCGAGGTTGGGGGAGTGGCCCGTGACGTGACGTCAGGAGAGTCGCCTCCCTCGTCAGGAATAGGATCGGCGGCTCAAATACGCCCAAACCAAAATAAAGTTGAGACCTCACACTAACTTGTAAGGAAAAACGTGGGCGATGCCGATGACTTTTCCTGCCTCTACACATCGTGAAGGAGGTTGCCCGTATTCATTTTTCTCGTCTCTTATTTTTTTCTTGATTACAGACCTAATGCAGTATAAGCTATCTCTACATACCCACAGATGCTTCATTAGAATTATAAGAAAACTAAGACTGAATTGGATGGAAGCACGAGCTGATACAGGATAGCCTGTTCAAAAGAGGAGCTGATGAACGAAGGCTCTTGATCTATAGGACGCACTCATATATACACTATATTTGTGAACAACTGAAAAGAGAAACTAAATAAAAATTATTGCCACAAATAGAAAAACATGCTTATAGATAGATCGACTTAGAGAAACTGTATGCATTTCCCTACATTTTATTTACCCTTATTTACTCCTTTATTATATATTACCCTTTATTTACAAAATATTTTCTGTAAATATTAAATAAAAGAGTCAATAAAATTGTTTAAATTGTCAAATATCATCTCAGAGAAGTCTGATTGAGGTGGCAAACTAGAGTCAAACCATACATACCATTATGGAGCCCCACTGTTGCCCTTTTAAAGAATTTCAAAAGTAGAGATTTGTATGTCGCCAGAGCTTGAACATGATAAAATTAAAATATTTTTATTTATATTTAACGTGATTTTTTTTTTTGTATCTAAGCAATGATTCCAATCCGAAAACGTGCGTTTTAATCCTAATAGGTTTGCGCCAATTTTATGAACAATTCAAAATAATGTATTTTCTTTAAGACCCAATGCAGTCCAGACTATTTTTACATATAGTGTTTTTTTATTCCCACATTCTCACATCAATATCACACAAGAATAAACCTTTAAATTAAAACTGTGTAGGCAGAATATGAATATTAAAATAAGAACATTAGGCCTCCAAAGAAATTTTTCTTCTTTACAAATTATTTATTCACAAATATTTCTAGTTTTCGGGCAAGAAAGCCTTTCTTTCTTGAGAGCTAGAGAGATTTGTGGATAAAAGATTTGTAAAAAAAGAAACTTTTCCCTGGAGGCCTAATGTTCTTATTTTAATATTGATTCAAAGGATTATTTTATCGAATAATATAATTATTTAAGCTATCAGATAGATTAAATTAACCAAACCACTGGGGAATGGAACCACTATATTAATATATATTAATTAGTACAAAGAGAGATTAATATCTGTATTATATTTAAAATGAATACACACATAAATACAAATTAAATATAAATGAAATCAAATGAAGTTAAAGGCAAAAGGTGTATAATAAGTTTTTTATTGTTAAGAATTCAAAAGTTTTTATTTTTTAATTTTTTTTTTTGTAACAAGTTAGTGTAATAACAGGTTAGCGCTGAAATTTCGGCAGTTACGCGTCACTAAAACGGAACATAAAAAAGGAACTATTTTGAAGTTAGTGAGAATAGAAAAGAATAAGATTTGATCAAACAAATGAACTCTCAAAATAATTTCTTTACTTTTATTTGTTTGATCAAAGGGTTCTCTATTTTGTCTTTTTTTTTTCTCTCATGCTATTTTCAATTCTTCTTCCTTGATTTTAACATTAATCATTGCACAAATATTATATTGATCTTCATACTCTGTATCACCAAACGAACTAACAAATTATATGTTTTAACTAAATAAATATAAAATACTGATGCTATCTGAAATTACGAGAATTTACACTATGAAACTGGTTTGCTCTCAAGCCAAATGATTCTTCTCTTCATGGCCCTAACTACGATAAAACTCTTTTCGTTGTTTTGACTTAAAATATAGTTAAGTTTAATCGAACAAAATGAAGAAGCGAATCGTTATAGGGTCTCACCTCGGTATCTTAGTTTGAATATTTCTTTGAATCAATAATAAAAATTAATGACGCCTACAGGCTAGGATGGCAATATGAAATTGCATTGTCAAAGAGACAAAAAAAGCTCTTGGAACAGTATACGTCTAAGTCCTGCTGGTTGAAGAGAGGGGGAGTTAAATCCCCTTTTGTCCAGTTTACCGCTATTTTTGGTCGAACCTCCCTTTCCTCGCGGGAAAATATAGGAATCTTTGGAGGACTAGAGAGTGGTTGGACAATTTTTAGAACGGTCTTTAGGAATTAGTGAATGCGTCCACACGGCATCTCGTCGAACTGGAGCTTGGTCCGAAATTGCTGGGCCTCTTTCGGTCTCTATTTTAACCCAATTGGCCTAGATATTATTGTGTCTTGCCACTACGACGGACACACTGCACTATGGGGTATGAGAACATTACCATTTTGCCATGACTTGCATAACCCTATAAATAATAAATTATATTTATTTTATACAACATATATACTTCTAATCTACGCTTAACTAATATAATTTTTTTAAATATGTAAATAAAAATTCAATTTTTAGCATATATGAGTATATATGTACAGAATTTTATTATATTTGAGGTTAAGTTATAGGATCTGTTACTTTATTTGTCTCTTTATTCCTTATTTCGGTTCATTTCTCAATTTTTCAGCCTGTCGTCCCCTATTTGTTTCTAAAAAGGACCCCATATGAATACATATAATCTGCTAAAAACATACAAGCAATCGCACTTCTCTACGGAATTTTATCATCATGGCGTATTACTAAGTTTGTAATATTTTGGAGGGGTTACATAAGAATATTGAGATATTATATATATACTTTTTAAAATGTATTAAAATAATGGAAAGTTAGAGCGATTAACAATTAATAGAAGTTGAAAAGAGCCCCTTAGTACCAACTTTAATGTGACCATTTGCAAAGAAGAATGGGTAAACTGCAATATTTCCGTATGTTGAAGGATCGATTCACCTCCATGCTATCTCGCCGATAGGATGGCCGTTGTTTACATATCCATTCCTGGCCTGCTGAAAGACTTCCGTCACATCGTAATAATTGTCACGGTAGAGAAGACAAGTATTCCAAAAGCTTAATTAAAAACAATTTACACTAGCCCGCAAAATTAAAGGAACAAAATATTTTTTTTTTAATCTCAAATATCTCAAAAGGTAATTGCTTGACAGGCTGATTTGCATAAAATACGTGTTATATTTTTTGATTTCGGGTAATTTTAATCAATAATGGAATAATAAATTTGTGTATTAAATTTCATTGCTAAATGTTCAATAAAATTTGAGATAAATGAAAAAAAAAGTTGTTCCTTTAATTTTGCGGGCCAGTGTATTAATTAATTAAACTTATATATTGCAAAATGTGTCAAAGGATTTTTCTAGTGGTAATTTACAAGCATGGTAAGGGGTGATGACTATGCAATATTTATGATGATAAACAACGTGGACGCAGTGACATTGCCCCCCTTCCTAGATGAACAGCGTCCCGCTGTAATTATCACTTGAACAGATCAGCTTGGTCCTCAGGGTCATAGTAGGGTTTCATTCTCAGTACATGGACCAGATCTCTTGTTTGGCGTCTCCTGGTTGGTTGGTCCACAGGTTCAACTTCGAAGGTCACTTCAGAGAGTTTCCGAATAATCTTATATGGCCCGAAGTACCTCTTCATCAGTTTTTCTGAGAGCCCCACCTTTCTTATTGGGATGAAAATCCATACCAGGTCACCGACGTTGTAATCCGTTGCCTCTTGCTTTGAATCATATCTGGCCTTGTCCTTTTCTTGGGCTTTCAAGGTTTCTAATCTTGCTATCTGCCTAGTCTCTTCGACTCGCGAGGAATCTATCACCTCAGTGATAGATCGTGGGGTCGGAAACTTGGCGATAGCTTCTATCTTTTCAGGCTCGGGATAGATGCCGTTGCCATCGACGAGATGTCCAAACACTCTTATTCGTTTGGTTCCAAAAATACACCTTTTTGAATTGAGGCTCAAATCTGCATTGCTAAGGCATTGTAAGATGACTTTGAGTCGGTGCAAGTGTTCGTCAAACGTTTTGGAGAAAACTACAATGTCGTCTAGATAGCATAGGCACTGCGTCCACTTCAATCCCCTTAAGATTTTGTCCATCAAACACTCAAATGTTGCAGGGGCGTTGCATAGGCCGAAGGGCATCACGAGAATTTCATATAAACCATCTAGGGTTATGAAGGCGGTTTTCTCTCTATCTGCCTCGTCTACCTCTATCTGCCAATATCTAGAGCGTAGGTCCATTGACGAGTAAAATTGGGCACCTTTTAAAGAATCAAGAGTATCGTCAATTCGAGGGAGTGGATAAACGTCTTTTTTAGTTATCTTGTTGAATCACCTGTAATCAACGCAGAAGCGCCAATTGCCGTCTTTCTTCTTCACCAAGATAACAGGCGATGACCAAGGGCTTTCTGAGTGGTGTATTATCCCGGCATCTAGCATCTTGTCCATTTCCTGTTGGATTGCTTGTCGTTCTGTTGGGGAAACTCGATAGGGCCTATGTTTAATTGTTCGATGGTCTCCAGTTTCAATTTTATGCTTTGTTAGAGGCGTCTGTCTTACTGTATAATTATTGGTATCAAATACTTTATCAAATTGTTTCAAGATTAATAAGACTTCAGATTGTTGATCTGCTGATAGGTCGTTACTAATCAAATTCTGTAAAAATGCAACGTCACCCTTATTGTCATTCTTGGGACTAATATCTCGCGCCAAATTTTCTTCAGGATCAGAGCACTCCAAGATAGCAGTCAAGTGATTTTCGTCAAAAATTTGTATTCTCCCTAGAAACATTCCTTTAGGGATAATTCGTGCTATTGGGCTAGAGTTTGCAATCCAAAGCTGTCCCTTATTGTGATTGATCGTAAGAAGTTTATAGGGAACTGATAGTTCTTTTTTTAATAATGCGCATTTTGAAGGTTAAAGAAGTACCTTTTTTATTCCATTGAGTTCTGAGCTCATCACATTTATTTGTTTGATAGATTCGGCTGGAATGATTATGTTTTCAGAGGACACGATTCTATCCTCGGTCGCTAGCGAATTCAAATAGTCTTTAGCTTCCTCAAGCCTGATCTCTGCACGTCCACAATCGATCACGGCATGTGTTGCTTACAAAATATCCCATCCGAGTATGATGCTGGGGTTGCTACTGGGAAATACGATCAATTCAAGCGGCTGTCTCAAACCATTTATTCTCAAACTTATTGTGCATCGACCCAGAGACGTAACTTACTTCATATTCTGTTTGTTCCGCCATAAGTAAATTATAAAGGCTTCAATATTAGGTATTATTTAGTTGGATGAACATGTAGGTAAAATATAAAGAAACTTAACTTCGACTATCTCTTCTGTCGAAGCTAATTGAGTAACAATATTTTATATGCTACTTGGAAGTTGTCTATTTCCTCCGTTATAAAAAATGGGCTCATTTCGTCTTCCGGAGGTTTGTTTAGAGACGGCTCAAAATATCTCCTAACTGGGGCGTCACGGCCCTGCCTGCACGTGCAGAGCCTGCCCGAGGCCCTGATTTGGCTCACCTTTGCCAAATTTTCCAGGAAAAATATATCCCTTTATCGTTGAATGACTAGCAGAGCCCATTAAAGACAATGTGGTAAAACTTATTTAAAATATACTGTAGAATCTCAATATATGAATACTTTTGGTCGCTCCTTGAGGTGGCCGTTCATAGGTTTAATAATATCATTACGTTTTAGGAGGGTAGACGTTTCAAGAGGTGATCAATAAAAAGATGGATCGACCATGGGAGGCTTTACCCAAGTTTGTATTTCATATATAGGTGGCGCTCTGCCCTCTAAAATGCTTATGTAAAGGGTCAGGAAGGCCCTTTTTGTTCTTAAAGGCTAGAGGACACCTCTCTACAAAGGACAGTTTTCATTGTCAGAATTGCCATTTTTACTAGGAAACAACTCTCCGGTAAGAGGACACCTCTCCATAAAAGACACTTTTGCTCTGCAACTAGGTGTCCTTTACTGAGAGGTTTTACTGTATATATTGAAAATAAAAAAGAGTAATAAATAAACAAAATGAGTAGAAGAAAGTTTATATTTTCATCTAAAATACCCACTCCAAGAGTTTAGCATCAGTATCACTATAAAAGGAAGATCGAAAAATACAATATAACAGCGGTATGGTAGATTGAACTGGCGGAACCCTTGGGAGGGTTCACCACTGATGAGCCAGTCCCTCCCATTAATTTTTCCATTGCAGTAAGGGCCATAGATATTATTTAAATTTTAAAAGGATCATTCGCGTCTATAATAGTTTCGAATTTTCATAATATTATCAATAATATTCGTTAGGCAAACTTTCACTCGGATAAAACCCGGGCGAAGCCGGGTACACATTCGCTAGTATATTTATAAAAATGAAATCCAAAATCGATGTTTGTTATAGCGTTGTGCAAAATCTACAGAATGAATCATTATGAAATTTTGCGTGTAGGTAGTGGAGATTTCGTTTAACATATAGGCTATTCAAAAACTAAAAAGGTTAATGTGCTTTTTAAAAAATATATAGAACCAAAAAGCGTTAGTTCCAGCCTTTTACCGCTTGGGCGCAACACTGGTCGCGACGATAAATGAATTTGATTGGTTAATAATTTACACGTGGTTTGTTTACACGATGAATGTTAGTTTGTTTACACGATGAATGTTTTCAAAAGGTAAGACTATCCAATCGCCGTGAAACTTTAGGACGTTATTTACTATACTACTGGGAAGGTTTCTGGTTTGAATTTGATTTGAAATAAATATTCTTTGCAATTTTATTTGCAAATTTTCTTCTTTCACTCGCAAGCAGCGCCTCTCGCTGTTTCTGTTGAAATTATATTAATAAATTTTAACAATGCTTAAAATTTGTTCCAAGTATAATAAAATTTATTTGAGACTTTAGTAAAATAATATTCCAATGACGTGAAAAAGAACTTGGCATTTTAATATTAATATATATTTAAAGAAAATATTGTAACGTTTTTGTGTTGAATGTTAAAATATATTTTTACATTGGTAATTTAATTTGTTGTTGTTTTATAATAATGAAGATGCAAATTAAATTGTTGTTGTTGTTTATTATCGTTTGTTTATATAAAAATCTACATTGTATGTGATGATGATAACAAAAAATGAATTTTTAAATTAATATATATAATTCATTGAGAAAAAAAGAAATAATTAATTATCAATTTCACAAAAGTGACAATATTATATATAATTGAATGTCTGTCTGTATTCTATAGATTCAAACACCATACATCCAATCGCCGTGAAATTTTGGGATATTATTAGGTATATCCCCGGGAAGGTGTTTGAACGCATTTAAACGCATATACTAATATTTCATATGCTTATAAATCTATATATAGGTGGATTGGATGTTTTCTAGAATCGTTTTAACAAATGTTCGTTAGGCAAACTTTTACTCGGGTAAAAACCGGGCGAAGCCAGTAACATATATTCGTGGATGGCTTTTCTTGATTTATCAAGAAATCGGGTTGGCCAAATATTTCGGAGCAAACTAAATAAACGTTTAGTGTATTTTTGCTCCACTAGATGGCGCTCTGCCATCTAAAAAGCACATGTGCTCGTGGTCAGGAGATGCCTTCTTTATTTTTAATATCAACACCTGACCCACTTATCTTTTATTTTTTTCTATTGTTTTTTCATATATATATGTTTTTGTCGGCTATGCAAACCCTCAATATATAACTAATCTCTCTGAAATTTGAAAAGGATAGAGAGTTAAATCTAGAAGAGCTTTTTGTCGCACTTTCAACCAAGAAAAATTATAATTAACCAAGTACTGAGCAACAATTATTTTTTAGTCAGAAATGATTATAACAATATTTCTGTATCATGATTGATTGACATAAACAAATTTCTTTAGGGGAATATTCACTGAGCAGACCACGGGCGAAGCCAGATAATAATTTCTAGTAGGCAGGAACAAAATCTACCAGCGAAACATTCACTCGAGCAGAAGACACACGAAGCCAGGTCATCTCTATATATAAAATATATTTCTCGGCCTTTTGGCTAAGATCATGTAGTATATCTCTAGATATTTTTATTTATATATATATCTTTAAAAATCAATTCAGTAGAGAGAGAGGATATGTTTGCTAGAAAATATATTTTATATATTATATAAATATATAATGAAACGAATATTATTATCATAATATTCTGTGTGTTCCGGAATATTATTATCAATAATATTTGTTAGGCAAACTCTCACTCGGATCAAACCCGGGCGAAGCCGGGTACACATACGCTAGTATATTTGATTATTACGATGTACTAGAGCGCCATCTGTTATCAAATTATAAAACTATTTTAGAGGCGTAATATTCTTTTTAAAATAAAACAATTTCTACTGTCCTTACTGCGGTGGAAAACATTTAATTTTTCCATCGCAGTAAGGACAGTAGAAATTGTTTTATTTAAAAAAGAATATTACGCCTCTAAAATAGTTTTATAATTTGATATTTGATTATTAATATAATATCCTTTTTTTAGCAAACTAAAACTAAACAATTAAATTGTCAATTTTTTTGTGATTATTATTTTAGATTTAATGATTATTTTATCTGAATCAACAGTAAAAAAAGTTTTGAAATAGAAATAGGGAAGTGAAGAAAAAGAAATTCAAAAAATAATTTTAATTTTTTATCAACACGAAGGATATAACAAAGTTCAAGAAAAAGCTTCGGTAGTTAGGCGTCATATATGCGGAACATGGAAAAATAGAAAAAGGTGATTTAAAGTAGAAAACTCCCCCTTTTTATTTTCTATGTTCCGTATAAGCTTTTGCGTTAACCTTGTTATAGCCTTCATTGTTAATAAAAAATTAAAAATCTTTGTAAAAATTCTTTTATTCATACTCAATCACATCACATCCTTATTTCTATTTCACAACTCTTTTTAATGTTTATTCAGGTAAATAAATAATTTAATTTATAATAATTTATATTTATAATAATTATCGTATATATATTTACACATGTGTGTACGTACCAAAAGGAGCGCCCTTTGCCCAAATCCTTTGATTAGAAGGAGTAGATCAAGAAATGTGTTGGTTTGATGGATTTTAAAAGGAGATGTTTCTTTTTGGTACATGAATAATATCTCCCAGAATTTTTATTTTTTATTATTTATAGTAAAACCTCTTTATAGCGAGCCACAATGAAACTGAACTTTTGATTCTAAATAGCCTTTATAACTAAAATTAATGTTTTGCGTATTAAAATTTAGTAAAAGAGGTTCATTTTAATTTTTTTTTTCACAATAGATTTTTCAATAGAATGTAATTATGGATTTTTTTAAAGTTCATCATAAAAGAAGGTTCGCTATATACCCGGTTTATTTTAGAAATAAATTATTGTGTATAATGTATATTGTTTAAAATTCGCCAATTTAGAGTTAAGTGCTTGAATCAATAAATGACTAGCATAAAAATAATGAAAAACGAGGCAATGAAGAAATATACAAATGTAGTGGAATATATAAAACGACATAGAGGGGAGGAAGCTATAGGGATTACAGACAGCCTATTATAATCTACTAGCCGAATGACCCGGGCAACGCCTGTGTTTTACCCGATTGAATGTTTTGATTCAAATACTATTTGTTGCAATTCTAAATTGGCGCCTTAAATAAATGCATATATTAGTTAATAACTATAGCCTATGTGCTTTATCTGTCTATGTACTGTTGGCTTCCGTAGGCGTCTCTTACTGGGAAAAAGAAAGAGAGGATTCTATTTAGTTATTAACTGATATATGCATTTATTTAAGGAGCGACCCGCTCCAACACAATAGTTACAAAAACCAAAAAGCGAGTGGGGGGGGGCAAAGTCAAAAACAAAGTGTCTCGCGTAGTGGCGGCGCCATCGTAGCCACGTGATCGTAGCCAACCAATAGGAGAGCGCCATTCCAAAGAAAAAGCAAACGGTGACAGAGATGACGCATGACGCTCGTAACTGTATATATAATTGTAGCACAATATTTATTTCAACATATTTTTAGCAGATTATTAATTTGTATTTTGCTTCTCAGTATATTTATCTTATTCTCTTTTATTTTTTTATTATTAATAAATCTGGGTATTTGGTTTTCTGTGCTCCAGGAACCTGGGTTATAAATCTCTCTCATGTTAATAAATTAATAAAGTATTCACACACACACACAAAGTCTACTTTCAATTTTTAAACAAAACCTACTAGAACATTTAGAAATCGGCAATAGTATCGACTAAATTTATCAAAACAAATATTTGAGCATGGTTTCAATACTATAACGTGTGTTTGAAGAAGACATTCGAAACATGAAAAGAAAAATAATAAAATAAAAGGAACTAATTGAACCATAAACTCTTTACTCTACCAAACCACCTTTCCAGACTGTTGAAAGTTTCGACAAATCAAACATGTCCAATCCACACAGGATTCTGGTTATCAGGTTGTAAATGATAATTTAACGGAAATTGATTAAGCGGAAACGGAACTTTGACTCGTTAGTAACTTGTACTTACTTCGTAGAAAAACATGTTTTGTCACGCTGCGATAAAATTGTGGGAAATTTTACTGCATGTAAATATTTATGGGTGAGTCACCAGGTGTTTGTGATTTATATTTTTTTAAAGCAGTATATATACCGTTACCTGGTAGGATTAAACTCTCCTCTATATTTTACTTTTTTTAATAGACGAAATTGACTTTAATATACTGTATTGGTCCAAATCTGGCAATAGAATTCAGCCGAATTACATAATACCTTGATGTAAATTTCAAAAATAAACAAGAGTTTTGAAACTGATAGAAGAAGCCAAGACGTTTTGCAACTTTTTTCAACAGCAACTGAAAAAAAAAAGTTTTTTTTTTACGTCAGTGTCTACCGCTCCCTCCTCTTTTTTCAAATATATATTTTGTTTCGTTCATTATACAATTTGAAAGGATGAATCATCTAACGAGACATTTTAAGAAACTGCCGTATGTTTTTATATATATTGAAATTAAAATATTCATAATCTACCTCTCCTACTTCTCGTAGATTATTTTTTTCTAAGATACTTGAATCATTTGAATGCTAGGAAATTAGCGTTGTGTGAGTTTTTAATGCTGTTTTTGATAGTGTGTTTATGTTTTTGTGAGAATCTTCATTTTAACTTAAATTACAATAGAATAAAATATATAGAGAGAGATATTGAGCGAATTATCTTCGTATTTTCAATGACAAATTCTAGACTTTGTCAAATAACATTGTTAGCTATCTTCTATCGAGAAAGAGAAAAGCGTTAAGGCGGGGGTAATGGAATTTTCATAGAATAGTCAACAATCAAGTAACATAAAAACGAAGATAGCTAACAATGCTCTTTGACAAAGTCTAGAATATAAGTCAATAAGCCAATATAAAATGATAATAAAATATTAATATATATATTTGGTCGCAGTGGTTACAGCCTTCTCCACGCTGACGAGCGCCAATAGCGCGAAACGCGTTCGTGGATGGCTTTTCTTGATAAATCAAGAAATTGGGTTGGCCAAATATCACGGAGAAAGCTAAATAAACGTTTAGTTTATTTTTGCTCCACTAGATGGCGCTCTGCCATCTAAAAAGCACATGTGCTCGTGGTCAGGAGATGCCTTTTTTATTTTTAATATATATATATTTATATTAATAAAAAAAGACATTTCCTGATCGTGCAAGTGAAAGTTGCTGATGGCTTGCGCCATCTATCGGAATAAATATCAACTAATCGTTGATTTTTAATTATTCCAGAATTAGGCAAAAATCAACGATTAGTTTATATTTATTCCGATAGATGGCGTAAGCCATCAGCAACTTTCACTTGCACGATCAGTAAATACCTTTTTCCTTAATTTATTCCTTTTTGTACTATTTTTCATATATATATATATATCAGTTTTTTAAATCTATATAAAGAAGAGTATATAAATATAAAATTATGATGATGAGAGATAATAAATCGTTAAAATATAAATAAATCTTAAAATTCTGCAATTTTAGATAATAACTGATTATATTTATCTCATTGTTGATCGAAAAGTGTAATATCAAACCTTGCATATTCCAAAATATTTCTTGTACGTCATTATATTCACATTTTCCCCACTTTTGAGTACATGGGAAATTATCTCAATATTTTGTGTGATAAATATATATATTATGATATAGAATATTTTCGTTATATATATAGTTTGTGTAAAAGGTGTTATTTCGAAACAGTCGTAATCCTTTATGCCTTTACCTATATTTGTTATTAAAATGCTTACTAAAACATTATGTAGATTTTGGACATCGTTGAGCATTTACTTTTAAATTCGTTTGAGTCGCCTGTGACACGCACAAAGGCGCTAAATTATCTAATTAAAATTGATAGTAAATTAGTTAATCTCTCGAATTGAAAATATAAGCTGTGCTTTTTAATACCTTCGTCCGTCAACTCTTAAAAAACACTTTCTCTAAGAATGTCACTTCAAATGACTGTTATAACAAAGCACCATATATAACATAACTGCAATATCAAATCACCATATAATATGCAAATACAAAAGTTGCGGTCTGGAGAGACTTCTTCAGTTTCTCTGCTCGTGAGCACAGAAGCTCTGGTTTTTGGTGCCACCATACTTTTTTTTATCTTGAGCTCTCTTCTCTTTATTTTTCCATTGCTTCACCTCCACATCCACTCCACCAATCCGATTTTTTCTACCGTTATTTTTCATTCAATTTACCTTCCAGAATTTTTTATCAACAAAAATCGATTTTCTCTTATTTTTCCAAAAATTCAAATTTTCTGTCTTTTTCTGATGACCTCGTCCTCTCCCAATCTCTCTCCTCTTCATTCGTGATTACATTTGTATAAAATACAAAGCAATAATATTTACACAACGCTACCGTTGATAAAAGGCTTCCTTCATGAGAGACAGGAACAAATCAAGGATTTCTAGGCAACTCTGATAAAAGGTTCTAATAAATCTGAAATTTTGTCTTTGAAAAGAGCTGTGTGAGGTAGGAGAGACTGTGTGTTTCAAGAGATTAAAAACGTTAGCAGTTTTAAAAATGATTTATATACAGTTTATAACAGCACAGCTTATTCTTTTGGTCTCTTGTCAAACTTGTTTTATTCCAAAATGAATCTATTTATAGAAATCCTTTCTTATTTCCATAAATATATCGCTCTCAGAACGGTGCGCAACTTATTCTGTGCATACGAAAGCATCTAAGTTACTACAGCTAATTGAACTTTGAGGAATAAAAAGAGTAACCTTCATTAAAAAAAAACTATGATCGATCTCAGCTGCTTGAAATAATATTCTATAAAACTCTAAGTTTTTCTCGAGCTAGACCGAGGTTTTACAAAAGTTTAGCCCTGTCAGTGATTTCGAGTAAGGATACAGTTCTAGCACCTTATAAGTCGAATTATTTTCTGCGCATATAGTTTACAAAATGAATAATTCTACACACGATGTGCTTATCATTGTTTGAAACCTGCCTTAGTGACATTGTCTATGGATAACCGACTTAATAAAATTATTCTATCATCCGTTGATAACAAACCCTCTATTTTTAAAGGTAACTTCAGTATATATAAGTTACATTCTGACTTCTCTATACAGTGAAAACATTCACGATATAATTCTCATCTGGTGATCGACTACCTCTTTGAACCACCATTTTTGTGAAATAAAAGATAACTTGATCTAATACAGCCTTCAGAAACCTCCCCTCCAAGAGAGAGACCAGGTGTATAATGTCAATGGTCTCTCATGGAGGGTTATATCGTATTAAATGTTTTCAAAATATCTAAATAAGTTATTCACATATCTAAGTTGGTGTCGTCGTCTGCTGATTGTTTTGCACAGACCTGTCCATACCAAAGCTCCTAGCCACCAAACCCCGTTGTAGATATAGGAAATTTAATAGAAATTATTAGTTCGGCAAATGTGGGAAAGGTTGACTTTACGTGTCGTCTGTTTCTTACAAGGAATTTTTTTACAATACATTACATACAATACAACGACTCTACAAGACTATATTTCTATACAATTCTACAATACAATTCACTTTATTAATATCACTTACAATTATAGCTATAGTGGTCATCCGCTCACTTATGGTAATTTATCAACTAGTGATTTGTTATCTTTAACTGAAAATATCTGATATTGAAATCCAATACTGTTATATTCTTTTATAAACTTACTTCATGTTTATTCCCGGTAATTGACAAGGAAATTATCAGAAAAACTTTCTTTATAAGATTCCTAATATTTGCTTTCTACTTGTATAATGATATATATTACTATACTGTATTAATTATTACTAGGCTGCATCAAAAGCGGAAGCCCAATATAAAATCAATATATATATATTATATAAAGAAAAGATGAGATTTCCTGCTTGTATTTTGGATCATATTGATGATTATGTTATGGTGGTGCAGTCGTGGTTGAATAATAATCTTGAAAGAATAATAATAAAAATAGTCTTGATCAGATATTGCTTTAATTGAGCTAAGTGATATATATGAAAACCATAATTTGGTAAAAGTACTGCCTGGCTTAAGGCGTAAGAATAAAAAAAGAAAAGCTTATTTACATAATGTACAAAAGTTTTGAGCCGACCAACGGGGAACAACAACAATGAGTATTTATAGAGATAGCGCGACCTCTGACGGTCGATTTAAACAGAGTATTTGTATCTATGAAATATATAATTTTAAATAAAATATTTTAATATAACATTTTAAATAATATTTTAATATAACATTTTAAATAATATCTTAATATAACATTTTAAATAATATCTTAATATAACATATATATATCAAAAATAAAGAAGGCATCTCCTGACCACGAGCACATGTGCTTTTTAGATGGCAGAGCGCCATCTAGTGGAGCAAGAATAAACTAAAAAGCACATGTGCTCGTGGTCAGGAGATGCCTTCTTTATTTTTGATATCAACACCTGACCCACTTATCTTTTATTTTTTCTATTGTTTTTTCATATCTATATATATATAAATGGATGTTTGTTGGTCCGTCCGTTTGTCAGTGATAATCTTCTACATCGTTCAACCAATCGTGATGAAACTTTGGGAAGATGTTTAGTATACTACCGGGATGGTTTCTGGCTAATTACTCTTTAGAAATAACCTTTCGTTGCATTTTTATTTACAATAAAACGTAAATTCACTCGCAATCTGCGCCCCTCTCGCGGCAGACGGGGGATGGCGGCGCGCGACGATTGGCTGCCGGCGCAGCACGTGACCTCCCTGCCCCCCCCCCCCCCCCCCCCCCCCGCCGAGTAAATGAGATCTCCCGGCTGACGGCCGAGCAGCACCCTCTAGAACGCGTGACGATTTTGACGGCGCGGGGCGCTCCCGGTTGGACAGTTGCGCGGGGGCAGAGTGACCTCGCGGGTGCCCTCCGGGAACTACGTCCATCTTCCATATGTAATATACATTTAATCGTGTAAACCCGGGCGTTGCCCGGGTCATTCGTCTACAAATTCGCAGTAGTTCACTAATTCAAACCAAAATATCCATACATAGGTAAAAGAATACTGGGAAGACTGACATTTATTAATGCAGTGATTATGATCAATGATTACAATGAAGGGCTATATTGTCTATATATATATAAATCACTTTCAAATATTAACGTAACGTTCCATTCTCAATCCCGTTGGGCTTTAGATCGGCTAAAACATTTTTATCTTTATTAGTGAATATTAACTTTACTGTACTGAATAGTTTAGTATAATGTTAATTCAACATATTACAATTTAGCCACTGCAACGCGTGGCCGGGTTCGCTGTGTAGTATACTATCAGGACGATTTCTGGCGAATTATTTCAGAATAATATTTATAGCAATAAATATAGCGAAATTAAGACGTAGTGATTATATTCTGTGTTTGTGCATATATAAATATTTTACAGAAAATGTGAGAACGTTCTATTAGAATATCTCGAAAACAAAAAACAATACATATAAACGAGTTCACTGACATTTATTAATGCAGTGATTATAATCAATGATTATAATGAAGGGCTATATTATCTATATATATAAAAATCACTTTCAAATTTTAGCGTAACGTTCCATTCTCAATCCCGTAGGGCTTTAGATCTGCTAAAACATTTTTATCTTTATAAGTGAATATTGACTTTACTGTACTGAATAGTTTAGTATAATGTTAATTTAACATATTACAATTTAGCCACAGCAAGGCGTGGCCGGGTCCGCTAGTATATATATATTTTAAATAAATAAAGGTTCGTTCCCACGGTCGATGAGCGTGGCCATGTGATTGAAATAATGTAATAGGGTTTAGAATAACATTTCAGTATTTTAGTAGAGAGCTGAAGAAATATTAAAGTGGAAGGGAAGGAATAGTTAATAGAAGAACACCTTAAAAATGTTTCAAAAGATTTAGAGAAGAAGACATCAGCTTTGAGAACAAACCTCGAATAGGACGACCACATGTGACGGATATTGAGACCCTACATGGAGAATCCTCTACTATCTATAGATATGTTAGTTTTGATCAAAATAATTTTTTCAAGTAGCGTAGAAAAATTATAATTCATATTTAATATACGGATGACGCCAGGTTAATTAAACATAGTGTCTAAACAGTCTATTTCTATCCCTCTCTTGACGTCAAGCTGAGGAGAAATTCTCGAAACAAAAGAATATTGTATGATGCATTAGTGCGCATCTGTTATAAGAAATTTAAACGATTTTTGACGCGTATGTTTATTTTAAAAATAAATCAATTTTCTACTGCCCTTACTGCAATGATAAAATAATGGGAGGGCCTGGCTCATCAGTGATGAACCCTCCCAGCGATTTCGCCAGTTTAATTTCCATAGTCACCAAATTATATCTCTATAGTTTATTCTGATCGGTTATGAAGAATTCGAGCAGAACAAAAATTGTTCGTCTGGCGAGAGCCGCCATTGATTAGATATGCCCCCCCCAATTAATTCATTCTTCCTCAAGTGATTAAAGAAATATAATTTTGATCTATTATTATATTCATTTAGTGAACCCATTTTCCTGAAGAATACAAATATTTATGCTAATGTTTTATTTTGTAATTCTACATATTAAACATGCATTTAAATTAAATTGAAAGGTTTGTTAAACAAAAGCCTTTTTTCGAAGTGTAATATAAAAAATTCGAGCTCCCCATATTATAAATTTTTTCCATAGTTGACATATTTATATTAAAGAACACTTTTACTGTGTGTAATAATTTTCTTTTTGTGTTAAAAAAAGTGATATTTTCTTCCAATTGTGTTCCGACAGAGAGGAATATGTAACTACACCAAAAGTTCAATTATAGAAAGGCGAGTGCCAAATTATCCTATAAAAAGAACGTCTATAATAAAACGCTTTCAAAAGTCAGACGACCAGCATAGTTAAGATGAGAAAAGAGGACAGAGAAGATTTCTTGCCGGGAGACACGAGAGCACATTAAAATATCTTTTCTAAAAAACTCTTTCTGCACGCTAAGTTCGTCTGGAGCCAAATGTTGCACAACCAAGTTTCAACACCCGCCCTAACACGGGATGTTCCGAGCAACCTTTATTGCCCTGTTCAAAACGGAGTACTACACACGCGCTGCAAAGTATTCTAGCATAAAACAATAACCAACACGAGAAACAAGGCTCTTCAAACATCCTGTACTTAACTCAAACTTGGACTATTACAATCGGAGGTATTAACTTACATAGTAGTAAGGAATTAGAGAAACTATGAACATTGATGGCTAAGGATATAAATATATATTCATGGAATACTTTCTGCAAATTTGGACGTATTTCATTGCACGAATTAAAAAAAAAAAGAAATGACGTGTATTATTATTAATTATGCACATTATTATATGCGTCAAAAAGCACAAACTTTTCTAACAGATACTCATGAATTAAATGCGTTAATCCCTAGGCATTAGTTTCTAATTATTTACTAACTTGTGAATTAGCACCTCAGTATATTATATAGTCCAAGTTTAAGTTAGGTACTTGTAAAAATGTCTGAAGAAGAGTCGTGTAGCTCTAAAGGTTATATTGGTTATCGGTATATCCTAAAATAAAGATAATTTTCTGTACGTGATCTACCAGGCAAAACAGCTATTATTAGCAATGAATCAAGATGCTAATTGCAGTATATTGTAGGCCTAGGAGAGAATTGTATTATAAAAATTTCTTATAAGAACAACGTGAAGTCAGTCACAATATATTTGGAAGTATGTTTAATAAAAACCAAGTTAAATTTACTATTTCATTTAGCGGTGTAATATGGATGAAATATCTTATATAGGAAAACTCGTACATATCGTAACAAATTAATCAATTAACGATTCATTTGGAATAATTTATATTTTTAAACACAACAAATAGCCTGCACACAATTTGTTGTATGCGTATTGCGTTGTATGGGTGCCTGTGTTGTGTGTATTTCTGTGAGAATTGTGTTTGTATTGTTTGAATTGTGTCTTTGTTGTGTTTGTTCTGTGTTTGAATTGTGTTTTTGTGTTCTGTGTGTTTTTATGTGTTTATTGTGCTTGTGTTGTATGCGTGTCGTGTTTGTTCCGTATTGATGTTTATGTGCGTTGTAATGAGATCCCCTATTTCTGATAATAGAATTAGAAATGAACATTTTACAGTTTCAAACTCTCTCACAAATCTATCGACTTAATCTACCAAAAAGCTCCAACTATTGTATTGGTTTATGTATCAACCATTGTAGGTTAAATATATATATATATTTGAAAACAATGACAATATGATAGCGTTGAGCACTACATTCGACTTATAAAATAACGCGACGTGTGCATTTTCAAACAGATGAACTTTCCATGAGAGACCGCCTTTATGAAATCTACAAAAGCTTGATCTAATTAACCTCCGGTAGGATATCGCCTCTAAGATTTAGGACATGGTCTTTAATTGAACTAGAACTCAGTAGCACTACATTATTATTTTTCTCCTGTGAGAAACCGTAGCCTTTTAAAGTAAACCCTGATCGCTTCAGGAGGTGATCTCTTATTGGAGATTTCCCAAACTAGATAGTCTTAATTCCGGTTTATTTTTTATTATTAGTAGTATAGTCGTGCGGTGGGGAGGCGTTAGAGATCTGAATTCATAAATATATATTATCAGCATAATTATTTTTCCGACTCCAGATATATAAAATATTATAGGATTAATTAGCATATTCCGGGGTGAACTATGACACTAACTCTTTCCAAACCCAACTCTTTACCATGTAAAATTTAATCTATAAAAGGTAATCATCGTGGAAATATTGCGGAAAACCGACGAACATTTCTCTTATATTATATTATACATAAATCGGAACTCCTGGTATATTGAAAATAAATGTAAAGAAGCCGCGATGATAACAAATGGACACTTTGTAACAAAGCATGTCTGATATAATCCGACCTCCAATGAGAAACCACCTCAAGGAAAGACCAAGAGTATCCATGTTTGCGAGCAATCCCTCATGGGAGGTAGTTCTACCGTACAGTTCCCCATTGAAACACACAAAATATTTAATTTAATTTCATTATTTTTACGATATTCTTTCCCTAAATAATGTTCTGTTGATAGTTGTCAGCTTTGTCATTCTGACGCGTCTCATGCGGCAATAGAGGAATTTGCTTTGGTTTTATATTACTGTTTCTACCATCGATGCTTCCACACACGGATTTGTCGATTTTGAAAAAAATACTTCGTAATCCTGACCTCTTTGTCAATTATTTCACCCATATTCAGACTTTTATTTAATTGAACTATTTGAAACAAAAAGGCATATTATGCAAAAATTTAATTTCTAAGTCACAATTAGTCTTTTACATATTGTCTATGTGATATTTAACACGTGATTATAGAGTTCTCTCTAGACCTGATATAACTCAGTCCTAGACCTGATGACACTTGGTCTTGACCAGCTTACGATTGATCCTAGAGATGATCACATTTAGTCCTTGAACTAGTGACACTAAGTTCTATACCTGGTGACAATTGATCCTAGACCTGATCACAATTGGTCCTTGAAGTCGTGACACTCGGTTTTAGATCTGGTGACAATGTATCCGAAGATATGTTGAAATTCAGACCAGGGCACATAATCCGCGTTCGAAATATTATAAAGTTACTTATCTATGAGATTATTCAGATGGTAAGAATTTTCAACTGCTAAAATACATAACATGCCCCCCTTTGAAATCAAATTTCAAGGTTATGTTTGGTCACTTGTCCTAACTGGAGGGGTTGAACTTGTGCGAAAATCGGAGGGTTTTGAAGTAATTCATTATTAACAAAAATAAAAAGAAGCTTCAATGCGGTTTCCACCCTAAGTTGGCGGAAGCGTAGACCATTGGCCCACCCTAGCTATCTATGTATTGAAATGTAAAATGTCCCTTACTATTGATTATCATTCAAGCCTCCTTACAAGGCTACTCTGCATAATTTCATTTTAAGATGTATTTATTCTGAAAAAATATTTAAATTATATTTTATTCCACACACACAAACGTTCAACCTCATCGTTCTCTAACACAATTACTCTATTATAAAGTTATTAAATATTGATTGGATAAACCTTCCAATCGTTGAGATCACCGACAAGGACTTGCTCTGTCCAGGTGCAAAGTTATTCTTGGAGATCAGTCCGTCATATTTCTGGGAGCTGGCTAATAATACTTCCCCACTTCCTGATGATGCATGCGTATAAGGTCTAAAATGGTGATGGTGCGGTGTTCAGATGAAGATTTTTTTTGTTCGTAGGCATCAAGTAACGTTGAACCTCTCATGAGAGTCCATCGCGAGCTTTTAAGTGGAAGTATATAAAATAATGTTTAAACCTATTTACAGGCTATTTTGACGTTTTTTCGTAACCAAGAATTCTAACCTTAATACTAACACTTAAAAAATAAAATATTCACATAGAAGTGTTGCTGTACTACTGATTCATTTTTATATATCTAAATGACGTGAAAGTGATGCTTTATGCATTTAAAAATTTGACATCACAACAAAAATCCCAAATTATTCAAATATAGTGGAATTATACTTATAAATGACTGCGGCGTATAATTATAAAGCTATACAACCAGTTTAACCGCATAAGTTTCTTTTTATTTATGAAAAATCATTTTAATTTCAAAGAGAAATAATTTATCATCCAAAAGTTAGAAATATTAAATTATTTATCTTTGAAAGTAAAATGATTTTTCATAAATAAAAAGAAACTTATGCGGTTAAACTGGTTGTATAGCTTTATAGTGGAATTATATTTAATATTTTTGTTAATTGCCTTCTAAGCCTTTATACAGGTAGTGGGATAATCATACTTATTACTATAAACTCGATATTTTTGAAAATTTTAATTTATTGCCTTGTTTTAAGCGAATAAATATATTTTAAAAACAAATAGAAATATGTCAGTTTCATTTCCTTTAATTACTTGAGGAAAAAGCTAAAAAAGCACAGCTCTTCTGAAAAAATATTCCTAAATTCTTTTTCGATTCTTATTTTAAATATAGAGAAAGCTAAAGCAAGATAAAATAGCTAGAGAACTGAAACCTATATCCCAATCGTCACTACTCCACAATTTCGATCCTTTATTTTAGCGAATTTACCTAATTTATATTTCCCTTCTAAACATCAAACTTGGGCTCAATAATAAATATTTTAGAATTGTTTTCTCTATCGCTATTCTCGAGAATTTTGACTGACAACGAAGGATGGCTTTTTCCTTCGATGTCATATATTCGATAAATTTCAAATCTCTACGGAATTTTTAACCTAGTTTTTTCTTGTTTGGTGTTTTTTTTTTTTTCAAACGGAACTTAAAATGAGATATTTAAACTAGGATTTTATAATAATAAAAATATATTTTTTTCATAGGTAATTTAGGGCATTTTATTAAAATATTTACCTACCGAATTTGATTTGTTTTTGGTAATCGAAAATGTAGCTCAAAATTTATGCCTCTCTCTTTCTTACTATATCGAACGAGCTGACTTTCTAGCATACCTGATAGTGCCAATCGTTTTAAGCTTCTTTTGAGTTTTTTTTAATAAACAGAACATCATACTTCTCGTATGTATTATTCCATCCGTAAGTTAAAGACACAAGGTAAAACCAATCAAGTATTTATAGGACCAACTAGCTGCTTCACAAACTGGAAAAAGGAAACGCCAAGACAATTATATCATAATCTATTTATCAAAAAGTTTAGTTCATTTGATAAAACTTTTAATTGTGTTTCAAATTGCGTGCGTTACTTTTTAGTGTATAAAGGCAGGGTAATTTTATTTCGTCAGATAACAATCTACCGTATAACAAGAACCAAGTTCTTGTTAACAAGTGTTGAGGCTTTAGCTCATATCCAATACAATGCAAGGTGGTGCAACTCCAAGTAATACACACCATGGTACCTTGTATAAACTTGAGTAAAATTACACTTTCTTTTGTACAGAGGGTAAATACAAAATAATAATATAAAATTTTATATTGCGGATTTAAAACTCATATTTCTTTTTGTACGCTGTTTCATATACACCTGCTTATTTTCAGGTGAATGTGCACGTTTAATATAATATAATATTCATCATTTTAATTTATTTTTTATTATTATTTATTTGCATCGTTAAATTATAGTCTTTCTAATATAGAATAATTTAAAATCCCTGTTCTTTTGCGACATTACTGGAGGAGGGGAGGGGGAGCTTATTGGCAGTAGCTGCAGTCAAAGAAATGCGGAAATAATAAAATAAATTAAGAGCGAAAGGGGTGTTTCCAAAGTTTCAGTCAAGGTAGCACTAGCCTTTCTGGCAAGTTTTTATCTGGAAGAACTTCCACTGTGGCTTGTGAAGCATTGCACGAAATCGCTATGGCCACTCCCGCCACAGGTCCAAGTAGGTGCTATCCAACGAGCCTTAAATAGCATAATAAAGCGTGGTTTAACGCCTATTCCATCTCGGTAAAGTTAATAAGAGTTGCAGAGTGATGCCCTGAAATTGCCACTCAGCGCCGCATTGAGACTTGCTGTCAATTGCTGAAAACACTTCATGAATATGCGTTTCATCGAACGTATTTTTACGCGCAATGAAAAATAGTTACACTTCAAACATCCGATCATGCGAAATCAGTGTTTATAACCAGTGGCTAAGCAAGGGCTGTATGAACTCAAAGTAATGCTATTTTGAAGATCCTCTGCGCATTGAAAAAATCCCCAAAAGTCAGGGAATTGCTACTGAGAGATTAACTATAAAAAAATTGAAATGTATATATTCGTTGATGTTTTATTCTCAATTAACCAGCTCTAGTAATTTAAAAACGGGTTCTACTCCAGCATGACAAGGTTTCTCGCCTCACAAGGTACTTTTGAACCTTATTAAAGTTGGGGATTTGGAGACTTGAACATCTGCCTCCCCCAGCTTACTCCCCAGACTTACTCCATCAGACTACTACCTTTGCAGATTGTTGGCGCATTTCCTTCGTGGATGAACACTTCTAAAAACTAACGAAATTCAAAATGCAGCTTTGAACTTTTATTGTACTTAAGCCTAAGGAATTACCTAAATCTGGAATTCAAAATTTTGATAAAAGATGGACTGGGACGATAGATAGAATATATGGTTTTCTATTGTAAATAGGCAAAAAGGACCTCTTTATTTAGAATAATTTTTTTAAACCATTTATCGTTAATATGCATAGGACAATGCATTCTTTTATTTTCTCTACGCAGAATGCCAAGATACGGATCATTGAATATACCACACCGCCAGCTTTGGCAAATTCGAACAAAAAAACCTACAACTTGTATAACATGGTTTCAAGCTTTGGCCCTCATTAGCACAGGGTCGGCCATCAAATATTGTTTAAATCATTCATTTAAAAGGAGAAGTGCATATTTTACAAATAACTGGTTTATATTTCTAAGAATAAATAATTTTGCTTATACAAGGGTCACTCCAAAAGTTTTTTCAATCAATATTTAAAATATTAGCAAATAAATTAAACCTTTGAAATCTATATGCATTTTTAGCACCTATTCAAGATTTCATCCGTGAAAACCAATTATCGAAGCACTTAGGCCAGTCATCTTCGGGATGGAATTTAGGGCATTGATAAAGGCTTGTAGTGCTTCATCATCAATGTCAAAATTTATCCCTTTCAACAATAACTTAACTTTTGGAAATAAAAAAGTCATAAGGTGCTAGGGCTGGTGAATATGGTGGATGAGTGACTAATTGGACACCAGAGTTGCCTAAAAATTCTAATGTTTGGGCTGAGGTGTGCGGTCTTACATTGCCATGGTGAAGTAGGACTTCTCTAAGTTGAGCTCTTGGTCTGCTTTGCTTAATTTTTCAAATACTGCTGGAAGGAATTTTGTTGCATACCAGTCAATATTAACTGTCTTTCGATCTTCTAACTTCACAATATCAATGAAACCACTTTAAAAAAAAAAAGAAAAATGAGCGACCATTTGTTTTCCAACACTTCGAGTTCTGCGAACTTTCTTAGGAGGAGGTGATTTTGAAGAGCACCAAAGAGTAGATTGCCGGTTTGTTTCTGGATCAAAATTGTAAATCCAAGTTCCGTCACCTGTAATAATATTAAAAACAGCCTTTGATTTGCCTACATCAATTTTTTTCAACATGAAATTTCAACATTTAACGCGACCAAGTTTTTGGTCTTCAGTTAAGCTGTGAGGTACCCATCTACTAACGAGTTTTCTGTATTTTAAATGATCATTAATGATGGTTTTGATAGCTGCCGATCCAATGGCCACACTTTTCTCTAACTGCTGACACGTAATTTTTCGATCTTCTCTAAGTAAAATCTTACCAGCTCAATTTTTCTTGGGTCACTGCTGTTGGTGGTCGATCTGAACAAGGTTCATCTTCAAGTTTGTTTTTTTCAAATTTAAATTCATTAAACCAATTAAAAACTGTTCTAATAGGAGGAGCTATATCTCCTAAAGATTTCATGGAATTCTTTAAAAGTTAAATTACTTTTATAATCATAAAAGATCATGGCGCGTAAACTTTCTCTAGTTAACTCCATTGTGTCTGATGCAATGTTTAGAAATTACCGCTGCCACTGTAAACAAAGTCGCGCCCTCTATGAATTATTTTTTTACTATTTTGTGAAAATGTTTATATTAGGTAAAAATACATGTTGATTTTAATGGTTTAATATATTTTTTATATTTTAATTATTTAATATTGATTGCAAAAACATTTGTAGTGACCCTTGTATATCCAATTAGAATTGGAATTTTTGGTCGTGAAACATTGTTTTATTATTATTTTTTAATATTATATATATAATTCTCATGTGTGTGGTCAGGATATATAATGAACACGATTTTTTTTTAAAGCCGATACCCACCATGAAGCATATGGGGCACACACGGTAGAATTAAATTAAAAGAGAACCAATAGGATTGTTTCAACTAATGCGAGAGTCGGTTTACATTGCTCTTGACTGGCTGATAATTTCATAGATATTACCTACATCTGTTAAAAATGAAAATCCATTGCGATTAGGAAAATTATGGAGGTGGAAGATATTTGAGTTACAGAGGTATCAAAAAGTCCCACAAGTCCCAGCCATGAGTCTTTCTTCAGCCATTAAAAGTTGAGCCTTATTTAAAAAAAGGGGGGGGGGGGCACTAAATAATATCTTATGTGTATATGTGCACATATATGGGATATACATAGAGCATGGACACGACAACAACAACAACATAGAGCATGGTCACTTTAGGACGTTTTGATGCTTTAGAAAAAGAAAAAGTAGGAGGGGGACCAGTAACAAGCTCGCTAAAAAACCTGGGCTTAGCTGACCCGGCTGATAGTGCCCTGTAAGGGCTCCTGATCCAGGGATACAGGATGAGCAGCGTCTGTACTCCATTGTTAGGAGCTGCTGCACATGGCGTCTTTTCCTCGTGTCAGAGGAGGTCATTTCATATTGGTGATAAGTCGGCCTGCTACTGAGTAGTGCTACCAGTCTTAATGACAAAGGAAGACACATTCTACTTCACCCAATCATTATGGATGTCAATATCTAGAAGCTTGATAACCTGATATGATTGAGTGGAGATTAAAAAAAAGAAGAGTATTCCAGTGAAAATCAATCAATAATGTCTAAAGAAAATGACAAGTTATGAATCGGTGTCGTCTTATCGAGGGTGTCTCTCGCGTGCTTTAAAAATATATTACACCATGTAGAATTTCCTTAATTAATTTTCATTCGTCGTCTCCCGATAAGAAGTCTCCTTCCAGGCCTTTTTAGACATTTCCATGCCTTTTTATAACAATATGGATAATTCCAGGCGCAATGACAGACCAACATAGAATTGTCTAGGACGTCTAACAACATGGATACTGCTGGCCTCTTGTTCATTGTAGAAGTTTACTAGATCAAGACAAATATAATTTTCTTAATTTTTTAAAAGAAATCGCCAACCATAAAAGTCGCTCATGGAAGATTTTTAATATTAAAAAAGTGCGCACTACAGCAGAACTTCCCATGAGAGACCTAATAAAATGGATACTCCTTATTTCTCCTGGAGGTGGCCTCTCATTGGAGATTCGATTGGATCAGCAGAATTGCTTTTGATTTTAAAAAACAAGTTGCTCAGGGAGTTGGGATCCCATCAGATGAATAACTCGTAGATTTTAATAAAGAGAGTGATTTCCAGGGGTAATGCTGCCTATATAGACATCTTCGCTACTTTACTCCTGCATGAGACTTGGCCCAGATAATGAGGTGGGAGGGGATGAACCCGTACGTTGACTTGCTACAGCAAACAATGCCGGTCTGAACCCGCCGCCAACAAGGCTATTTCTGCCATGCTGCAAACTTTAAAGCCCTCAGAGAGTTTTGGCACAGGCTCACTCCATCTTGGGAATTAAAAAAAAATATCTTCTGTAGCTTTGGCTGCTATAGCTAAATTTGGGTCCTTATCTTATGGGCTATATTTATTAAGGGAATGGCGCACAATCTTTTGACGTCCTTTTTGGAATGAAATGATAAGGATGTTTTCAAAAATATTTCATGCAACTTTTATAAAATTCATTCTAACATTCTATATGTGGATAGTCTAAAATAAATATAAAACAAATAACTCTATTATAAACATTTACAGTAAAACTCCCATTTGACACCATTTTCTTGAGCGATCACCTTTTCGCAAAAATATTTGAAGTACTAACCTGAAAAAACCAACCTCCAATGAGAGACCAACTACAGGAGAGTCCAGGAATGATAATGTATCTTAGGCGATTGTCTCTTATGCAGGTTATATTGATTATACAATTTTTATAATATTTAAGATATATGTTCCCCCCTTCAAAACATTTTAGCTACGTTTTTAAGAAAGATGTGGCATAGTTTTTCCGCATATTTTGAAGGGATGGATATTTCTTTTTATAGGAATGATTATTTTTTACGGCAAATTTCTAATTATATATTTTGTTTTCATTTTCTATAATAAGCATGACAGATATCCATCTATAGGTTTTTTTTGATGCGTAGTTGAAGAACAAAATGAACTAGGCTTAACAGACGTCACGTGTGAAACATTTTTAAAAGTAAAAGGATTTTTCACACAGATAAAAAAATGATTATAATAAATCTAAAATGTGTCTAAAATTTGATTTATCATCAATATAAGATGGTATTCATGTACCAAAATGAGGCACCTCATCCTTCAAAATTGAATTATACAATGCATTACAATGGGAAACACGTACCTCTTATATTTCATGTGTGAATACCATCTCCTTTCCCTATATTACATTATATAATGAATCACTTCAGAGAAATACATTGGCTCCTTTCATGAGAGATCGCCAGCCAACAATTTCTTTATGATCTCTCCTGGAGGTAGTGATTGAAAGTTGCTTAGTCAAATCATTTTTGGGTATTACGCATTTAGCCGCTCATAGAGGTGTTTATCACCAGATGGGGCCGTTCATGAGAGGTTGTTCACAGCATTAGCTGCATAAAATAGAGTAATATATATTATGTACTGTATAAACTCCCATGAAAGTCCGCTCAACTGAACCAAATGCTTTAGTCGCCCTTGTAAATGTTCGTTAGCCAGAGGTTGGCTTAGAAAAGAACAAGTCAATTTTGATTTTACAATGGTTATCGCTCATGGGAGTTTCTGAGAGTATTTCACATATTGTTTTAAAATACCCGTCACATTTTCATCACGAATAAGAATCGTAAATATCAATTAATAAACTCTAGGTTTGTGTCTAGGAAGATGCATTAGCTGGATGGACCGTGTTAGAAGGGCCACGCCCAGCGATGATAGACTCACCGGTCCCGGCATGGTGGCGAAGAACTACACTCGGACGACGCAGGCTGCAGCAGCAGAGCTAAATCCGGCCCTGCCTAATATAGCCAGGCCTCCCCTTATGTAAAAATACAACCCCCGCTCTCCTACCGCCACGTGGAGATTTTGCATCCTTTAGCACATTGGTAATACCGCTTCTTGGTCATCTCCAAACATCCAAGTACTTGGAGGGTGATCACTTAATTACTAAGATTTGTAAGTTTTACAAGACAAACTTCTTATGGAGGGCGGTCACTAGAAAATCCTGAGTTCTGTAGGTTTTCCAACGCAATCACATTCGTGATACCTCTTCTTAAAAGCCTCCAATCGGCCAAGTCAGTAGTTTGGAGGGTGGTTACTTAAAAGAAATACTGAATTTGAAGTTTTACCAGATAAATAACCAAGTCAATACTTGTTAAAGTGGTCAGTTGGTATTTGTGAGTTTTGAAGGTTTCCCTTCATTGGTATTGCCGCTTCTTCGTCGTCTCCAAACAGCTAAGACAATAATTTGAATGGTGACCATTTAAAATTACTGAGTTTATCAAATTTTACACAAGGCAAACTGCCAGGTATATGCTTTAAGGAGTGGTCTTTTGAAATGTATGGTCTGTGGGTTTTCTGAGACTATTAAATTGATACCGCTTCTTTGTGATCTGTCAGGTTAATCAACATCCTGGTCAATACTTGGAGATATTCATTTGTGGAAATATCGAGTCACGTAGGTTTCCGATAATGGCAATTTCCGAACATTGGCAAAAAATCACTTATTGTTTAAATTCAAGTTAAGCGAAGAGCAGTCCGGTAAAAAAAGCTGTTTTTACTTGTTAATACTGGGTAATGTAGAATTTCCTTTTATACAGAACTATTTATCACATTCGTAATAATGTTTTTTGACGATTCCCGAGATAAAGTAATATAATTTGGAGTCAATACTTGGTGATCACTTAAGAACACCTATCGCTGAAATTGTTTCGTGAAATACTTTTCTAGCATATAGAGTTTTAAATTATATTTCAAATTGAAGCAAATAAAACTCTATAATCGCTTGAAATTGTGATCGAGTCTGAAGAATCGAACTATGAAAATTTGCTAATATCCGCCTTTTGTACGGATTCAAGCTGAGCAGCAAGCGATTTGATCAATAGGTTATCGCTTAGCATACCCCCCATTGTTGTAGTCTTTCTTAAGTGATTCTTTCTTTTGCATTGTTAGTGCAGCTTATTTTACTTCTCGGAAGTTAAAGGGTTCGGTTCATATTTAAAAGGTATATATATTTCGAAAAAAATATATTTTTTGAGTAAGATGCAGGCCTATACAAATATTTTTTTCACATTAACAATTTCAAAATGGCTGATAGCACAGGCTGTCTCTCAACACAGGTTTAAGTACAAAAATTACAAAGGTGCAAGTACTATTCTAATACTATACTAATACATTCAATTAAAAGATAGGAGTATAGAGAGATAACCCGGGTTCTTGGATCGCAGAAAGCCAACTACTCGGGCTGTCCATTCAAGGGCTTCCGCCACGCCGGGTTGCCGCGGGCCTTCTGCTAGGATTGTCTCTTACAGGTCGAGTTTGGGAGGCTTTCTTTAAATGTAGGATTGGTGTTGTTAGAAAATATTTTACATTCTACGTTTTACACACACATACAAAAAAAAACTAGGGCCGAAATTAAAAGTAATTTAGCACACAGAAACGCGTATGCCTAAAAGTACAAAATACTATATATACTTGTATATATATATATATAAATAAATAAAGGACGTAAATTTTAAAAATTATAACAAAACCAGTACTCATCTTTTATTGCAGCGTTGATAAGGAGCGGACCGGAGTTACACGGATATGCGAGGAGATCACCAGACACGGACCAAGCACAAAGAGAACGCTTCCAGAGTTTCCAGACAATCACTTCTGGCAGACTTCTATCATCTCCTTTGAACCCTCTTTATGTACAAACATGGTCACATTCATCCAATGAGAAAGCGTGAGAAATCGGTTCACTTAACAAATAAACAACATTATTCCCACAAAACTGAGAAGCTTAAAACTGCTCATGTTTGTCAAATAATTTTACAAAAGGTATCCTTCCAAAAAAACTAACCAATCTCCTAAACATTTTATTGTCCCGCAAAGAAAACCTCCCGCTTTCGGGAGCGAAAAAGCTCACGGGAGCCATGTTATATATTAAAAAACTAAAGAGAGGAGAAGAAGGCATCCGGGTTGTTCCGTGATTCCGTTTTTCTTCACATTCCTTACCTACTGTGAGTTTATCGCTTTCCTTACATAAAACATACATCTAAACATCGAACACCCCCCTCCTAATACTCTAGGACATCTCGGACATTCTATTTTTTCAGAATCTATTCCTTCTAATAATTCTTCTGAAATCGAATCTTTATATAGAATTTTACAACCATATAAAGATTGTAAATATTCTATATAATATTTAACTTCATCGTTACTTATCCATAAATGTTTGTCGTCTGCAAATATTTTAAATTTTAGACCTGTAATATCTCTATTTGTTTTATAAGCGATATTCTTTTCTTGTTCGTTCAGAATATAATCAGATTCATATACCTGAAGGGTTTCAGCAATTGGCGATTCCAAAGGAATCCAACTGAATTCTCTTATGATCTTCTTATTAGGAAGAATAAAACCTTGACAATTAATTACAATCATTTATATAGGAATATTTTTAATAAATATTTTAGAAACCGAAAGGTACAGTGTCATAATCACCTATAATTCTTCTCTTATCAAAGCCAAACATGTATCTTTTTGTAATTTGTGTTGTTTTGATATTTCTATCTTTTTGAATTCTAAATTGTTTATCTGTTACATCTAAATATTCAGTTTCACCTGTAAATACTTTCATTCTTTCATCGAAATTCAATACATATTTTCATTTTATAACTCATTTTAAATCCTTTAATTTTTCCTTTTACTTCACCTTTATTCAATATATATCCGTAATCTTTACTGGCTCCAGAAATCCAGGAAATCATATTGTATAATTCTTCTCAATGTATAATTTTCTTACAACATAAACCTTAGATTATTAAAACATTGGATCAGTAAACATGAGGGCAACCATTTCGTTCAATTACATTACTTTATTTTTCATATAACATTTTTGTAAACAAAAAAGGCGATGATGATAAATTCAATGAATATTTACACAATCATAGAAAAATTATATTAAACCTTTATATAAACATAAATATTCTAACTAAATTAAACATTCTCCCGCCACCAACTAGATGGGGGACCATCAAAAAACATTATATAGGTAACAAACATAATTTTACAATAGGTCTTCTGTAAGTCCCATTAGCAGTCTTGACTTCTACCACTCTGATTCTAGCGTCATCTCCTGGAAACACCTTTGAAATTCTTCCAATCTTCCATGCTAGTGGAGGTTGTTGTTCATTCTTTATCAACACCAGGGATCCTTCCTTAATGTTGGGTTGGGGCTTACACCATTTGGATCTTTGTTGAAGTTGTGACACATATTCTTGGGACCATCTTGTCCAAAAATGATTCATTGATATTTTAATTAATTGCCATCTATTTAGCAAACTCATTGCTATGATGTCATCTTCATCGGGAAGCGCTGTTAAAGAACCACCTATTAAGAAGTGACCAGGAGTCAATGCCTGTAGATCTTCAGGGTCCTCAGAAAGAGGGCAAAGAGGTCGCGAATTCAGGCAAGCTTCAATTTGTGCTAACAATGTTGTTAGTTCTTCAAAATTTAGCAAAGCACTGCCCATTTTTCTTCTAAGATGATATTTCATGGACTTAACTCCGGCTTCCCAAAGTCCACCAAAATGTGGAGCTGATGGTGGAATAAATTTCCACTGAATTCCCTCTGAATTCGTAAGAACTTTACTGGCATTGTGACATAGTTTCCCAATAATCTTATGCGCACCAACAAAATTAGTGGCGTTGTCACTATTGTCGCGAGGAAAAATAATTAACTAGGCCTTCGAGTTACTTTAAATATTTATTTAATGAGTTATATGCGAGATTTTAAATATAAAATAAGAGTTACTATTTACATGAGCCAAACCGACCCAGCCGTTAGAGCAAGAGGGGAGAACTGAGAAATTTCCTCCTTTCCACGTGACGCCACTGTTTACCCCGACCGGTCGGTCCAGATAAGAAGGAATACCAGGAAACTCTGTCCTCCTGACACTATGAATTGTTGCTGGTTTATCTCTTCGAGCAATGAACCTTCTTATTGTGGATATGAGAGCATCTGTGGTCAGACTACTGATTAATTCTAGATGAATGGCTCGAGTGCTGAAACATATGAACAAGGCAACGTAAGCATTCATGGTTGAAGTTGTACGTCCCATGTTCCGTTTAATCAGAAAAGGTCCTGCAAAATCTATTCCAGTTACCAAAAACGGCCTTTTGATCTGTTGATCCTTGCAAAAGGTAGATTTCCCATTAATTGAAAAGGAGCTTCTTTTTACGAAATCTAGCGCATTTCATGCATGTTCTTAAAATTTTCCGTACAACATTTCTTCCAGAAGGTATCCAGAATATATTTCTTATTGCTGCAAGCGTAGCTTGAGTTGATGAGTGAAGATTATGGACATGAACATTGTTTACAATAAGAGTGGTAAGATGATGTGATCTTGGAAGTAAAACTTGATTAATCCGATCACCATAAACATTTACATTTTTTAATCGTCCGCCAACTCTAATGATTCCCCTTGAATCCAAAAAGGGACATAGATTGTATATTCTACTCTTATTCGGGATTGGCCTGTTGCTTAACAGGCAATGCTTTTCTTTGGAAAATTCAATAGATTGAACACACTTAACAACTGTCAACAGGGCATCATTCAACTCTCTTAATGTTAAGGGCTCCCTGTTCCTTGAATTTGAAGGCATTCGACTGTTGTTGACAAATCTTAAGCACCAAGCTATGATACATTTCAGTTTGGTTAATGATGAGCAGTTTATCACAATGGATGAAATTTCACACTCAATTGTACCAAAATACGTCTTGATTTTTTCTTCTTCTTTAAATTCTTCCTTGGAGCTATTAATGGATTTATTAATTTCAAGGGCAGGTTCAATTAGCCATGGTGGCCCATTCCACCATAGTGGATGTTCTACTAAGTCGGATGGAAATATTCCACGTGATGCACAGTCTGCTGGATTCTGCCTTCCATCAACATGGCACCAAACCCCGGAGACAAACCGGTGTATCTCAGCAACTCGATTTGCCACAAATGTCTTCCATCGGCACGGCTCGGAATTGATCCAGCATGAGGCTATAGTAGAATCAGACCATAAATAAATTTCATTGATGGTAAGAGGAAGGTTATCATATACAGTTTTCACTAATCTTGCCAAAAGTAGATCAGACCATAATTCTAACTTTGGAAGTGAAACCACCTTCATAGGTGCGACTCTTGTTTTTGCCACTAAGAGAAATGTCTTAGCGCTTGTGTTTGAGAGGATCACCTTTAGATACAGAGATGCAGCATATATGCCTTCTGTGATGCATCACAAAATCCATGAAATTCTACCTTCAAAAAATTACCTGGTACCACGCATCTTGGGATCTGAATGTGCTCTAGCGATGGAAGATCCTGGTTTATCAAAGTCAGCTTCCTTCTTAGTTCCTCTGGAATTGGGTCATCCCACTCCAAACCAGTCTTCCAAAGTTCTTGCGAAATCAGTTTAATAGTGGTCGTAAATGGTGAGATCCAACCCAGTGGATCAAATATTTTAGCAACCTGTGATAGTATTCCTCGTTTTGTCATAGAGTTCAGTGGCAAAGCTATTCCCTTAAATGTGAAACCATCAGTTCTTGGTTGCCATTGAAGGCCTAAAACGTTGACAAATTCCTTGGATTCCTCAAATCCAATATTTGTGTTGGTGGATCTTAAATGATTTGGTAAAAGTGACAGAACATCAGGAACATTGGAGGTCCATTTACGAAGTTCGAAGCCTCCTGCACTTAGTAAACCACAGAGTTCTTGCACCAAATTCTTGCCTTCATCTACTGAAAAAGTTCCAGTTACTAGATCATCAACATAAAAATCTGTCAATGCTATTTTGCTAGCTTTTGGAAACTTACTCTGCTCATCCAAAGCCAACTGTTTGATGATACGAGTGGCCAATAATGGTGCACAACTAGTCCCATAAGTGACAGTTTCTAGCCGATAGTCCTTTATTTAATCATGAGGATCATTCCGCCATACAATTCTTTGGAATTCCGAGTCTTCTTGTGATATTCTAATTTGCCTATACATCTTGGCGATATCAGCATTTATAGCAACAGGATGAATTCTGAATCTCAGAATGATGTGAAACAAATCCTGTTGAATTTTGGGCCCTGGAATTAAAGCATCATTCAAGGACAAATCTGAATCAGTCTTTGCTGATGCATCAAATACTACTCGCAATTTGGTGGTGCAACTTTTTTCCTTTATTACAGGATGATGAGGCAGATAGTACCTTCCCTTAATGATATCTTCCTTTGGTACTAAGCTCATATGTCCCAATTCAAGATATTCCTCAATGAAGCTTCTATATTGGTCATAAACTTCAGGTCGTGGAATCAAAGATCTTTCCAAAGAACAAAGTCTTTTGATCGCATTTGGATATTGAATCTCCTAATTGGCAGTCATTCCGAAATGGCAGTTGTACAACATATCTGTCTGTGGAATCCCTTCCATGTGTTTCCACAAAATGGATTTCACTTTCATTTTCATCCTTAGATATAGAAGTCACATCAGGAATGGATTCCAATTTCCAAAATTTTTCGACTATATTTTGGGTTTCCAGGCATGCATGATGTGACTGAACGATATTCCTAATACTTCTCCTACTACCCTTAGAGGAAACTCTTCCAGAAAGGAGCCATCCTAATTTAGAAGAAGTAGCAGTTAGTTGTTCTTCATCGCCGATAACGGACTCGCCAGTGAACAGGGTCATAGCTAACTCAGCACCAATTAATATGTCGATGGGAGCAGAAATATTATAATCTGGATCAGCCAGAGGCATGGTTTTGAGATGCGCCAAGTTTGACTTTGGACATGTAAGAGTTGGCGAATTATTTGTCAACTTATCCAACACCAAGGCGTTCACCTTGAAAAGTTCATCTGATTTGAAATGTGGCGTAAATTCAAACTCCACAAGTCCATAAGAGTGACTCGCAAAATGTCCCGAAATTCCCGATATTTGCGAGTGTAAGGTAACATATTCAAGTCCTAGTCTTTTTCTACATTGTCCTGATATAAAGTTCGCCTGAGACCCTGAGTCTATCAAGGCTCTACATGTCTGAGTCACACCATTGTTATCCTTGATTTTAATCCTAGCGGTTGTAAGCATGACATTTGAAAAATATTTCTCATTACTTAAAAGACAAGTTGTATTTTTGATGTCTTTTCCACACTTAAATTTCCCTTCATCAACTTCTTGAACCTTGGTTTCTTGGTGAATCAAAGTGTGGTGTCTTGCAAATTTGACAAATGTTTTTGCAATAACAATTCTTTGCTAAATGGTTTGGCTTTAAACATCTGAAACACAATTTAGCCGACCTAACAAAATTCCCTCTCTCTGACTCAGGTAATTTAGAAAATAAATTTAAATCCTTAATTGAAAAAACAACTCTTGGGTTGTTCTGCAATTCCCATTGTTTTCTTGTGGTTTTATCAAGCTTATCTTCTATGATCTTAACGAAAAATACACTGGTGTCCAAAAAATAAGAAACCTTTGTTTTTTAATGATATGATTTAAAATATAAAGCGCTAAAAGCTAAAAAGTAATTTAATTAGGTATTTTAAGTCGTAGAATTTATTTATTGCAACCATTCGATTCGGTAAAATTGAAAATATGCAAATATTTGCTTGTCTTTATAAGTGTGCTATTTGACGTGTCGTTTACCCCATCTAAGAATTGTCCAGTTATAATTTTATTTAATCCTTAGTTGATTATGAGTTTACGAAAAATTTTAGCAGAAGATTTAAAATGGAGAGCTGTTGGAAGAATGGAGACAGGGAAATCACAAGTTGAAGTAGCAAAATGGCTAAATGTGAATAAATCGGTGGTCAGAAAAATATGGAAACAGTTCATTGAGACAGGAACCATCAAAAGAAAAGAAGGTTCTGGTAGAAAAGAAAAACAGCTACCTCTGAAGACCGTTATCTGGTCGTAACTGCCAAGCGCCATAGGGAGATGACAGCTATTCAACTCTCTAATGAACTCTCAAGTGCTACTAGAACGAGAATTTCAAGACAAACTGTTTACCGAAGGCGTCACGAAGGTGCTCTTTATGCAAGATGACCAATGGTCTGTATCCCTTTAACCTCTGCTCACAGGAGAGCCCGCTTGAATTGGTGCTTGGAACATCACGCCTGGACTCATGATCAGTGGGCCAATGTTCTCTTCAGTGACGAGTCAAGATTTAGTGTAAACACAGATTTTCGACGAGTTTTCATCTGGAGGGAGCCTGGAACCCGCTATCATCCCAGTAACATCAGGGAAATAGACAGTTTTAGAGAGGGCAGTCTCTTAGTCTGGGCTGGCATCAGTTCTAGCAGACGCACACCCCTCCACATTTTTTCTGGGGACACTTTAACTGCCAAAAGGTACAGGGACGAGATTCTTGAGCCCTATCTAAGACCTTATAAAGATCAAATTGGTCACAATTTAATTTTTATGGACGATAATGCTTGTCCGCATAGGGCTAGGCTAGTCAATGAATATCTCCAGAGTGAGAATATTCGAAGGATGGATTGGCCAGCCAGATCTCCGGACCTGAATCCAATAGAGCATGTGTGGGATGCTCTAGGGAGGCGTATTGGAGCTCATCACCCCTTCCCAGAACCCTCGTTGAGCTAAGAATTGCTCTATTGGAGGAGTGGGGTTTACTACCCCTGGACCTCCTCCAAAGCCTGGTAAATTCGCTGTGAGACCTTGATAGCTGTTAGAGGTGATCATACTCCCTATTGATATCTTATTTCTTTAAGATCTGGAACCTTAGCTTTGGGTATGTTGGTAATAATTTGCATATTTCATAATTTCAAATATATATTTTTTATTTTCATATAGCTGGTCAAATTCTCCAAAGTTTAAACTATTTGTAAACTAAATTTTATATTTGTTAATAAATTAGCTTTTGAGAAATTTCAATATTGGTTAAGTTTCTTATTTTTTGGACACCAGTGTACCTCAGATAAACTATCGATTTGGTAACCCAATACCTTCACTGTTCTTATTATTTCGTTGCAGCTATCTAGAAGTTTAAACATTGAATTATGGTTGTCATCGGCTAACTTTGGTAATCTTAATGCATTATCTATTTGGATGAAAATTAGATCCTTTGGGTTATCATATCTTGTTAATAAAGGTTGCCAAACCTCAACATAATTATCGGCTGTAATTGGAAATGCGTTGACCAGTCTTAGGGCTTCGCCTCTCAGTTGGCCTTTCAAATATTGTAACTTTTCAATATTAGGTATTTGTGAGTTAGAACCAATTACAGAAAAAAATAGATCTTTAAATGAAAGCCATGATTCTAATCTGCCATTAAAAGTTGGCAACTCGAGTTTAGGCATTTTAACATGTAAATTAACTTCTTTTTTTTTTCAGATGGTTCTTGCCCATTATGCTTTAAATCTAATTCACACTTTAATCATATACACTTGTCTATACAAATTTCCACTTCGTCATTCAAATCATCATCCTCAAGTTGCTGCAAGAAAACATCCCTCATTTTCATCAAATCATTATTTGCATAATCTAGTTTGCATTTCGTTGCATTAATATCTACCATAGACACAATGGATTCGATATTTCCCTCTATGCCTTTTATAGTTTTTTTTTATCCTTTTTAAATTTTTAATTGAAGTTTCTACATCCATAATTGCTATTAAATTCGATTCCCAAATACTTTTAGTTGAAATATATGGTTACAAAATACTTATAAGTTGCCATTTTTTAAAATAAATTTTAACTTGACTTTTACTTACGTTAAATCCAGCTCGAGTTGACCAATGTATATTTCTTCTCAATGTATAATTTTCTTACAACATAAACCTCAGATTATTAAAACATTGGATCAGTAAACATGAGGGCAACCATTTCGTTCAATTACATTACTTTATTTTTCATATAACATTTTTGTAAACAAAAAAGGTGATGATAAATTCAATGAATATTTACACAATCATAGAAAAATTATATTAAACCTTTATATAAACATAAATATTCTAACTGATTTAAACACATATATTTATCATCACCCAATTCATCTGTCCATTCACCCAAAGAGCAACCTGTTTTTATTTTGTTTGTTCAATCATCTATATATACCACACTATCTGTATCGTAATATATCACTTTATCTCCCAATTTATCTAACATTTCATATAATCTTATCCTTGCTGAACTGGTTGTAAAAGCTGCTACAAATATATTTGTGTATTCAAATTATTCTCTACATATTCATCCTTTTTATTGTAATTCATTTCTATACAATTATCATTATGTCAAAGCATATTCAAATTTTTGATTGTATCATCCAATATTATTTTGTAGAAATCTTCAAGTTCCATTACATATTTAGTATGTTTTATTTTTTTTCTCTGGCCAAATTTGCCCCATAATGAATTCAAACAAATTTTCGCAATAAACCTTAATCCTGGATTCTTCTTAATTTCTCTTAGTTCTATATCCAATTTTTCTTTATCAGCTCTCCTATATTCTTTCTCATCTTTATAATTTTCTTTCCATTTGTAATCTGTTTCGAGTTTTATTTTTAAAAATATCTGGACATAATCTCTGAATAATTTATTCGATTTAGTTTTAAAATTCCATACCTCATAAAAATTTAGAATTTTATATCCTTTCTTCAAATCTAAATTCATTTCTGTTGTTGTCCATGTATCTATAAAACTTCTTTCTTCTCACTGTGTTTACATTCTTTATTTATAATCTCATAACAATCTTTACATTTCATTTTTTCTACTATCTGGTTTGTTTTAAAATGAGTACATTTAGTAGGTTTAGAACACTCTCTACACAGATAAAATAAAGGTTTATCACCCCTATAAGGTAGAACAGGATTATATAATTTTCTTGGTGGAAGAACTTTACATTTTATGAATTTAAACCATTTCTCATCGTATTTCTTTGGGTTATATATATATTTTTGGATGTCCTACAGGATAGTAATCAAAGTAATTTACAGTAGGACAAAGAGAACAAACATCGATATATCTTCCCTCTCTCTCTCTCTTTTCTTTTTCTTTGAATTCATATTTTAATTTAGTTGGTTCAACTCTTCCACCATAAAATGCATCTCGAGGATTTAAAGGTTCTACAAAATCTCTATTCTAAATGAATTTTTATATCCTTATTATTATCGATATCATGTTCCCAAATAGCAACTAAATTATAGCCTGCTTCTTTTATTTTATTTTCCATTACCTTAGTCTTTTCGTATAAATCCTTCATTAAAATTTGATTATGTGGATTGACTTTAGTTTTAGTATGACAAATAGGACAACCGTGCCAAAAACAACCATGAAATTGAAAAACTGTATTTTCTTAAAAGCCATCTACTTTTATATATTTTTTACCAATTTTTATTTTCTTTTCCTTTCCGTTCAAAGCATGTTGTATATTAATGCTATTTTTATGAGAAATATAATCTAGCCATTTGATTGATTTCTTTATTGATCTTTCTGAATATTATCATCGTCTATAGCAATTGTATTTTCCTTCAAGAATTTACCTCTATAAATAGCCATACATACACCAGCAATAGTTACATATTGGAAAGGATCGATATTAGCAATTTCTAAGAATAATTTCCTGAATTCTAAACACATCCTCTTCTTAATATATTTACATCAGATCTACAATATTTAATAAATTCCTTTTGAAAATCAAATGTTTCGTGTTTAACAGAATCGTACCATTTTAAAAATTCATTCCTATTTTTCTCGGTCATTGAATTATACCCATAGTATTTCTTTTTAGGATATTTTCCTATATAATCTTGATTACAATCCTCATTGAAATAATGAGGAAAATAACCTTTTGCTAATTCTTCAAATGTTTTAGGGAAGTCTCTTAAAGGAATTTGAGTAAAATTGATAGAATCTATAAATCTCATATTTAACTTAGGTATCTGCATGTAATTGAGTTTATTTCCCCTGTATATAGTGAACACTTTTATTTTATTTTTGAAACAATATTTTGCTAGAAATTGAAAATTAAAACCTTTTCCGCAATGAGCTATTACTGTATATTCATAGTGTTTATTATCAAAGAAGAATTCGTCACACATGTCGAATATCTTCTCATTCCCTTTGAAATTGTGATTAATAACAAGATTTATTTCGTGATTCCTGTCTCTTGTTTTGTTTCGACATAAAAAAATAAATACTTTTCAGTATATTTCTTACATTTCATACACCAATCTTCTTTAATATTTTTAATACAATCTTTTCACATTTACCTCCTTTTATTTCTTTCTTTTTCACAAAACATTTATGATCATTTAATGTCCATTGGTAACAGTTCTTACAGAGTTTTTCTCCACATATGTGTTCATCTTGTTCTCTCTCATTACTTTTCATATTTCGTTTACATTTAAGGCATCTCCATAAAACGTTACTAACACTAAGACCTTTTTTATTTTCAATCTGATGATATTCGTAGCAATCATCACCTTTGAAAACGCTATTACACTTTTCACAATTAATTTCATCTCCTTCACATTTTTGTTTTCTAAAACAACTATTACATTTGAGAGGACATTTATATTGATCACTTATTTTATAACTAACTTGACAAAATTCACAATAGTTCCTTTTTCCTAAAAATCCTGATTGTAGTGATTACACTAAAGTGATTTTTATCCTTATATATGTAAATGCTCATAGGTTTGTATTCTCCGCTGTATATTCTTTCATTAAAATTCTCTCTACAAAATATATTGATCTGAATATCTAGAAATTTCTCAAATATTTTCACTTCTTCTAAACTACAAATTTCCAAAGGTATATCACATAATTCATGTAGTTTTCAGCTAATATTTTTGTAATAGTCTTCCTTTTTTGATATAGGTTATATCATTTTTTGTTAATTCTCTAAATTCAAGTTTTTTACATAAATATTTTGGATTTTGAATAGCTAATGCAGTTACAATTGATCTAGCTAAACATATATTATCATTATATAAAAGGGCGTACCTGGATCTGTAAATTGTTATTTTTTTTTTTCTTTACAGATCCAGGTACGCCCTTTTATATAATCTTAATTAATGGATCGCCTTTTGACTCAAAATATATTATTATTGTTTTTAATTACACAAATACTACGCTTATTAATAATATCATCGTAATTTATCAAATTTCTAAATGCACCACCTCGAGGTAAATTGGTTATAGTAAATTCAAATTCAGTATCTGTAATTTCTATCTCTTTACATTCTATTTTATGATTTAATACATCTAAATATATACCAAATGCTTCACTAGTAGGCATCCATTTTGAAATAAAAGATCTTTCCAATTTAGGATTATGTACATTAATTATGAAAAAAGGGCATCTCCTTATCGTGAAACTGAAAGTTGCTGATGGCTTGCTCCATCTATCGGAATGAAAATCAACTATTCTCGTTGATATTTAATTATTCCAGAATTGGCCAAATACCCATTCTTGATTAATCAAGAAAAGCTAACCACGGACGCGTTTCGGGCTGTTGGCCCTCATCAGCGTGGTGCAAGCTGTACCTCAACGACCAAAAAATGGTCATTCAAGGCATCCTGAAAAATCATGAAATGCGTCCGTGGTTAGCTGTTCTTGATTAATCAAGAATGGGTATTTGGCCAATTCTGGAATAATTAAAAATCAACGAGAATAGTTGATATTTATTCCGATAGATGGCGCAAGCCATCAGCAACTTTCAGTTGCACGATAAGGAGATGCCCTTTTTTCATAATTAATGTACATAATCCTAAATTGGAAAGATCTTTTATTTCAAAATGGATGCCTACTAGTGAAGCATTTGGTATATATTTAGATGTATTAAATCATAAAATAGAATATAAAGAGATAGATATTACAGATACTGAATTTGAATTTACTATAACCAATTTACCTCGAGGTGGTGCATTTAGAAATTTGATAAATTACGATGATATTATTAATAAGCGTAGTTTTGTGTAATTAAAAACAATGATAATATATTTTGAGTCAAAAGGCGATCCATTAATTAAGATTATATAAAAGGGCGTACCTGGATCTGTAAAGAAAAAAAAAAACAATTTTTTTCTTTACACAGATCCAGGTACGCCCTTTTATATAATGATAATATATGTTTAGCTAGATCAATTGTAACTGCATCAGCTATTCAAAATCCAAAATATTTGTGTAAAAAACTTGAATTTAGAGAATTAACAAAAAATGATATAACCTATATAAAAAAAGGAAGACTATTACAAAAAACATTAGCTGAAAACTACATGAATTATGTGATATACCTTTGGAAATTTGTAGTTTAGAAGAAGTGAAAATATTTGAGAAATTTCTAGATATTCAGATCAATATATTTTGTAGAGAGAATTTTAATGAAAGAATATACAGCGGAGAATATAAACCTATAAGTATTTACATATATAAGGATAAAAATCACTTTAATGTAATCACTACAATCAGGAATTTTAGGAAAAAGGAACTATTGTGAATTTTCTTGGTTAGCTTTTCTTGATTAATCAAGAATGGGTATTTGGCCAATTCTGGAATAATTAAAAATCAACGAGAATAGTTTATATTTATTCCGATAGATGGCGCAAGCCATCAGCAACTTTCAGTTGCACGATAAGGAGATGCCCTTTTTTCATAATTATGCACCTTATCCCAGTACAATATCACATTTGTGCTATTTTTACACATATGTACATTAAGTTGAATCCTTCCTTCAATTTTCCCTATAGCAGTTCGGAACAAATCTTGTAAGATATTAAGATATTGTTCAGGTCTTATATTAATACCTTCTACTGTGAAATTCTTTCTATAAGTATTGCATTTATTTACAAAACGTCCTTGTGTTTCTCTTAATACATAATCTGGTTTGAATAATTTTTTAAGATTTACTTCAGTTTTAGGTTACTTTTTTTGTTTTCTGTTCAATAAATGTATCTTTTTCAAATTTTAAATCGAAAGTATCGAGTCTTTTTTTTATTTAATTCCTCAAAAGAGGATATTTAACGAATTTCTTTTCAATTTATTTATATATTTAGTAGCATCTAATTCTAAAATATCTACTAAAACAGTTTTATATTTACCTGTCTTTTTCATATATTTTCTAAGTAATTTTATGAGTTCATTTTTTGTTGTATTTTTATTTATTTTTATATTTAATTTTTTAGCAGAACCCCTGAGTTAGTTGTATTTCACATCACTCAAAAGTTGCTGCTCCATTTATTAGGAAAAAAAATTAAGAACATATTTCCGAAAGCCTACGCTTATGAAGATTTGAATTTAAATGTCGTTTGAAATGAGAAGGTGTATATGTTTTCCCCCACATGTGCAGACCTTTTTAGTTTTATTTCTAATTTTTTCACAATATATACAATAAAATTGAAATTTATTTGATTTTTTATAAAAACAATCAAATGTTTTCATTTCTTTGCAAAGTGAGCATTTCTTTTCAAGCTGTTCCATTTATTTAGAAAATAAATTTATAAATAGGTGACGTACTTCCGTAATAGCGGCAGAAGTTGCCGTAAAACCGGAAAATACGTCATAGGTGTAAGATTGCTGCTCAGTGTTTTGAATGAGGTAAGTCGTGATGGGCGAAATTTTTGAATTTAATAATAAAATTCTCAAAGTTTCAAATGGTTGTGAAACCTGTTTAGAAATATTTAAAGCATATAACACTGGTCAACAAGATTTTTGCACAAGAGAACCTGATTAGGTTTCTAGTGTAACTTTTCATGCTGAACTCAAAAATCTAATCAGAAATTTCCCATCACCTATGGTTTTTGCGTGACGGTCTTTTTTTAGTATTGGGATAAATACACTAAAAATTGCAAACAATGTCACGTAACTGGTTTATCTAAAAATATTTTTCTTTGTCCACAAAGAAATAGCATCTTATCTACATGTCCTGAATCCAAATATACCATTAGTTTTTTCTATTACACAATATTTCTGAGATACACCTACTTGAATTTGGAAATATTGTTAATATATAGGCATATATGAACGAAACATATTTATTATTGAAAAGCAGTGACAGTGGATTTTCTTCTATACTTTGCTTGTGGTAGATCCCTCTTGAGTGCCAAGCAGTCGTCGGCAAGCATAGCGGGACTCCATTTACCTTGGTACCGCTTCTCCATGCTTGATATAGCTTGATGAAACCTCTCACCATTCTCATCGCTAACTGCGCCAAGATTGTCTGGAAAGAAATCTAGATGTGAATGCAGGAAATGGATCTTGAGGGACATGTTACATCCCAGTGCCTTGTAGAAGAGCAACAGATCATTAACTATGTCTCGGTAATTTTCAACCTTGACACTTCCTAAGAAGTTTTTGCAAACGTTTCTAAAGGAATTCCATGCTGCTGCTTCAACTTCATTCAAACTATTTTGAAAATTTCCATCCTGCTGCAATTCTCGAATCTGAGGTCCAACGAAAATGCCTTCTTTAATCTTCGCTTCACTTATACTAGAAAATTTTTGTTTTAGGTAGGCAAATCCACTGGCATTTCGATCCATTGCCTTGACAAAGTTCTTCATTAATCCCAGTTTAATATGTAATGGTAGTAAGTAAATATTATCTGAATCGATCAGGGGTAGATTTGCAATATTTTTATATCCTGGAGTAAAGATTTTACGGTTTGGCCAGATTTTTTTAATGTAATGCCTTTCCCTATCTCTGCTATCCCACTCACACAGAAAACAACAAAATTTTGTATATCCAAGCTGTAATCCACGCAAGAGAGCAACGACTTTCAAATCGCTGCATATTTTCCAACCGTATCTTTCATATTCTATCTTTTCAAAAGCAGTTTCATGTTTTCGTAAGTCTCTTTCATGTTGGATGCATGTATTTATCCCAATACTAAAAAAAGATCGTCAGGCAAAAACCATGGGTGATGGGAAATTTCTGGTTAGATTTTTGAGTTCAGCATGAAAAGTTACACTAGAAACACCATCAGGTTCTCTTGTGCAAAAAAAAAAAGTTTTTTTTTGTAGACCTGTGTAATCAGGAGCTATTATTGATGCCTGAAAAAGTTGAAATGTTATATAAAAAATTAAAATCTCAAAAAAAAAAAAAAGAAACATATATAATGAATTTCTCAAAAATTTAATGGAGGAATTAAAACAGAAATTTGATATTAATCAGAATATTGAGGAAATTACTTATTTTGAATTTTCGTTTGATGAAGAGAAAAAAGAAAATATTGAAACACAAGCATTAAAAAAATTATTGTAGTAAATAAAACCTCATGTAAATATGCTTTTTAAGCAGAATACTTTTGAATAAATGCTTTATGAAATATAAAGAAGATAATTCATATGTAGGAAATTGGAATCAGAGACTTCAGAATTTATCAAAAGAAAATGGAATAAATATAAGTGCAAGAGAAGATAGAAGACTGAGAAAATTCTATAAATGTAGATGTTTGTGAAGTCAGGGTTGGATATTAGACGAGTCTGGTGCATGGAAGGTAAAATATTCTCAAGTACCCAAAAAATCATAATTAAAATATCAATATATACTTGATTCAAACTCAAAACCGTGGTTCAACGGAACAGCTATAGCTAGAATTTTAGAGTATAAACATCCAAGAGTGTTGTATATATATTAATTAATTGTTACCACAGAGTGTGTGTAAGCTCACAGGTAAATAGGCGCTAACCGAAACTTAAAAAAAAGTTCCTTTGTTTCAATATTAGTTTCCCTTTTATATTTTGTTCTCTCTCTTGTAAATCAATAAATATAATGTTTAATTAATAGTTATTGGAATCAGTTTCATTAATAATTCAAAGCAAAGTCAACAATTGGTAGCAGAGCGTGGTTGTTTGATATAAAGCTCAAAAGCGAAAATATGTAATCTGAAGATTTGCAAGTTTATTCTGATCGGTAAACTGGAGCACTTCTAAGAAGATTAAAGGTATTTATATAGATTAAGTTAAATTATATCTATATATTACATGTTTAAAAGCTACCCAATATTTAAATAAATATATATTTGTTTTTAAATTACATATATTGGTTTGTTTATATTAGCTCAAAAGGCGAAAATGGCTAAATATAATTTTTTATCCTAAAGAAAAATTGAACCATTAACAGGAATAAATTATCAAATAAGGGCGTTGAAAATCGGCGCAGTTCTGAGAGGAAGAAAATTATTTAAATGTGTAATTTCCGATCCTAAGTATCTGATATGGAAGACAAAAGTTCTTCGGAGATTTGGAGTGATAAAAATGATGAAGCTGTTGGGATAATCATCACAACATTGACTAATGAACAAGCTGGAATGTTCATAGGAGAAACGAATGCTAAGAAAGTATGAGACTCACTGAGAAAAACATACACAGGCAATTTGAAAGATAAAATTATTGATATAGGCTTAGAATTAAAGAACATTAAAATGAAAGATAATGAAACTGTAGATGAATATATAACAAGGGCAAAAAATATTGCTGCTAGAAGTTCATCATTAGGGCATCAATTTCCCTCAAAAGAACTTTCATTTCATATTGTCAGAGGCATACATCCAAGGTATGAAAATATTGCTATTGTGTCTTACGATCTAAGAGAGAGGCAACAATTGAAGAGATTCAACAAACTCTGAGAGAAGAGGAGTCAAGAAGAAATATGAGATTAAATCAATCAGTTGAGAATGGGCATGAACAAGCATACATAATTAAAAATAGAAAAGTTAAACAATTTCAGCCAAAAATATGTTTTGTTTGTAATAAAAAGGGACATCTAGCTAATGATTTCTGGTTTCGAGATGAACAGAAACAAGGATATCAAAAGAAATGGACTCCAGATTATAGAAATTACAAATACAGTAGGGAACATTCAAATCAACTAGTGGATACTATGAAAAGTGGAATTAATGAGCAAGCATTTGAAACATATGTAAAAGAATTTGAAGATTCACCAGATGGGAGAAATGATAGGCAAATATGGTGTATAGATTCAGGATGCACCGCACATTTAACCCCAAACCTAACTTTGATGGAAAATGTGGTAGATTATGAAAGTGAAATCAACCTAGCTGAGAAAGGCAAAACTACCCAAGCCACAGCCAAAGGAGATATGAGACTTACTACATACACAAGTGAAGGCCAAGAAAATATTCACATCAAAGATATCTTACATGTACCAAGTATAAGGAATAATTTTTTTGTCAGTATACGAATTAGTCAACAAGGGAAATTCAGTTATTTTCAATAAGGATGGAGCAAAAATTTATAATGAAGGGAATGATTTAGTTGCTGAAGCATATATTAAAGATAGAATGTTTATGATGGAAACAAAACAAAGAAATGTACCAATATCAAAAAATGAAAATGTCATGGTTATAAATACACATTTATCAAATAAAAATAACAATATAAGTTTATGGCATGAGAGATTAAACCATATAAATGAAAAATACATGAAAAATGATTCAAGGACATATTGTAAGAGGATTGGATCTAAAATTCGAAAGGTTACCAGAGTGCGAAGCATGCATAATGGGAAAACTGGTTCAGAAGCCATATAATAGTACAGAAAATTATACAGTTAAGCCCCTGCAGTTGATTCATATGGATTTATGTGGACCAATGCCATGTCAACCTTTAGGAGGATCTAAGTATTTCCTTGTTATAGTAGATTATTGCAGTAGAAGAATCTTTGTATATTTCCTGAGGTCAAAAGATGAGACCTTTGGAAGATTTGAAGAATTTAAGGCAAGAGCCGAAAACGAATTAAGTCTTAGAATGAAAGATGTAAGAACGGACAATGGAACTGAATTTTGTAACTCTAGATTTGAAGGACTTTTCAAGAGAAGCGGGATCCATCACCAACATACCACCACATACTCACCACAAAGTAATGGAGTCGCAGAGAGAGTGAATAGGACTCTTATAGATACAGCGAGAACCTTACTAATTGACTCAAATTTACCCATGAAGTTTTGGGCAGAGGCAATTGCTACAGCTGCATACATTAAGAATTGTACCCCCCACAGGTATATCAAGCACCATACACCTATGCAGAGATGGAATGGCAGGAAACCATTGGTCAAACACATTCGAATATTTGGATGTTTGACACATTGGCTTGAGAGAAAACCAAGAAGAAACAGGTTTTCACCAAAGGGTAGAAAGGGAATATTTATTGGTTATTCCATTAAAAGAAAAGCCTACAGAATATATGATATAATGACAAAGAGAATCCATGAAGTCAGAACAGTAAAATTTAGTGAAGATAAGAGAGGAATTGATCATGCAAATGATATTCAGGAAGATACTAATTGTGATAATTTGACCTATAAAGGAAATTGTGAAGAAATAGTTGAAGACTTTCTTATCTTGAAAGAAGACAATCCTGTCACAGAGAGTGAAATGAAGTCTAAAGAGGATACTTCAGTAAAACCAGGTGGTGGCACTGAAAATGACTCAACACAAACTGAACCAATAGAAGAAAGATGCGTAAAAGGAGGAAGAAAGAAAGGAGAAACAAAGAGCATCTTTGAAGAACGGCACAAAGCAAGACTTGAAGAACAAGAAATAAAATTGATCAAAGAAGGAGTTCGACGCTCACAGAGAATAAAATATAGGAATGATGCAAACTTAATTATGGAAATAGATCATTATATCCCGGAGAACTTTAAAGAAGCAATGGATAGTGGCGAAAGAAATGAATGGCACAAAGCAATGGAAGAAGAGCTCAGTGAGATAGAGAAACATAAAGTATGGACACTAGTACCAAGGGAAAATGTCATGAAAGTCATCAATAGTAAATGGGTCTACAGTACAAAGAAAACCTCGAATAACGGCATATATAAAAGAAAGGCCAGACTGGTTGTTGTTGGATGCAATCAAAGATATGGTGTAGATTATAAGGAATCTTTTTCACCTGTACTCAAAAAGGAAAGCTCGCGAACAATAGTAGCTCTTGCAACACAACAGAATTTAATCATAAAGACTTATTATGTGAAGACAGCTTATCTCTATGGTGAGTTAGAAGAGACAGTATACATGAGACAACCAGATGGTTTCATGCAAAAAGGAGAAGAAAACAAAGTGTGTAAATTGTGAAAAAGCCTGTATGGTCTACCACAATCAGGAAAATGTTGTAACAAAAAGATCAATGAAATTTTATACCAGTTGGGAATGATTAGAACCAAATGTGACCCATGTGTCTATAAACTCCAGAGAGGAGAAGAGTATGCAATACTGGGTATATATGTAGATGATCTCATCATTGCTGGAACTAGTAAGGAAATTAATGACAACCTAGCCTCAGAAATAGAAAAATATGTTACTCTAACAGAAAAGAAAGATAGCGAACAATTTATAGGAATTGAAATAAAAAGGGCAGAAGATGGATTTTATCTATCTCAGACTCATTATATTGATACATTTCTACACAGATTTGGACTGGAAGAATGCAACAATGTGCAGATACCTGGAGATCAAAATCAAAATGTGGATGAATATTTGGACTCTAAGCCAGTAGATAAAACTGTATACCAGGAAATGATTGGATCACTAATGTACTTTCCTACGGGTACTCGACCGGACATATCCTTCAACGTCAGCAATTTATCACAGTATAGTAATGATCCAAGAGAAATACACTTAACTGGAGTTAAAAAAGATTTATAGATACCTGAAGGGAACAAGAAATAAAATATTGGCATATAAGTCAAAAGACAACAATATCACAATAAGTACTGATGCGAGCTGGTGCACAACCCGAGATGCAAAATCCTATTCAGGCTATACAGTCAAACTTGGCAACAACTTAATAAACTGGAGAAGTAGAAAACAAAATTTAGTAGCCTTGTCTACATGTGAAGCAGAACTTATTTCAATATGTGAAGGCATTTCAGAAGTATTATGGTTAAAGGGATTACTAGAAGAACGTTGTCAAAATTAAACTTTCCCAATTACCTTGAAAAGTGACAGCCAGGCTGCACTAAACTGGATACAATCTGACAAAATTACTTAACGAACAAAGCACATAAACCGAAAGTATTATTTTGTGAAAGAGGAAATTCAAAATGGAATCAAGCTGGAATACACTAAAAGTGAAGACATGGAGGCGGATATACTAATGAAGAGTCTACCTAAGGACAAACTACGGAAATGTGCAGATAGCCTTGGACTTGCTTTTTAGGGCTTACACACAGGGGAGCGTGTGTTGTATATATATTAATTAATTGTTACCACAGAGTGTGTGTAAGCTCACAGGTAAATAGGCGCTAACCGAAACTGAAAAAAGTTCCTTTGTTTCAATATTAGTTTCCCTTTTATATTTTGTTCTCTCTCTTGTAAATCAATAAATCTAATGTTTAATTAATAATTATTGATAACAGTTTCATTAATAATTCTAAGCAAAGTCAACAAAGAGACACTAAAAATGATAATATTCTAGATGAAAATAAAAATAAATTTGAAGAATATAAAGACGTAGGCAAATCACCTACGTTAGAAAATCTACATCCAAACACATATTTCATCATTTGCGTCAAAACAACGCTACCTGAAAATCATCATTTTCTAATTTTCCCAATTTGGGAACATTATTTATCAATGGACATTATGATCCCTAAAATAAGTACTTCCATGCACCAGAAACGTCCTTACCCGAACCAAAGAGTTGGAGAAAAGGAAGTTTGCAGCCTATCAGACTTTCTGCTGGAACACTTCCTTTTTCTACTACCTTGATTCGTTTGTTGATGCTTTGAACTTTCAGTTGTATATAAATGGATTCTTCTTTCTTTAAAGATATTATTCCTGAAAAAAAACTTAAATTACAGTAGTGATTCAGAAGAATCTGATCATTTTTGTAATGAACACGATATATATTTTTGTTCGTGCAATGGTTGGAAAACCATTAAATCCCCAACTAAAAATAGACTAGAATAAAGAATGAGATATATAAAGAGATACAAGGATTTATACACTAACCATGAAAATGTTAGATATATGTTTAATCATCTTTGTGTGTGTGTGTTTTTTTGAATGATAAAAAAATAAATATAGATTACTCCTTCTATTTAAAAAAGATTTGTGAATTTTATAACATAGAAAAAATATATATAAGTTCAAAGATAAAAAGAAGAATATATGGGATGAATTTGTTAAGTATTTTGTATCAGATCCAGAGCTTGATATTCCTTCCAACCTCTATTATTCAGAAGAAACAATAAAAAATAGATTTAATAAAATTATTTCTAAATAAATGATCTTCAGTACTTTAGAAGAATTAAATATTCCTTTTAATATTACAGATACAAAAACATTTTATGATTCTGATAATGTATTGCATGTAATTACAACTATTAATATTGAGAATGATTAAATATTTGATGAATTTAAAAATATTGTGTGTGTGTGTGTGTTAGAGATTTTGAGGGCTATGATGGTTGGGAAATTGGAATACCTTCAGGAGAATATTCAATGTATTTTATGACAAATGATATTTATAGATGTTATACTTTTGTGTAAAAATATTTCAAAACAATATTTATTTAAATGGAATAAATATGTTATGAACAAATCAAAGATAAATATTGGTATGGTCTATTCGGAGATTTCAAACTTATAATTGATAAAAACACAGGATATTTCAACGCTACAAAACTATGTAACGAGGGCAGAAAACAATTTAAAAATTCGTTGAGAAATCAACATTCTAAAGAATTAATGGCTTTTTTGGTTGGTTCGGATTCGAGCCGACCTCTTTTACAAGAAATTCAGGAGAAAATCAATATAATGAACAAATATCGGGGACATATGTTTCAAAAGAATTAATTACAGATATAGCATGTTGGATATCTCCTGAATTTTATTTAAAAGTTAATAATATTATTTAAAAATACTATATCGAGAGATAAATTCAACAAAGAATATAAAGACGATAATATTAAACTTAAAAAGAAACTTACAAAGATAGAATCAAAAATTGAACAACTTAATATAAAATTATAAAAAATGGAAGAAGATATTTTGAATAAAACTGTTGATAAATCTAAATTACACAAATTTATTATATTTAAACTGAATAAGAAAAATTATAATTTCTATGTTTTAAGAGTACAAAAAAGAAGTGTCACTAGTAGAATTAGAAAAATCAAAAAATACTTTACAAATGCAACAATCGTTGTGAACAAAGAATATGATCCGAATGCCATCACATTGTACAATCGATTTAAAGAAGAACTCTTTAATTATATTGATATCAAAAGTAATTTTTTCAATCTTATAAAACCTTTTGATGAAGAAAGGTTAATTTCTTATTTTTCATAAACAACAAGAACATCCAAACGGAAATATGTAGCATATATAAGACTTCCTTATGAATAATTACTTAAATTTATACTCAAATTTTGATTTTTATTGACAAGAATATTCAATTTTTTTATTGGTTTAATATTTTCATTATCTAACTTTATTTCTTAAAGTATATTTTCATCTATTATTGTGTCATATGCTATACTTACATCAATAATTTTACCTGATCGAGAAAATTTATAAAAAAGATCATTGTCAGTTTTGAACAGACGTAAAGGAATACTTCTTAGATTATCAAATTCGGGTTTTCTTTCTTAACCAAAATTAATAATCTCAAAGAAATTTTGTTCTTTTGTTATTTTTTTCTTAAAACCTCTTGTCATTTATATATCAAAAAGAAAAAAAAAAGAAGGAGCAATAGTATTTGAAAAATATTATCATGTAATCCAAAAACGAATCCTTTAGTTCTTATCTGCAAATGATCATTCTTTTTAAATTCTATAAGATTATCTAGACCTCTTGTAGGATCATATTCATATATTTCAGAATTAATAAATAATTTAAAAACAAAAGGAGGGTTATTAAGTGCTGTGATATTTCTAATCTTGCCATCAAAAGGAAATATATAGGTAGACTTATTAAATTTTGGATTACTCCTTAGAACTATTCCACCAGCCACTGAAAAATCTGCACTCTTTTCAGAAAGAGTTTCATAACCAAAACATATTATTTCACACACTGTTGGTTTTGCAAAATATCCATTATCATTTTTCATCATCATATTATTTGGATATGATTTGTCAATATCTGGTACATATAATCCATTATTTGTTTTTCTTTATTGCATTTTTTGTGGTTCAATAGGAATTCCCTTTCTATCTACATATCCTTTTGTTGCAGCATTATTATCAATTTTTTGATATTTTACGCTTGAAATTCTTTTATTTTTCACATCTAACCAGTCGTTATCTGTACTTATGTCTATTAATTTTTTTCTCATTTTCTTTAGTTATTTCTTCAATTGGTTTTATTAAATCATCTACATATTTTTTATTTGCAGCATTTCTCTCATTTTGAGGATCTTTTAAGTTACCAATTCTTTTATTTTTAACATCAAAAACAATATTTCCAGATAAAACATTATCATCATTTACTTTTAATTGATTCGATGTTCTAATTATCGTATTTTCGCCTATAGAGGTTAATTGGTCTACATATTCTTTATTTACTGCTTCATTTGAATCTATTGATTTCTCTAAGCCCACGATTATTTTTTAATATGTATTATATTTATCATTTTCCAATTCTAAACTTTTAGGAATATATATTCCATCATTTTTTCTAATTATAGAGTTATTATCAGCGCTTGATATTTTTGTTTTTCTTTAAAATAATTCAATGTAATTGCATCTTTATCTTCTTCAGGTTCTTTGACATTGGTTAATCTTTTATCTTCAATATCATAATTACCCTCAAGTGTTATCTTATATCCAATTCCAGGAGGTCCTCTTTTTCCTATTGTACTTCTCTTTGTTCTAAATCCTCTTGTCATTTATTTTATTATCAAAATTTGTTCTGAACATTAAATCTTTATCTTTCGTTCTATGATCGATAAGGAAGAAATTATACGGTTTACTAACAGCCTCTTTATATCTCTTGACGAATTCTTCTTTCTTTATCATCGTTCCATGATTTCTATATATTCTATCTATTGTAAATAGACAAAAGAATTGCTATAAATTATTAAATAAAAACAAACGATAGCAATGCGTCTCTTTATACATAAAATTTTTAATATGCTAGCTTTCGGATCTTATCGATCCTTCAACAGGCCAAGCTGTAAATTGAGAGAAAGAATATATATATAAATGTAAAATATTATTTATATACACCAACGAAGATAGAGAATAAAATATAAAATAAAATAAATATAAACACATATCACGAGTTCACGTTTTCTCGTGGCCAGGCTGCTATTGTTTCATCTCTGTCCAAAGCTCAGTTTGTTTTCTTTCATAGTCAATTGGTCCTTTTATTCTAATGGCTGGGCTGTTTTTTGAATGAGTGGTACTGAGATGGTAGTTCTATACGCCTGTTGATACTGTTTAAATCTTGAGAGACGAAGGATTCTATTAATAATCTTTGATATTTGGATTTGATGTTGTGGTAATGACAGGTTGGGTCGGAAAGGTTAAAGGCATGGCCGGTTTTAGAGGTATGCTGAAAGATCAAAGATTTGGGATCTTTGTTTATTATATTTCTGTTGTGCTCGGAAATTCTGTTGTAAATGAAACGGCCAGTCTCACCCACATATTTAGCGTTGCAATCTTGGCAACCTATGGAGTAAATGGCATATGGTTGCTGGTCGGGACGTTTCTTAATATTAGATTTGGTGATGGGGTTCCGGAGTATTTGGCCTATTGAGAGGTGGTTGGTAAAAAAGGTTCTTAAACCAAATTTCTTGAGGGAGAGGGCTATTGATTGATTTTCAAAGGAATAAGGTATAATACAGGTGTTACGGTTTACTACGGGCTGAGTGTGTTTGGAAGGGTTGAAACTATGTCTAAGTATGAAGGGAAGTGGATAGCCACTTGCTGTTAGATTACTGATGATGGTTGTCTTTTCTGATTTTTCGAAGGCTGGGGTGGAGCAGTGTGTATGTATTCTTTTCGTGAGTGTTCCGACGACTGTGAGTTTGTGGCCTATTGGGTTATATGAATCAAAAAGGAGATAGGATGGTTTTATGGATTTTTTGTAATAAACTGTTGTGTGGTATGATTCATCAGTTTTGATAAAAAGAATGTCCAAATATGGCAAAACTTTGTGGGACTCATGTTCTATTGTGAAAGTGAGGCGTGTATGGTAAGAGTTTAGGGTTTCCAACACCAATAGGACGTCATCCTTGTGACATATGCAAAAAATGTCGTCCAGGTACCTTTTCCAAACTTCTATTCTGAGATGTTTCTGTTCCAAAATCCAGCTGTCAATGGCGCTCATGACGAGCTCTGCCGCAATGTTGGATAAAGGGCTACCCATAGGAGATCCACAGATTTGTTTAAAAAACTGATCTTCGAAGCTGAAGTTAGATGTTGCCAAGCATAATTCAAACATTAAAATGATTCCTTCTATTTCAGGGTTCGGGATGCTGTGCGAAGAAAGCAATGAACGGAGGTTTTCTATAATTAGGTTGTGTGGGAGAGAGAGAAACATGGAGGTGACGTCATAGGAGCACATAATGAAATCTTGTTGTGGTTTCAATGCTCTTATTTCTTGAATAAAGGCTGGGGTGCTATTAATTGAATGGGGTTAGAGGATCGCATCAAGGGCGAAAGGCGGGAGGACAGATGTCTGGAGAGCTGTATGGCGGGGGACAAGTGATAAGCAATAATGCGACGTAGTGGGACTGAAGGCTTGTGGATCTTAGGAAGTCCATAGATATATGGTATGGTGTCGCTGTTTGAATTGAAGGTCTTAAATTGGTCTTCGGTGATCATCTTATTCTTCTTGAGAGAGGTAAGTGTTTTTTTGAAATTCTTGATGGATTGAAGGTTGTCTGGAGCCGTGATAGGTACAAAGGTGTCTCTATCCTCAACGATGTCGAGAATCTTCTTTCTATAGTCGACTTTGTTTAATATAACCACATTAGAACCGTTGTCAGCTTTACTGATGACTATGTTATGGTTGACTTTCAATTCTTTGATGGCAGTTGCGTATTTACGGGTAGTTGCAGCATAAGGGCGTTTTTGGATAGTTATCTTTGAGGAAACCAGGTTTCGTATTAAGTTTTTCTGTGAATTATTGAACGACGTCATTGCTACTTCAATGCCGGAGGTGGTGACATATGGATCAGCATGTCTTGGCATGCGGAATTTCAGACCTTGGTTTAAAAGTTCTTCTTGGGATTGGGAAATTGGGAAGGATGACAAATTGACGATGGAGGTTTGTTTCTTCACATAAGGAAATCCATATTTTTTGGACCAAAATTCAAATTTTTTATTGTGTTTTTTGGAGATGTTGATATCTTGTGTCCGGATACCAAAGGTTGCCATTCCATGATCAGGTTTCTCAGTAAAACCATAAAGGGCATTATTTGTTTACTAACATCCAGGATCCAGGCAGCTGACAGCTGGATTTTGAAACAGAAACATCTCAGAATAGAAGTTTGGAAAAGGTACCTGGACGACATTTTTTGCATATGTCACAAGGATGACGTCCTATTGGTGTTGGAAACCCTAAACTCTTACCATACACGCCTCACTTTCACAATAGAACATGAGTCCCACAAAGTTTTGCCATATTTGGACATTCTTTTTATCAAAACTGATGAATCATACCACACAACAGTTTATTACAAAAAATCCATAAAACCATCCTATCTCCTTTTTGATTCATATAACCCAATAGGCCACAAACTCACAGTCGTCGGAACACTCACGAAAAGAATACATACACACTGCTCCACCCCAGCCTTCAAAAAATTAGAAAAGACAACCATCATCAGTAATCTAACAGCAAGTGGCTATCCACTTCCCTTCATACTTAGACATAGTTTCAACCCTTCCAAACACACTCAGCCCGTAGTAAACCGTAACACCTGTATTATACCTTATTCCTTTGAAAATCAATCAATAGCCCTCTCCCTCAAGAAATTTGGTTTAATAACCTTTTTTACCAACCACCTCTCAATAGGCCAAATACTCCGGAACCCCATCACCAAATCTAATATTAAGAAACGTCCCGACCAGCAACCATATGCCATTTACTCCATAGGTTGCCAAGATTGCAACGCTAAATATGTGGGTGAGACTGGCCGTTTCATTTACAACAGAATTTCCGAGCACAACAGAAATATAATAAACAAAGATCCCAAATCTTTGATCTTTCAGCATACCTCTAAAACCGGCCATGCCTTTAACCTTTCCGACCCAACCTGTCATTACCACAACATCAAATCCAAATATCAAAGATTATTAATAGAATCCTTCGTCTCTCAAGATTTAAACAGTATCAACAGGCGTATAGAACTACCATCTCAGTACCACTCATTCAAAAAACAGCCCAGCCATTAGAATAAAAGGACCAATTGACTATGAAAGAAAACAAACTGAGCTTTGGACAGAGATGAAACAATAGCAGCCTGGCCACGAGAAAACGTGAACTCGTGAAATGTGTTTATATTTATTTTATTTTATATTTTATTCTCTATCTTCGTTGGTGTATATAAATAATATTTTACATTTATATATATATTCTTTCTTTCAATTTACAGCTTGGCCTGTTGAAGGATCGATAAGATCCGAAAGCTAGCATATTAAAAATTTTATGTATAAAGAGACGCATTGCTATCGTTTGTTTTTATTTAATATTCTATCTATCTCACCTAAATCAGGAATATTGTATAAGGCAAAATATTCAATGTTCTTTCTCATAATTCTTTCAACTGGATAATAACTCTGTGACAAATATATAATTGAAGCATTTTTCTTTCTGCCTCTTATGCATAGATCAATTATTTTACTATGATCTTTCTCTGTTATAAAATCATCGAATGTAATTAAATTTTGCTCTTCAGGATTCAAATCATCAACATTTATGATATCATATTTTCAAACTCGTCCGCTTTTTCTCTTAAATAATTATAATATTTTTCCTCTAAATCTTTTGCATGGATAAATAACTTATCGAAATATAAGTATTTAATAATTAAATTAATTAACACATTGGTTTTCCCACATTCTGTATGACCTACAATTAAGAGTCTAAAAGGCCATTGAGGAGCATATTTATTTCGATTATAGCAATCGACGGTTTCAGGAATTTCTATTTTTTTTATTTCCATTTATTATGATTTTTTATGAACATAAGTAATTTATTCATGAGCATGAGGAATTTTTATGAACATATAAATGGAAAAAAAGATTAAAAGAAAAAGCAGCGTTGCTCAAAGCAATATTTGAAAAAGAAAAACATATAATACAGAAATTAAAAACAAAAACATTAGATGAACAACATACACAAGGAAATCTGAGTAATTTTCTAAAGCCAATTACAACTAAAATGGAACAAATATTACCCCCACCTCCTCTCCTTTCTTTACCTCCTTTAGTAAAAGAAGAAGGAAGTCAAACTAAGAAAATTAGAAAGAAAAGTTATTTAATTGTTAGACATAAAAAAATAAATTAAAATTTTACACAAATAAATTTACTGGCAATGCGTTTCTTTTAAATATTATCAAATATTATCTCTTCAGACCTTACTGCAATGATATGAGTTATTGAATGAGAGGGCTTGGCTCATCAGTAGTGAACCCTCTCAGCGGTTTCGCCAAATTAATCTCTAGACCGCTCTACTATTGTATTGGACTGGTTTTGTTATATACCCAGCATTTTCTATGGAAGGCAGCTTAGGGGTGTTTAGTGAACTATGGACATAAGCTTATAGGTCTGTAGAGGTACATACATAAAATTTCAAGGTATTGCATCGAGCAAAGCTCTTCCGCAAAATATGCTTTCATAACCAATCTATATTAGTAAATTAAATTTTATTGCCATCTATCGTTAAAATTTTACACAAATAAATTTACTGGCAATGCGTTTCTTCTAAATATTATCAAATATTATCTCTACAGACCTTACTGCAATGAAATAGATAAAGATATCTTGAAAGATTATGATCTTCCAAATTTTGAGGAATTAGTAGAACAGAAAGATATTAATGAATTAAAAGAATTAGATAAATCAATAGGACCAACGATTCAATCATTAAGCGGAAAAAAGAGATCCAATGACGAAAAAATAAAACAAGAGGCCTATAAAGATTCAAACACTTTAAAATATTACCATAAATTAGTAAAATTGTTGATAGAACATAAAGATATAATAGATTTAAAACAAATAAACCATTTAGAAGGCATGGGCGTAATAAAATATTATAATAAACCAAAAGAATTGATCGATAGACTCGAAATCTTAGACGGTGAGATAGAAGCTGGAAATGATTCAAAAGAACTAAAAAATGAAGCATTAGAAATTTTAGATATTTTGAAAAAGGAACAACTATCTGCAAAGATACATAAAGAAGCATACGATAAATATTTAAAACTAAATAAATGATAATAACAGTGAGTTCAGATCAACCACACGATTTTACAGTTTATTATAATCCTCCTATTAAAACAGGATCGAAAACAGCTTTAATTGGTTTTAGAGGATGGTATTCTTGGTATAATATAACTAAAGAAAATAATAAAATCAAACATAAAGATCCTACAAATTTTGAATGGAAAGAATTTGTGATTCCTGAAGGTCTATATAATTTTAACAATTTAAATGAAGAATTCAAATATTTACCCATAAAAAATTGGGTAATCATGAACCAAATTCTAGAGTAATTTTAATATTTGAAATAGAAATTGATTTGAATAAGAGAAATTTTCATAAAATATTGGGATTTCCTAAATTTGAACAACGTCGAGAAAATATTTACAAAAAAGGTGAGTATATCGCTCCATTATCTCCAGATATAACAAACGGTATTGATAGTCTTTTAATTCATAATAGTTTGGAAAAGGTGGTTATTTAGATAGCAATCAATCTCATGTAATCTTTTCGTTTTCCCCCGAAGTAGATCTTGGTGAACAAATCAATATAACACCTTGGCACATTTCATATTTAGATATTAATGAGAATGATTTTATAAGCGAAATGAGAATAAGAATAACGGATCAATCAGGTAAAGCAGTGAATTTTAATGGTGAAAGGGCTACATTTGTTTTCGAAATTATATAAATGATAGTAAGAAAAAAGTATTATCGACTCTATGGTTCAGGAATTGGAACTATATTTAAAAATATAATTGGAAAACCAGTCGTTGAAAAAACTTATTCAGAAAAAAAATAAATGATATAGTACATGAGCCAGAAAGAAACATGAGAGAAGAGTTTTTATATGGTTCAGGTAAAAGATATGATGGTAAACTTAAAAATATTTTATGTGGTAACTTATATAAATGTCGAAAGAAATTGTTGCACCTTATTGGAATTTCAAAGAACCTGTCTATGAAGATAATTCTACAACTGATCAAGAATATATGAAAAGATTACCTGAAAATCCTATACAAAATACTACTGATGAACTCATAACCTTTATTAATAAAGATAAAAGCAATTATTATAGACCTTCTAAAGATTTAGTTAAGATTACTGCTAAAATAGTAAAATCGGATGGAAGTGCTATCACTGAAAACGACGAGATTACTGTTAATAATAATATTATCAATATTTTTAAAATTGCAAAAAGTATTTATAATGATAAAGAGGAAGAAGATATTCGAGAAGAAGGATTAACATCTCTAGTTAGATTTTTAATTGATAAAAATCCTGATTATAAAAGGACTAATGCATCACCGTCTATGCTATATCTTGATACAGCTGATTCGTTGGATAAAGAAGAATTTACATATGAAGAATCAGGAACAGCTCCTAATATTAGTCGCAAAATAAAAAGAAATGTAAATTTTAATAAAGGCTACACAGATTGGTGGATACAAACTAAAGCAGGAAAAGAATTGAATGCTTATATAAAATTGTGTGATCTATTCTGTAATTTCCGCGATAGTGATAAAGCTAGAATTGGTTTTGAACATAAACTAGAATTAACTAGAAATGATGATAGTAATATACTAATTGGAAACGATACAAATTATAAATTTATAATTGAAAAAATTGAATGGTGGATTAGAAAAGTAACACCGAGTCTTAATATTAGAGCTGATTTAGCACTTATATTGAAAGATGAAGTTAATATGAAATATGAAACAATGAGAATGTAAATATATCTTACAATAAAACATTAAGGGAGGAGGATGTTAAAATTGCATCTACAGCTATCAGGCCTTCGATGATATTCGTAATATTTCAGAAAGAAGAACGTCAAAGAAATATTAAAAAGAATAATATGATTTTTGATAATATGAATGTTGCATATCTTTATTTAGAAAGCAATGGTCAAAAATATCCTAGATATTCTCTCAAATGTGACTTCAGACCAACCGTTATGAATTATGTTGAAGCTCATAAGAATTATGAAGACGCTTGTGAAAGATTTGGAAATGAAACGGCTATTTTAGATAAAATAGCATTTGAACGCATCTATCTGATATTTTGTTTTGATCTCAATTATTATGAAACGTTTTTTTGATAATTCAAAAAGAGATTTTATGTTACATTACGAATTAAGAGACGATAATCCTCCAGCATTCAATATTATATCAATTATATGTTATGAAAAGAAGGTTACATATAATTTTGCTGATAATCTAGGAAATTAATCCCTATATATAGTCACGACCGTCTTTCCTCATCGGCCTCTGTCACGGATGCGCGCGAACAGGGAGGTCACGAGCTCGCCGGCAGCCAATAAAAATAAATAAAAAAAACTCCCTCGAGCCGGATTTGAACCAGCAACCTAAGGATCACCGTTGTAACATCTACAGTCGGGTAAAACACGGGCGTTGCCCGGGTCATTTGGCTAGTATTATATAAATGTGAAAATTAACAGAATCACAAATTCAAAAAGTTCAGAGTGTTTTTAGAAATAGATGTGGATGTGGATTGAAATTGGGAGGACATCTTGTAAAATTTACGTATCCTGAGCTAGTTTCTATTAGAAATGGAAGAGTAGGAGGCTTCTTACCTTTTTTAGCTCCATTTATTCCAGCAATTGCTGATGCACTTAAAGCAGCAGCATTAGGCGCTGTAGGTGCAGCAGGTGCATATGGAGCTAAAATATTACTAGGCAAAGGTAAAAAAAGGCTCTGGTTTATACCTTCCAGGTCGAAAATATTTCCCGGTCCCTTGAAAAATACTCGATAAGTTGAATAAAATCAATATTAATAGGTTCCCGAGTAAAGGTTTGTCTAACGAACATTTGTTAAAACAATTCTCTATAAACTTATATAAAAAAAGATATATTTTGATTATTTGAAACTCGTAAATTTGAATCTCTCGATAAAGTGATCATTTTTCTCGGTCCCTGTGTGCCGTGTCATCCTGAATTTTGTCTTTCCTAATTTTCGACATTACAAAATCATCGTTTTATCTAGTGAACATTTTTTCCCGGTCCTTTGAACATTTGTTAAAACAATTCTCTATAAATTTATAAAAAAATAATAGATATATTTTGATAATTTGAAACTCGTAAATTTGAATCTCTCGATAAAGTGATCATTTTTCCCGCTCCCTGTGTGCCGTGTCATTCTGAATTTTGGCTTTCCTAATTTTCTACATTACAAAATCATCGTTTTATCTAGTGAACATTTTCCCGGTCCCTTGAAAAATACTCGATAAGTTGAATAAAATCATGGTCGTTTATGGAAGATGAACGAAGTTCCCGGAGGTCATCTTGGGCAAGACCCCGCGAGGCTTTTTTTCTTGTTTACTTGGCACAGCTGTGTCCCCAACTCTGCCCCCGCGCGCCAGGACATCTTGACCCCTCTGATTGGTCGGTGGGTACTTGGACTGTCCATCCGGACGGCGGCCGGACGATTCCATTCTCTCGACAGGGGGTGGGGCAGACCTAAGCCTATCTCCGTCGCAAGGTGGCGCTGCTTGCGAGTTAAAGCTACAAATCTGCAAATAACTCTAAGGATATTCAAGATATTCAAGAAATTATTTTCCGAAAACCTTTCCGGGGATATACCTAATAATATCCCAAAATATCACGGCGATTGGATGTATGGTTTTTGAATCTATAGAGTACACACACACAGACAGACATTCATTTATATATATATATATATAGATTTGGATTTCTCCATAGTGACGAGATATCAAGATTTAAGTATTGAATTCATTAGAGATTTTAGTGACAAGATTGATTGGTTGTATATTTCAGAACACAAGTTTGAAAAATATCCCGAAAAATTTGTTGTTGAATTTAAAGAAAAGATTTATTGGAATCAACCCAATATACGTTATAGATTTGATTAGGAATTTATAGAGAAAAATTCACGTTGTCCGACTTGTAAAAATCACTATCAGAAATATTAATAAAAATAGTTTCTATATATTTTATCAAAGAAATGAAAGAACGATGCTTTGAAAAATACGACGAGTGGTTAAATATTTAATGCTTTTTTGTTCTATTTTGATCAAAAAAGAACACAATTTTTCTATTTTTTGTATACTTTTATATTTGTGTGTTTTTTTATTGTATTCAATTTTTGTTATTTTTAACTTTTTCTTTCAAAACACCTTTGTTTTTATTCAAAATATCCTTGTTTTTTAATAAATATGGTAAAAAAAAAGGACAGGAATGGTGTGTGAAAAATCGCACTTTTGTTTTAAAAAATCGAGTGTTTTGATGCAAAATGAAAAATGTGGTGTGTCCCATAGTGGTACCCATATACTACTAACAAATCTAAAAATAAATATTATTTTCATCAGACGAAATCCACTGAGGGTCGTCTGGTTCGATGTCACATTCCGCCCTGAAGTCGGACAGCGTACCGCGTAGCTCACACTTCTCCCCGACTTGTGCTATTGCCATGTCGAGGAATTCCTTCAGAGCAGACCTCTGCTCAGGCGAGAGGTACTCGAGGATGTCCTCCCTTTTACTTAGAAGGACATTTCTATCTCCTCCCTATAATAGTTTTTATATAGGGGTTCTAGGATGGTGTTGGCATTTAAGCTCTCGAACAACTCCTCTTCCTGTTGAAAAGTGGTTTGAAGAGGCTGTTTCTTTTGGAGCTTTGGTGTGGTGGATTGAATGATTGGTGCAATTCTTCGGATGAGTCTCTTTAGCAGATACCTATGTTGGTACAGCATTGGTCGAGGAAGGCAGTGGTAGAGACGATGTCGATACGGAAGGCTCAGTGGCTGGAGTCTTCTGGGGAGGGACGAAACAGTTCGTCGCGGGAGAAGTCGCGGCAGGGCTGGAAACTAGGGGGTATTTTGGATGGTGTCATAACCCCTCGCAGCCGATGTAAGCGCTGTGGATTTTGTGGAGGGCGTGGGCTGGAGGTGTAGAAACCTGTCCACTCCGTGTGTCTTGAAGATGGGCAGGACGACTTCCATGGGCTTTCAAGGGGCAAGAGGCTTGCCGGTGTCCCTTTCGGTGGGATTTGTTACACTCAATGCCATAGGTGATGTAGGCGGGGGTATATTCCCCTTTGGAGACAATCACCAGCTTAGCAGGGAGCTAGTGGAGTTTTAGGCCTTCATTAAAAAGGACAAAGCCTACCCTGCTGTCGGTAGTCCAGGTGTATCTGCAGCTGGTCACGACCTTATGGTTCAGGAAAACCACCCTGCAGTAGGGCCGCAGCGCCGCGACGAGGTCCTCGTCCCTGATAGCAATTGGGAGATTCCAAATTTCTATCTTCTCCGCCCGTTTATTATAAGGAAAGGCCTTCAGGAGCGTGGTCCCAATGGTGAGGCCTGTTTGGTGTTTATATTTTGATAATTAAGAATATGATTTGTACAAATTGTTTATTACACTTTATATTCATTTTTACATCAACACGTTGTTTACATTATATATCTTATTATTATTGTTTATGATGATGATGATATATATTTATTTACAGATTAATAGAATATATATATATTTAGTTCCAAACATCTCCCTATTTTTTAAAACAAAAGATAGTGTATATGAGATAATAGCTATATAACTAATGTGTGTATAAAAGAGATATAAGAGAGTAAATAATGACTTAAGTGTCCAGAACATAGTCGCTGTATCTTGATGGTGTTCGGATTGGTCGACCAGATCTTGTCCTCCGTGGGCCTGAGTCGGTGGAACGGGGTGTTTCCGTTGAAGTGGAAGATTCACAGATAGGATCTACTTTATTTTCGTTTGGCTCAAAATCTTCACCCTGTGGGTTTTGGTCAGTGTACTCTTCATTAAGGTTTAAGCCTGATGGTAAAGTTCTAATGTCTCTTCTATTTCTTCTGTATTCATTACCTTCAACTTCAACTATATACGATCGAGGATCTTGGGCAGAGATGCATTTACCCATTCTCCACTTATCATTTTCTTTCAATTTGACACTTATACTTTGTCCTGGGTTCAATTTAGTTAAGTCCCTTGCCTGTTTATCATATAGATTTTTCATTTCTGTTTTTCTTTTTTTCTATTTTTTCATAAACATTAAGTTGAACTTCTGGTTTTAACAAGTTTTTATGAATAGGAATCAGGGTTTGTGTTCTCCTGGAAATAAGAGCCTGGTTTGGGCTGAATCCAAGATCTTTTAATGGGGTGTTCCGCCATTCTAGAATGGCAAGCCACAAATCTTCTTGCTCATGTTTAGCTTTTTTAACAAGCATCTTCGCAGATTTGACTGCTGACTCCGCCTTGCCATTTGATTGACTATGATACGGTGAGCTGGTAATTTGCACTACTTTCCATGTTTTTAGAAATTTTTGAAATTCACGGCTAATGAATTGCGGTCCGTTATCTGTTATAAGTGTTTCAGGTATACCATGTCGGCTGAAATTCTTTTTACAGCATTCGATTATGGATTCTGAAGTAGTATGTTCTAGTATATCTAGTTCCCAAAAGCTGGAATAATAATCTACAGTGATAAGATATTGAGTCGTCTCTACTGAGAAAATATCCTTTCCGATTTTATTCCATGGTAAAATGGGAGTTTCATGGCACATAAGGGTTTATTTTGTTTGGTTTGGTTGATATGCTAGACAGGCCTTGCACTTCTCAACTGTTTCTTTTATAGATTGATTCATCCCGGGCCAAAAAATTGCTTGTCGAGCTTTGGCCAGCGATGCTGCTACTCCATGATGACTGGCGTGAACTCGGTTGAGTAGCTCTGATCGTAATGTTTTTGGTATTATTACTTTTTGTCCTTTGTAAATTATCCCATCTTGTTCGGTCAGTTCATCTCTAAATTTCCAATATTCCATGGCCTCCCTAGGAACTTTATATTTGCTTTTAGGCCGCTCTTTTCTGATTAGGTTGACAAGCACTTGCATTGTTTGATCTTTACAATTCTGTTGTCTTATTTGTTCTGCCGTTGCTGTCGAGATATTAACAAATTCAATCAATTTTATATTTTCAATTTCTTGATAAATGCTTTTGTCATCATTTAGATATACTTCAAAATTAAGCTCATTTCTATCACCTGTCTTCATAAGATATTTCCTTGAAAGACAATCTGATATATACATTTGCTTTCCAGGTTTATACTTGACCTCTAATTTATATCGCTGCAATCTTAGAAGCATTCTTTGTAATCTTTTTGGAACTTGGTGAATATACATTTTAAATATATTCTCAAGAGGTTTATGATCTGTCTCTATATGAACCTTGGTGCCTCCTGCAATGTATTGATAGAAATGTTCGCAGGCAAATACTATTGATAGACACTCTTTTTCAATTTGAGCGTATCGAGTTTCTGTGTTTGTTAATGCTTTCGATGCATATGCAACAGGCTGTTCTTCTTGTAAGAGAACTGCTCCTAGACCTTTGTCACTGGCATCACTTTGTATTGTCACAGGCAGACTTGGATCGAAATATTTTAGCACGGGAGCTTGAGTAACCAGTTCTTTTGATAATATAAATGCCTGTTCTTGAGGCTCACTCCAACTCCACGACATACACTTTTGAGTTGAAACTCTCAGTGGTTGTGCAACCTCAGAAAGTCTGGGCAGAAATTTCGTTAAATAATTGATACAACCTAGGTATTGTTGTATTTCTCTTAAATTTTGGGGTCTGGACATAGCCTTTATCGCCTCCACTTTTCCAGGATCAGGTCTAAAACCCTCATCAGACAAAATGTGTCCCATGTAATTGACATGATTTGAACACAATCGAATTTTGTCTTTGTTAAATTTTCAATTTCTTTCTCGTGCTCGCATCAATAACTGTTCTAATTTAATGTTATGATCTCTGATAGAGTCTTCAGTGGTGTTCCCCTTACCAAAAACCAAAATGTCATCAGCTATTACTTCTACGCCTTCAAGGCCTTCAATCACTTCATGTAGACGTCTCTGAAATTCTTCTGGGGCAGCTGAAATTCCAAAGGGCATTCGAAGCCATTTATACCTGCCAAACGGCGTCCAAAATGTAGTCAAATCACTACTTTGGCTATCAAGTTTTACTTGCCAAAAACCATCTTTAGCATCAATGACAGTGAATATCTTAGCATTATTTAAACTTGGCAGTATTTGGTCTATGGTCGGAATTTGAAAATGAGGTCTTTTAATCACTTTGTTTAGGTCTCTTGGATCTAGGCATACTCGAAGTTTATTTTGTTTCTTTACAAGGACCAAGTTGCTTATCCATGAAGAGGATTTCTGCACTCTTTCAATAATGCCTCTTCCTTCAAGATCATCCAGCTTTCTTTTAAATTCTGCCTTCAAACCAATTGGAATTCTTCTCGGATGTTGTTGCACTGGTGTAGCTTCTTTCTAAATTTCAATATGATATTCTTTTGATAACATTCCTAGGCCTTTGAATACATCCTCATATTTATTGATAATTGATTCTGCTCGAGAACAAGATGAATTTGCAAGGTGGTAAACCGCATCATGCTTCGTTACAAGGTTGAGGTCTTCTATTGTTTTGGCTGATAACAAAGGTTTTTGATTAATGTTCACAATCTGAAAGAGTAAATTATATTTCTTTTCTTTAAAATAGCAATCGAGATATTTTTGACCTACTGGCTTCAGGATGACTCCACCAAAATTTTCAAGCCTTGCATTGGATATGTACAAGTTATTGCTTCTTTCTTGCATGACCCACCTGTAATCGTCTAGGCTCATGATGTTACAAGTGGATCCTGAGTCTAATTGGCATTCCAGTGGCACAGTTTGATTGGCTGTTTCAAATAATAATTTTACCATCCATTTATGTTTTTTGATATTTCCAGCTGAATAATGTCTTCTTGGTTGAAGTACAGCTTCATCTGATGATTCATCCTGTTTTTGAATTGCTCTAACGTTCATCTGTTTTGGTTTTTGAATTCTCAATCTGCACACTTTTGAGAAATGATTTTTTCTGTTGCACCATGTGCATATCTTACCATACGCAGGACATGAAGCCTTCCTATGTTTCGACCCACAGTAACGACAATTAATTATGTCTTCAAATGTTTCATTTGTAGCTTTGGTCGCTTCCTTTTTTCGTTCATATTTTTTGTTCCACTTCACGTCTTCTGATTCTTGGCCAGTCAACTTGGTTATCTGTTGTTCCGTGACCTCAGCTGTCCTGCATATGTCGATAGCCGAAGATAAGTTTAGTTTTGGTTCCATTAGCAATTTTTTCTGACTCTATTATCTTTGATTCCCAATACTATTCTATCTCTAATTAGTTATTCTGATAGTATATCATATTCACAAGAGCTAGCTAGTCCTCTTAATCGATTTGTGTAGCTATCAATACCTTCGTTTTCTTCTTGATTCGATGTATTAAAAATATACCGTTCGTATATGACATTCTTTTGTGTAGTAAAATGGTTATTCAATGCTTCAATAATCTTAGGTAGGCTATTCTTTTCATCTTCTTTCAAGTCCAGATTCAAAAATACGTTGAAACAATCTTTTCCAACGAGTGATAGGAATGCTGCTCTTATAACATTATTATCTTTCTTATTTAATTCAGCAGCCACCTGATAATTGTCCCATTGGCTTTTAAAAAAACCTCCAATTTTCTGCCGCCTGGCTATTTATTAATATTGGTGCTGGTACAGGAATATTTGACATCTTAAAATATTTTATTTTATATTAGATATTAAAATATATAGATATTACGAGATATAGTGTTACTCAAAAGATTAGAAAATTATTATTATAAAAAATGTAACTTTACACATTTCCAAAATCAAATTTTCAAACAATCAAATTCGAATATTAGTACTCACGCGCATTCGACAAACTAATACGCACCAATATTTTTTAATTTGAAAATAAACACTTCTGACACCACGTTTGGTGTTTATATTTTGATAATTGAGAATATGATTTGTACAAATTGTTTATTACACTTTATATTCATATTTTTACATCAACACGTTGTTTACATTATATATCTTATTATTATTGTTTATGATGATGATGATATATTTATTTACAGATTAATAGAATATATATATATTTAGTTCCAAACAAGGCCCTCCTCAACCAGGCGCCCCGCCAGATTGACGCTGGCCAGCACGACCAGTACCTGACCTAATATCTTCATTATTTCGAACATCAAGGACTTTCCAAGCTTTTCTTCCAGGTCCTTGATGTAGTCCACTGGAGATAGATCCAAGCGTCACTCCACAAAGCAGCACTGGTCAAAACTGGCTGCAGCTAACCTGGACTAACTCAGGGCCTGCTGTTGTTTGTTGTATTTCAGCTGCGTCACAGCATGCTTCTTCGGTGGTTTGGCTACCCTATCCTGGGTGGTGTTGGTTTGGAGAGATGTGCCAGGCTGCGGCCTACGAGCCTGTTGAGTAGATGGCGAGTGCTTCCTCTTTTTATGCTCCATCACATAAACTTTTTCAGAGGCATCTTCTTCAATTATCTCAGCCCAGTCACGGCTTTTCGGGAAAGAATTTGCACATACTTCTTTTGACGAAGGTGAATTTACACGTTTTCGTTTTTATCAGACTTAGCAGTTTCTATGCCAAAAAATGTATTATTTTTATATCTCAGAAATGCTTGCGTTTTTCAGGATGGGAATCGCACCGCTATGCTCCTCATTGATCAGGCATTCCGCAAATACCCCAAAGGGGTTGGATAACTCCATTATATTTATTTAATTCGAAAAATAATTCAGATACGTTCATTTTATGGTTTAAAAAGAACGTTAAATAACAATCCATGCGATTCAAGCCTTGATACGGTTCCATCCCGACCGGCATCTTGCATTTTGCCCCCTCCTGTTGATTTACTTAGCGTTCTGCTTGAGAATCTTGGTCAGGTCTGTGCTTAATAGGTTGATGGTTTTTGGTCTCTAAAATAGAGACCAAAAACCATCAACCTATTAAGCACGGACCTTACCAAGTTTCAAAATTGATAACATTTGAGATTGTTGGTCTGCTGACAAATCATTACTAATCAAATTTCGTAGCATTGCAATGTTACTTTTATCGGCATGACTAGGTAGATTGACATTTTTCACTTCGCTATTAGATTTAGAATACTTTATAATAGTAGTCAAGTGATTTTCTTACACCTCTTGATTATTTCCTAGGATCATTCTTTTGTGGACTATTTGATGTGTCCTGCTGGGATTCACAACCCAGAGTCTTCCTATATTATGGCTAAGCCTGAATTTTCTTATTAATACTTTTTTGAAGGTTCAAAAAGTACCTGATTTTGTCCATTGAGCTCTTTACTCATAAAATATATTATTTTGATCGTATCGGCTGTGATAAAAACGTTTTCACTAGCCACAACTTTTCCCATGGAATCTGGTGATTTTAGTACATTTTTGGCTTATTCCAATTTAATTTCTGCAAGTTCACAATCGATTACGACGTTTGTTGCCTTTAAATAAATGCTTCCAAGTATAATGCTTTGGTTGCTTTTGGGGAGGACAATGAACCCAAGCGGCTGTCTTAATCCATTAATGCTTAATTTGATTGTGCATCGGCCGATCGCCGTGACCTTCTTGCCATCGGCAACCTTAAAGTAATTTCGTCATCTTTGAACATCGTATTTTCCAATTGTCGTCTTTATCCATCAGAGATAACTGAAAATAAGGCGCGTGATTCGACTAAAGCAGAAAATTCAATGTCATCAATGATAATTTCTATATAATTTTGTTCCAATTTAGCGGCTGTCGACAATGGAGGGTTTTTCATATCCGCGGCCTCACCCTCGAAGGAAGTCGCGAAACTTAGTTTCTCAGATTTTGGAGGTATGATGATTGGCTTGAATGGCGGCCTGGGTAAATGGACTGGCGTCTTGGGGATTTTTCTCTATTTGGGTACGGCTATTTCTAGCAGTAGGTTTGGCTTCTAATGGCTTGGCGCTCACTTGTATGAGGGTATCTGGTACATACCCTTCAGATCTCTGCATTAATCGTCGGCGATCTCTGCCTTAATGTATAATGTGACCTGGGCGACCGCAATGGAAACATATTGGGATGTTGTCTTGAGTCCTCCATTCATCGGTTATTCATTGTGGTGGGCTCTGGCTGTATATGGGTGCATTGTTAGGGTTCCGATGTTGCAGCATCTGGTTTAAATATTTTCGGTTAGGATACTGCTGCCGTGGCGGTCGCTTTTAAATGAGTTTTGAAATTTCAGCCACGTTTATTCACTACTTCTCGTATAATAGACTTCAAAGAAATGTATCAAGGGTTGCTAGCTCGAAGTTTAGTGCGCGATGGACCTCTTTACGCACGATGTGTCGAATTAGGTATTCCATTGATTAAGACTGTTGAATCGATGGCAGCTACATTTGGTAGTCTCTAAAAGACTGCGTTATTTATACATTGTTTTTGTGAATTTTCTATTTTTCTGCACCATTAATTTCACCTTTTACCAAGTGAGCGGCTATTTCATTTTCGCTCATATTGGTATCTACTTCTTTGCAAAAAGGGGGAGATCTTGGATATAGGTATCACTTGATTATCCCTTTCCCTGGGCGCGAGTTTTAAGCTTTTCTGGAAGCTGATCCTTTTGGACGATGTGATGCCCAAATGTCTGAATGATTATCTTCAAAAAAATATCCTATGAAATTATTTGTTCCTCTACGTTTTCAAACCAGTTGCTGTTCCGAAGAGGAAAAAATAAACATTTGCCAGGCAAATTAAGTTGTCTCAGCAGTTGTAGAGAGCAACGCGATGAATTTTTTTAGGCATTTCTCTAGGTTCTGATTGGGTTCTCCCGTGAAAATGGAAGAGCTTCTGAGAAGGGTTGAAAGCGATTCTCACCTTTTGGAGTCTGTGTTTCTTGTTTTATCATGTCAGAAAATTCTAGAGGTTCTAGCCCTTGGATTCTTCGGCTTTTTCTAATGTCTTGGGCGACGAGGGAATGATCCAGATTCTCAACCAGTTGTCACAGAAGTGAGAACAAGGAGTCGTTAAAATTAAAAATTATTGATAAAATAAAATTGTCTAAATTACCGCGCGTTCAAGATTTATTTACAATCAATACTATTAAGCAAACAGGGTGATTCACAGTGTAGCAAATTAAAAATCACGAATATGAATTTAATATGTTTATATTTTATTATTTGCTTAATTATTCTCTAATCAAAAATGAAAAAATATAAACAGATTCAAATTTATAATCGTGGTTTTTAATTTGCTACATCAATCACCCTGCTTGCTTAATAGTATTGATTGTAGATAAATCTTCAACGCGCGGTAATTTAGGCAATTTTATTTTAACATTAACAGAAAATTAAAAACAATTTCAATAATCATAACAGGACATTTTAAAGGAATGAAGATACACCCAGACATGACTAGATCCTACAGGAACTGCAATAACTGTTACAACACCCTACTCACTCCGGACCACATATACAGTTGCCCAGCCATTCTTGCAGCCCTCTATATGGCAGAAATTAATCCAAAAGAGAACATACATACGGACAAGGCATCTCGGTTGGCCGGTATTGTGATCAGGGTGCACGGACCGATCTGTTCTGCTCCATGGACAAGACACCACCACCATTATTCTCTAAGACAATATATTTCTGTCATATTCTCTCTCTCTCGAATTATCAAAGATTTAAATTAGATCATTCATGAAGAACAAGAATAAACATGGAGTCAGTAGCGGAAAATGAGAACCACAGCACACATGGCCTCAAGGTCTGCTCGGCAAGCTTCAGTTTGTCTTCCCTAATCTACCCAGGATCTCTACCAAATGTGTTGTATATATATATTCTAATTTATTAGTTATTTACACAGAGTATGTGTGTAAGATCACAAGTAGATAGACCCTAATAGTAAGAAAAAAAGTTCATTTTGTTAATATGTGATTAGTTTCTCTTATATTTTGTTCTCTCTCTTGTGAATAAAATATTATTGTTTAATTTTATAATTCTTGGAATATATCAATTTCTTTAAAAATTCTAAGCAAATTTAACAATTGACAGCAGAGTCTCGTGGTTTGATATAAAGCGAAAATATTTAAGCAAGAAGTTTATTCTGATCGGTAAAATGAAGCGCTTCTGAGAAGATTCAAGGTATTTATATAGATTAATTTAAATTATATCTATATATTGCATGTTTAAATACTACCCAAAATTTAAATAAATTCGAGGTATATTTGTATTTGAATCATGTTGGTGTTTGTTTATATTAGTTCAAAAGGCGAAAATGTCTGATTCGAATTTTTATCCCAAACGAAATTGAACCATTAACAAGAAAAGATTATAAAATTTGGGCTTTGAAAATCAGCGAAGTTCTGAAAGAGAGAAAATTATTTAAATGTGTAATTTTCGATCCAGAACCTGATGAGGAAGATAAAAGTTATTTGGAGATTTGGAGTGAGAAAAATGATGAAGCATTTGGGATAATCATCACTACGTTGACAAATGAACAAGCTGGAATGTTCATCGGAGAAACAAATGCGAAAAAAAGTCTGGGACTCACTGAGAAAAACATACAGACGCGATTTGGAAGATAAGATCATTGATATAAGCTTATAATTAAAGAAAATTATCATGAAAGATATATAACGAATATATAACGAGGGCAAAAATATATAACGAGGAATTCATCATTAGGGCATCAATTTCAGAGGCATACATCCAAAGTATGAAAATAATGCTATTGTCTTACAATCTAAGAGAGAGTCAACAATTGAAGAGATTCAACAAACAAGTGAAGAGGAGTCAAGAAGAAATATGAGATTAAATCAATCAGTTGAGAACGGACATATACAAGCATACAGACTTAAAGATAGAAATGTTAAACAATTTCATCCAAAAATATGTTTTGCTTGTAATAAAAAGGGACATCTAACTAATGATTTATGGTTTCGAGATAGACAGAAACAGGGATATCAAAAGAAATGGACTCCTGATTTTATAAATCACAAATACATTAGAGAACATTCTAATAACCTAGTGGAAACTGTCAAAAGTAGAATTAATGAGCAAGCATTTGAAACATATGTAAAACAATTTGAAGATTCACCATATGAGAGAAATGATAGGCAAATATGGTGTATAGATTCAGGATGCACCGCACATTTAACCCCAAACCTAACTTTGATGGATAATGTGACAGATTATGAAAGTCAAATCAACCTAGCTGAGAAGGTCAAAACTACTCAAGCCATAGCTAAAGGAGATGTGAGACTTACTACATGCGCAAGTGAGGGCCAAGAAAATATTCGCATCAAAGATATCTTACATGTACCAAGTTTAAGGAATAATTTCTTGTCAGCATACGAATTAGTCAACAAGGGAAATTCAGTTATTTTCAATAAAGATGAAGCAAATATTCAAAATGAAGGGAATGATTTAGTTGTTCTCAGGCATATATTAAAGATATAATGTTTATGATGGAAACAAAACTAAGAAATGTACTAATATAAAAAAATAAAAACGTCATGGTTATAAATACACATTTATCAGATAAAAATAGCGATATAAGTTATGGCATAAAAGATTAAACCATTTAAACGAAGAATACATGAAAAATTATCCAAGGACATATTGTAAGAGGATTGGATCTAAATTTTGAAAGGTTACCAGAGTGCGAAGCATGCATAATGGGAAAACTGGTTCAAAAGCCATATAATATTACGGAAAATATACAGTTAAACCCCTGCTGTTGATTCATATGGATTTATGCGGACCAATGCTATGTTAATCTTTAGAAAAATCTAAGTATTTTCTTGTTATAATAGATTACTACAGTAGAAGAATCTTTGTATATTTCCTGAGATCAATAATGAAACCTTTGAAAGATTTGAGGAATCTTACCGAAAACGAATTAGGTCTTAGGATAAAAGATGTAAGAACAGACAATAGAACTGAATTTTGTAACTTTAGATTTGAAGGATTTTTCAAGAGAAATGGGATCCATCACCAACTTACCACCACCTACTCACCAAAAAATAATGGAGTCGCAGAGAGAGTGAATAGGACTCATATAGATACAGAGAGAACCTTACTAATTGACTCTATATTACCCATGAACCCATTTACCCATCGGCTTAGGTGCAACACTAGTCCAAATTTTCGGTGAGGAAAGAGAAGGTGATATCATATTTGATTCGAACTCTAAGTAAATCTGAGCAAAAAACAACCGAAAAGAAATGTTTGGCTGTGGTGTGGTCGATATCAAAATTACGACCCTACCTATATGGAAGACACTTCAAGATAATAACAGACCATCACGCATTGTGCTGGCTGAAAATCTTAAAGATCTAACAGGTAGACTTACAAGATGGGCACTGAAAATTCAGGAATACGATTTTGACATAATACACAAATCGGGTAAAAAACATTTGGATGCTGATGGCTCATCTAGAAGACCCCTACCTGAAACGGATTGGGTCGAAGATTATGAACGACTATTTTTGAATCAGATAATAAACGAAAAGGATGAATTCACAGAAAGTACGCTGAAACAAAGGCAGTATCAGAAGCAACAGTGAAAGAAGTCTCTACATTTTTAATTGAACAATTTTTATTATGTCACGGGGGCCCAAGGTTTCTTATTAGCGACAGAGGTTCACAGTTCACTAGCAATTTGATGAAGGAAGTCATGAAAATGTGAAAATTAAACACTGCTTCACGACGAGCTACCACTCCAGACTAACGGACTAACGGAACGGCTAAATAGAACTTTAATCAACATGAAAAGCATGTATGTAAATACAGACCAGAAGAACTGGAACGAAATCTTCCCTTTCATCTCCCACGCGTACAATACCACGATTCAAGAAACCACAGGCTACTCTCCATTTTTTTTTTTGTTGTTTGGGAGGGAACCCATGTCTCTCTTAGACGACGAGAATATCCGCATGGACAGTAACATGGACGATTACGACGAATATATAGAAAATTACTTAGATAAAATAGCAAGGACGAGACAGGTAGTCGTTAACAACACAGAGAAAACTCAGGAAAGGATGAAAAGAAACTATGACCAAAAACACAAGGAAAGAATCTATGAACCGGGACATTTAGTGGCAGTTTGAACACCAGTCAGGAAAATCGGAAAATGTGAAAAACTATTGAGAAAATATTTCGGCCGATATCAAATATTAAAGAAGTTGTCTGACGTAAATTACTTAATAGAACCGAAAGATAATCCTGGCCAAGGCCCGTTGATTGTCCATGTCTCGAGACTCAAACCCTATTTTGAAAGAATTGATGAGGCCACTCACGAGGACGTGACGACCTATTAATGCGACCTTTAATGCGCCTATTTTAAAAATTATTTATAATATTATTTTACATATATTTCAAATTTAAATTTTATATTAATTTATTTTTATAAAACAGAATATTATTATGAAATATTATGTACTTATTTAAACATAGAAACTTTCTCCTTGGAATATAAATACTATAAAGTTAAGTGCCAGGAGAAAATGATTTTTTATTAATCGACTACACGAGCTTTCGGGCAGTCACGCCCTTCAACTGGTAATGATACATGATGGCAATAGGCCCCAAACAGGACTCCGTTTTTAAAGATATATTTTTACATATGAGAAAAATAATATAGGACGGCTAAAAAAAAACAATTTAGTTAAAAGATATTTGCAAATCTAAGCTATTATATAATATATTTATGTAACTATGCTAATCCTGTAATGCCGGTTGACAAATAAATGGTAGGTTTGTAATTGGCTAAAACATGTGACTATATAATGAAGAGAGACTAGTATTAGGATATCGACTGTTCAACCCGCCATCAGCGGCCGTATTGGAACTATACTGGGGGAGGGGGGGGGGGTTTAACGGTTATTCAAGTTACTACATATATCCTGATATTGTGCAGGTAAATCTATATGTCGGTTAATGCTATTTTTTGATATGGATACTATGGCTTCTATGATCAGTCTTTGGTATTTATTGGAGATGTTATTGTATAATGTGGTGGGTGAAGTTAAATCGAAAGAGTGGCCTGTGTCATGAATGTGGTTATAGATGAGGGACCTGTTGTCTTTGTTATTGACGCACCTGCCATGCTCAGTCATCCTGATGGCCACGGACCTACCAGTCTCACCTATATAGGTTGCACTACAATCGTTGCATGAGACTGAGTAGACCGAGCCACCCGATGACTGAACACTGGCAGGTCTCGGCAATCGGGTAATTGGATGTCTAAGAATGGTGGCCAGGCTTCTATTGTTTGTATAGTAGGTGTTAATGCCATGAGGCTTAAGAAGGTGAGATATTGCAGCGGATTGTGTTGAGTACGGTAAGATGCAGGTATTTCTATGGGGTAAATTGGGTTTCATATGGGCCGGGTTGTATTGATATTTATATATGAACTGGTGTGGATATTGGGAGAGGGCAAGTTGTTTCTTAATGTTAGCGAACTCTATTGATCTGAAAATGGGCAGGGAGCAATGTGTAACCAATCTCTTGGTAAGCGTTCTAACTGTATTAATTTTATGGGATAAGGGACATTTAGTTAAAAGATATTTGCAAATCTAAGCTATTATATAATATATTTATGTAACTATGCTAATCCTGTAATGCCGGTTGACAAATAAATGGTAGGTTTGTAATTGGCTAAAACATGTGACTATATAATGAAGAGAGACTAGTATTAGGATATCGACTGTTCAACCGACTGTCCCTTATCCCATAAAATTAATACAGTTAGAACGCTTACCAAGAGATTGGTTACACATTGCTCCCTGCCCATTTTCAGATCAATAGAGTTCGCTAACATTAAGAAACAACTTGCCCTCTCCCAATATCCACACCAGTTCATATATAAATATCAATACAACCCGGCCCATATGAAACCCAATTTACCCCATAGAAATACCTGCATCTTACCGTACTCAACACAATCCGCTGCAATATCTCACCTTCTTAAGCCTCATGGCATTAACAACTACTATACAAACAATAGAAGCCTGGCCACCATTCTTAGACATCCAATTACCCGATTGCCGAGACCTGCCAGTGTTCAGTCATCGGGTGGCTCGGTCTACTCAGTCTCATGCAACGATTGTAGTGCAACCTATATAGGTGAGACTGGTAGGTCCGTGGCCATCAGGATGACTGAGCATGGCAGGTGCGTCAATAACAAAGACAACAGGTCCCTCATCTACAACCATATTCTTGACACAGGCCACTCTTTCGATTTAACTTCACCCACCACATTATACAATAACATCTCCAATAAATACCAAAGACTGATCATAGAAGCCATAGTATCCATATCAAAAAATAGCATTAACCGACATATAGATTTACCTGCACAATATCAGGATATATGTAGTAACTTGAATAACCGTTAAACCCCCCCCCCCCCCCTCCCCCAGTATAGTTCCAATATGGCCGCTGATGGCGGGTTGAACAGTCGATATCCTAATACTAGTCTCTCTTCATTATATAGTCACATGTTTTAGCCAATTACAAACCTACCATTTATTTGTCAACCGGCATTACAGGATTAGCATAGTTACATAAATATATTATATAATAGCTTAGATTTGCAAATATCTTTTAACTAAATTGTTTTTTTTTAGCCGTCCTATATTATTTTTCTCATATGTAAAAATATATCTTTAAAAACGGAGTCCTGTTTGGGGCCTATTGCCATCATGTATCATTACCAGTTGAAGGGCGTGACTGCCCGAAAGCTCGTGTAGTCGATTAATAAAAAATCATTTTCTCCTGGCACTTAACTTTATAGTATAAATATTATGTACTATAAAATAATTTGTATTTTGATACACTGAATACCCAACCTGCTTTAAACTCTGATGTGATAAATGAGGAGATATTCTAGGCGTTCCCTAAAATTATAGTTGTATTATTATTGACTGGTTTAACCTTGTAGGATGGTTGAGACACGTTCTGGAAAGATGCAAGACGCGTCTGAGGAGAGAATCAAAACTGAATAATCTGCCAAACCGCAGCTTGGTGCAACAATATCTCTCAGAGTTTTCTTTAAGATTGAAAATAATTGTAAATACTTTCCTTGTGAAAAAATAGCTTTTTTTTATGATTACTCGTTCTGGCTTCACATATAATATTGATATGGACCAATCTAACATTGGCATGAAGCCAACCCCCCAAGACAGTTAAAAATCTGGTGGAGACTCTGTACCTGATCCAGTATTCGTTAATGGAAATATCATCGTCCGAAAGTACGACGGGAATCCTCGCGAATGGATTGAAACCCTAGAAGAAATGGGATTCATCTACAAATGGGCAGATTATATCATCGCCAGCTATGCTGCCATGAACTATGTGGGCAGTGCTAAGACTTAGTATGATTTGTACAAACCAAGTTTTAAAAAATGTGATTTTTTAAAAGACCGCCTTATTCAAGATTTTTCGACAAAGGACAATAAGGAAGATCTCAGAATGAAAATGCATAGAATGCCGAAATGGAACGAGCCAGCTATTAGATATGCAAAAGAGATCCTTCTCCTGTGCAATAAGCTCAACCCATTAAAATGGAAGAGAAATAAATAATTGAATTCGTAGTAGGTGGGTTAAAAAGGAATATTCATTAGCCCTATATCTGACACATCCCGATTCAACAGAAGGCCTTTTGAATACGTGCAAGAAACCGGACTCATTCGAAAAAGAATACAAAGAGAGAGTGGAAAAGAGCAAGCAAATATTCAGGCCGAATCTCCCGAGTAACTTCTATTATCCTCAACCAAAAAGAAAACACTCACAGCCGGGAAGATAAAACTTCCAATCAAGAGAGCAAGACTTCCAACCAAGAAAGCAAGACTTCCAGCTAAGACACTTTCAAGGTAAGCCAACTTTTCATAACAATTTCAACAAATTCCCCTAAATACTCTCCAAAAACTATTTACCGCTCACAAAAATATAAAGCAAACACGAATAGAAAACTACAAGAGACTAGAACTGAGGATGGAAGTCCAATATGTTTCAAATGCAATAGCTAGATACTGTCGAACAAAATATTTTAAAATGATATACGCCTCTCACACACAAGGAAACCAGCCCTTAATCTCTAGGACCGACGATAATAACGGGGAACAGATAAACCTGGAACAGGTTCCCATCCCTAAGACCTATGCTGATATTTGTGCAGAACCTAATATATCTACCTATAACCGATATGCAGTCCTAAAAGATATAAACTAATCGACGCGTCTAATTCGAGAAATCAAAACAAGTCGACCCTCATTAATATTAAAAAATTAGACCCTAAATATATGATCCAAGTGTATGTGAAAAGCTTCGGATTTTGCAATGCTTTGGTGGACACAGGCGCAGACTTGTCAGTGGTCTATATTATTACTGCAGAAAAAATAGGAGCCAAAATTAATAAATTCAACAGTATTTGAGCTGGTTCAGATGGGAAACATTTTGATATGATCGGAAATATAGAAATTGAGATCAAAATTGATGACGAAGCTTTTTCCCATAATTTTGTCGTAATGAATTCTAACTTAAAAACGATTACCCTGTGAAGAGACTTTTTGAAAAGAATTAAAGCAAATTTAATTGTGAAGACGAACAAGTAGAATATGATATAAATTATGAATCCAAAAATTCAGAAGCAAAGTACATAATAGTAAGAAATTTAGAAGATGTTATTATTCCTGTGCTTTCAGTCAAACTAGTCAAATTAGGAATTGAGGCAAATGACGGCGAATATCTTATTGAACAAAATAATAAACTGATTAAAACCAATGGTCTTAGAATAGCTAGGTGCTTAATCATTGTGAAAACAAGCAATCTCATGCTTGGATAGCAAATGCTTACTCACGCCCGCTTAAGATAATGACAAATCAAACACTGTTGTTCTTTTTTACAGTTCCCCTTTATCCATCAATTCCATAGATGACACAGCCGAGGTCAACCAAGATTTACCAATTAAAGAACAAAACGAATTAAAACAACTTTTGTCGAATTATTCAGACGTATTCTCTTCAAAATTAAGTACAACCAATTTGACAACCATAAAATAAATATAAAGGATAATAACCCAATCAAACACAAGACTTACAGGATTAGTTCAGCAGAGAGAGAAAAAATTGATGAACAAATACAAGAAATCATTCATGAAGGAGTCATTCGTTCATCATCAAGCCCAAGGGCGTTTCCAGTCATATGAGTTAAGAAAAAAGATGGCAGTTAAAGGTTTTTCATCGACTACAGGAAGCTCAACGATATAACTGTGAAAGACGTTTATCTGAACCCCAGAGTCGATGATGTCATGGACACCCTTCAATTTTCGAAATACTTTTCAGCAATTGATCTCAAATCAGGATACTGGCAAGTGGAAATCAAAGAGGAGGACAAATTGAAAACAGCCTTCACAACATGCCACGGTTTGTATGAATTTAATGTTATGCCTTTTGGCTTATGTAATGCTCCAGCCACGTTTGAACGACTTATGGATAACGTTCTCAAAAGTCTGAAATGGAAGATATGCTTATGCTATTTAGATGACGTCATAATATATAGTCCTGATTTTAAGACTCATCTAGAAAGACTGGAAGCTGTTTTAATTGTTTCCGTGAGTCAAACTTAAATTTAAATGCTAAAAAATGTAGACTTGCCTCTAAAGAACTAGAGATACTGGGCCACATAACGAGCCAACATGGAATAAAGCCTTCAGACCGAAATATCGAGGCGGTTAAAAATTTCCCGAAACCCAAGAAAATAAAAGAGGTGCAATCATTTTTAGGACTTTGTTCTCACTACAGTAAATTTATTAAAGGATTTGCTAACCTAGCTGACCCTCTTATTGAACTCACAAAGAAAAACACCCCGTTTGAGTGGACCAAAGCACAAGAGAATTCATTTAATACTCTGAAAATGGCCCTATTGAATCCCCCTGTCCTAGCACATTTTGACCTTCAAGCCCCCACCTGTATTCACACAGATGTGTCAAATATCGGACTAGGTGCAGTTCTAGTGCAAAATATTGATGGACAAGAAAAGGTAGTGTCATATATCAGTATAACCCTAACCAAATCAGAAATTAATTATTCAACCACAGAAAAAGAATGTTTAGCAATGGTTTGGGCAATATCCAAATTACGGCCTTATCGTTAAGCAATTTAAAGTGATAACAGACCATCATGCTCTCTGCTGGCTTAAAATCTTTAGAGACGGTACTGGTAGACTAGCTAGATGGGCTCTAAAAATTCAAGAGAATGACTTTGAAGTGATACACAATTCAGATAAGAAACATTTAGACGCCGACTGCTTATCAAGAGGACCTTTGCCTGAAACTGATCCTGAAGATGATTGTGACAAAATGTTTTTCAGGCAAATAATAAATGAGAAGGACGATTTTATTGACAACGTTAAAAAGAGCCTTAGGGGAAATGATTGCAAGCGCTCCATCACTCAAAATTTCAAGACAGATTCCTTTACAAAAATAACTCAAACCCAAACGGTAATTTTTGGCTACTTGTTGTACCACAAAGAAGAAAAGAGGAAATTATTACATAATATCATGATCATATGCTCTGTGGCCACTTAGGAGTTGCAAGAACTGCATATATACCGAATAAATAATTAGTATTATTCACTTTAAGCATTTTAAATTCAATTTTTACCTTTTTTATATCATTTTGAATGCAATTTTTGAATCTTTTACACTCTCATTTATATCTCAAATTTTACTTTATTTTTTAAATCAAATTATAAAATTTCAATTCATTACTTTCAATTTTACTTTTAAAAAATTATTATCAATTTTTTATCAATTTACTAATTTTGCATGCCTTTCCTAATTTGCCTAAAATTGCATCGCCCAAAAACTATTTTTTTATAATAGAAGCTTCACTACCTTTTGGTATTTTATCTATTAATACCCTTAAAACATTTAAATAAATTATATATTTTAATAATCTCCAAATTTATCAAAAGAATGATGCTCTCCCAACAAATTTCTATAATTTCATCGAGCACAAACAGGATTTATGTCCCAATCAACCGAGGGAAACAACTATTTTTACCACCCTTCCCTCGAACCAGTCTTGTTTACACGTGGCGGATCCTGCCCCTATATGTTCCCCCACTGTTGTATCATCACCTATATCTCCTGCCCATGATATTGAGTTATCTATACCTTGTAATGCGGCACCTCAGTTAGAACATTGTCCACACGAACTTCACCGACTTCTAAATGAATTCTCGAATGTGTTCTTTACTAATAAATACAACGTGCCGAAATTGAACGTACCACCGATAAAAATCAACACCACCACAGATAAAATAATAGCATTACGCCCATATAGAGTGCCACTACACGACCAACAAGAAATACAAACCCAAATAGGGCAAATGCTCCAACATGGTATCATTTCCCCGTCAGTCTTGTGTTGTTATCCAAGACGAGGCAAGATTAACTAAGCATTAGTTTATTTCATATTATAATAATATATATTATATACAAGTCAAAAGAGATCACTAGCAGAGTATTATTCCTTTTGGTTTCCAGAGCTCAACAATATATGAGCCTAATACTCTGCACATCTCCTCCCTTAACTTTACAGGAACCTTCGAGGTATTTTGACTGCCCTTCCATATCTTGTATGCACTGCTGGCATTGAAGGGAGGCTCTTCTCTGGATCCTGGTCTTGGTTGTCCCTCTGCATCCTTCCATCTCTTGTAGATGAGGCCGTTGGTGTAGGGCAATCCTCCTCGGTCTCTTGCTCCTGGTCATCCTTGCTTCTCCTTGAGAGCCAGGTTGATGTCGAAGTGGGGGTCTCCTCATTTCTCTGCTCCTGGCGCTGGCCATCCTCAGAAGCATCCATGGTACTTCCTATTTTTGGTAGAGGTGTGAGGTGGAGTCTGTTTCGCCTAACTTTTCCTTGGGGAGTTTGTACCCAATAGGAACGCGGTTCTTCGGATTTGTGAAGAACTGTTCCTTCTACCCTTTGATCTCTAATCCAAACGCTGTCCCCTTGTTGAAGCGGAGGCAAGCTATGTACATCGTGTCGTTTATCATATAGGCGCTTCTGGTTGATCACCCTCCTTTTCTCTCTTTCTTGCAAAGCTTCGGAGTCCACGTACCTTGGCATCAGTGATGATTCTATTGCTGGAACAGAGGTCCTAAGGCGTCGTCCCATTAATAGTTCAACTGGACTATAACCACTTTCCAGGGGCATCGTTCTATATGCTTGAAGAGTCAGATAGCAATCTTCTTCTTTCTTAAAACTTTGCTTTATATTCTTGATAATTGCTTCAATAAATCCATTGCTTTGAGGGAATTTCGGGCTGGATGTGATATGTTTGAAAGACCATTCCTTAGAAAATTTTGAAAATTCGAAACCCAGAACTTTTTGGAATTGTGGTCCATTATCGCTTCTCACAGTCTCAGGTGTTCCATGTCTAGCAAATATAGATTTAAGACGGCTTATTACTTCTTGAGCAGTTAGATTTTGTATAAGTTATATTTCTGGGTACCTGGAGTAGTAATCACATACAATTAGATACCATCTCCCATTTAGATAAAAGAGATCCATTCCGACTTTTTGCCAAGGCCTGATCGGAAATTCTGAGGGCATCAAAGGTTCATGCTTGGGTTTTCTCTCCTTCAAGCATTTTGTACACGACGAAACCATCCTTTCAATCTCTTGGGAAATTCCTAACCACCAAACCGATTCTTTTGCTCTAGATCTGCATTTATTGATCCCAAAATGGCCTTGGTGCAATTTCTCAAGGATATCTTTCCTCAATGACTTAGGGATTAGAATTCTTTGTCCTCTAAGAATAAGACCATTCTGATAGGTCAGGTCCTCCTGAAATTGCCAGTATCCTCTTAGTGCTGGATCTACTTCTCTTTTATTCTTAGGCCATCCACTTATACAGTATTTAGCCAATTGAGAGCAAAGTGAATCTTCTTTTTGCTTTCTAGAAATCTCCAAAAGTTTTTCTTCTGTTGCTGGAAATTCAATGGATTGGATGTACGCAGAAAGTTCTTCTTCCAATTCATCTTTATGTGGTTTAGACATAGGCTTCCTTGATAACATATCAGCCACTATTTGCTTTTTGCCAGCAATGTGACTTATTTGATAAGAATACCTCATCATCCTCATTTTTTATCGCTGAAGTCTGGGAGTCATGTCTTCCAAGGATTTGGACGTAAAAATGGCAATCAGTGGTTTGTGATCTGTTTCAATATGGATTTTAATACCTGTAACATAATCCTTTAGACGATCACAAGTCCATACTAAAGCCAGTCCTTCTTTTTCAATTTGGCTGTATCTTTTCTCCGTTTCTGAAAGTGTTCTAGATACATAAGCTATAGGTTTTAAAGATCCATCAGGTTGTTCTTGTCTTAGAACCCCACCTAATCCAAATGAAGAAGCATCAGCCGATACTATGGTCGTTCTTGAGGGATCAAATAAAGCGAGGTTAGGTCTAGATACTAACTCTTGTTTCAGCAGGTTAAAGCTCTTTTTCTGAGGTTCATCCCAAACCCACTCGTTTTTTGTACTTAGTAACGAATTCAAGGGTTGTAATTTATCCGCAAGGTTGAGAATGAATTTTCCTAAATAATTCACCATGCCTAAGAAAGACTTCAATTCTTTTGTTGATCTAGGCGCCTCCATTTTTGTAATAGCATCGAGCTTTTCTTCGTCAATGAATAAGTCTTCTGAACTCAATGTGTGGCCCAGGAATTTTACAGTTTTAACTCCAAATTGACACTTTTCTGGGTTGAGTGTCATCCCTTCTTCTTGGATTTTCTTCAAAACTTAGCGTACCCTTTCGTTATGTTCTTCTAAGGAAGATCCGTATACTACAATATCATCCATGAAGCATACAACCCCTTCTATTTTGCCCAGAACCTGAGTCATCTTTCTTTGAAGGATTTCTGGTGCCGACGTTATTCCAAATGGGATTCTTTTGAAAAAGAACCTGCCGAATGGCGTTATAAAGGTGGTTAGTTTTTGGGATTCTTTAGCTAACCCAAACTGCCAAAATCCAGAATTTGCATCTAGCTTGGAAAAATAGCAAGCATTTCCCAGCTGTCCCAGGATATGCTCTGTCGCAGGTAGCGGATAATTTTCTCTTCTTATATACTGATTTGGCTTAGTTAAATCAACACAAATTCTTATTTTTCCTCCTGGTTTCGATACTGCAACCATTCCCGCACACCACTCAGTCGGCTCTTCTACTGATTCAATGACTCCTAGCCTGGTCATCTCTTCAAGTTGTTCCTTTACCTGTTTCATTAAGGGAATTGGAACTCTCCTAGGGGTGCATAAAGCGTATGGTTTCGCATCTGGTTGTAGGGATATTTTGTAATTTATTTTAGCATGTCCTAAACCATTAAATATTTCTGGAAACTCTCTTTTTGGATTTAAAAAAATTGATGGTAATTGCTGAATCATTCTCACAATGTTTAATTTTTCACTTGTCTCCCCAGAGAGAAGTGGCTGCTTTAGTTTATCAACAATGTATATTTTCGAGTTTAAGTGCTGGCCTTTATTTTGAAGTTTTACGTGGATCATTCCAACTGTTTCCAAGGGTATTCCATTTGGACCTTGTAATATTTTATCAGATTTTTCCAGTTTTATTCTTTGGAATCTTTGATAATAATATTGTAGGGGGAGCACGTTGACATCAGCTCCGGTGTCAATTTTAAAATTAATTTGCCTATTATTTACCTTAATTGGTACTATCCATTTCTTGGAATTATCTTCTACAGATCCCAAAAAAGCTATCTCTGATTTTATTTCATTTATGGCTTCTGATCTACATACTTTGGCATAATGGCCCTTTTTCTTGCATTTACTACAATACGAGTTCATAGCTGGACAATTTTTCCAATCATGATTATTTGAATTGCCACACCTGGTGCATCCATGTGATGTCCCTCCCAACTGGTTTGACTTGAATTGTCTTATTTTTGGTTCGTGCCTTTTTGTTTCTTTTATGTGATTAGGCATTTTCTTTATTTGATCTATAGAATTTTGTTGGTAAAGGCTAGACTGCTGTTCTTTGACACTTTCTAATTGCTTTGCCATTAGTGTGGCTTTTACTAAGGTCAAGTCTGTATCAAGTTGCATTCTTTCAGATAATGCTCTATCCCTTACTCCAACAACTATCCTATCCCTAATCAACTCATCATGTAACATCCCAAATTTGCAGTGCTCAGCTAGGCTATGGAGTGCTGTGATAAATTCATTCACCTTTTCCCCTTCCTGCTGACATCTTTGATTAAATCTTGCCCTTTCATAAATTATATTACGTCTTGGAATCTGTCAAAATATTTTTAGTTTTTCATTTTTAATTTTTAATTAGCATCACATCCTACTTTCGTCAAATATTTCTATAAAAAAGCCTTATTTCCATAACTTAATCTGATATTGTTAACTCGTATATGGTTATGTATGCAGATTCCTCACATATCGATACTATATATAGCGTTATTTTCTCTCTCAATATGTTGTACCCGTCGAAGGGCGTGAAGCCCGAAAGCTTGTAGCCCATGTATATTAAAAATAAAAAAAAAATTCTCTTCGTTTTATAACTATTTACAATTCTATAAGAGAAATTTTCATGATTCATGTTATAATTAAAAATCTTTTACGTTTGCTCTAACTTCTAATATCCAATGGCAATTGGCCTTGAAGCACAACTATCCTTGAACGCTATTCGTCGATTTACCAACCTCAATCCTGAAGTAATCCGCCTCCTAACGCATCTGTGTCGAAAGTCGCTGCAGCTGGCCAGATGGAGATTGCACCTCAACTTCAACAAGATTTGCCAAAGGGCCCGTTTCATCCCCCCATCTCTCAGAGTCGCAGATCCTGTGGGAAATTCTCATTCGAACAGGGTTATCCTCCGATCCCAACGCCAATTACTATGGGCTAGAACCCAGGGATGTTATTCGCGAATACGCTGCTTGTCCAAGACCATTAAAGGCGTCATTTCCCAAGTCACCAATCTCATATCCCAATCCAATATGGTTGAACTCCTTGGTCTCCTCACCGCCGACATCAGACAGCAGGACAGCATCATTAAAGGGCGTCAATACAAGAAGCTATCCTTTTGGATCAGCAAATATGGCTTCCCAGAGGAATTTCACCCCGACAACCAACCGGTTCCCACTCTCCTCAATCTGTCATCTACACTGTTGTCTCCTTCGCAGACCGAGGTTCTTTCCTTAGGCCTCAAGTACCGTCCTCCCACAACGCCTGACATTCCCAGAATTATTTCTGGTGTTGAGCCCGCCATCAGCTCCCTTTCCCAAACAGCCCAATATGACATACGGAGTTCCATAGCCCATATCCTCCGGAAACCCACCCCTTCTCAGTCCCAATCCCCTTCTCAGTCCCAATCTCTTGGTAAGTACCGCTCCCTGGCTACCATAAGGCGAAACCCTAACATTATAGTCACCAGATCGGATAAAGGTTCCCAGACCGTCGTCTTGGACACGGCTGACTATGCCTCCAAGATGACGGAGATACTCAGCGACCGCAATACATTTGTTCCCATTACACAGTCTGATGCATCTGCCTCAACTAAATCTTTCAGATTGGGGTTATTGCGTTTGAAAAAATCGGGTCACATAACACCGGATCAATATAGTACTTTCATCTCCGACCTTAATAATACCCCCTATATCTATGGTCTTCCTAAGACCCATAAGCCTGGCATCCCCCTACGCCCCATCATAGCCTACCATCTTTCACCTGCCTATAAGCTGTCCAAATATCTGACTGGCTTTCTCACACCTTGGGTGAAGGCCAGTCCACAATCCTCTGCCATTAGGGATATCCCTTCATTTGTGCAATCCGTTAACTCTCTCTGCCCTGTCCCCAACACCGTTATGGTGTCTTATGATGTATTTGCCATGTATCTTTCCCTCCCCCACCAGCTTATTATTAGGCACTTGACTAATTTCTTACAGGATAACCAGGTAGATCACCGTACCGCAGAATCCATAGTCGCACTATCCTCACTGTGTTTGGACTTTACTACTTTCACATTTAACAACCAGTTATTCAAACAAATCAGAGGCTCGCCCATGGGCAGCCCACTATCCTCCCCACTTGCAGAAATAGTCATGGCCAACATAGACCACTGGGTCCAACAGCAAATTGCACCGGGCATTCACATGTGGCGGAAAAATATTGATGATATCTTCTGCATATGTGATACCGGACAAGAAATCAATATTTTAGATTCTCTAAACTCCTATCATCCCGAGATCTCTTTCACCCTAGAATTGGAAAACAGGTCCGTATTGCCGTATCTTGATATACTGGTCATACGTACTGCCTCTCATTACCACACCACCGTATACCACAAGGTTAACAATCCCACATTTTATACAGACTTCAAATCTTCATGTCCCCTATCGCATAAAATAAATACTGTCCGTACTCTTACCAAGAGATTGTTCACCCACTGCTCCCTTCCACTGTTTAGAACCATTGAATTTTCCCTAATCATTAAACAGTTGGCCCGGTCCCAATACCCCCCCCCCCCCCCCCATTTCATACATAAGTATAAATTTGACCCTTCTTCCGTTAGACCTCCTGCAATTACCAGAAACAGTTGTTTACTTCCCTTCTCCACCCAATCAGTCGCCATCTCCCGCATCCTCAGAACGCACGGAATTAACACCCATTTTACTAATAGCAATAGTATCGGCGCCATCCTCAGACACCCTATCACCAGATTACCTAGATCTACCGTTGCTCGGTCCTCTGGTGGCTCGGTCTACTCAGTCTCTTGTAACGATTGCAGTGCATCTTACATAGGCGAGACTGGTAGGTCCGTGGCCATCAGGATGACCGAACACGGTAGATGCATTGCCAACAGAGACAACAGGTCGCTCATTTTCAACCATATTAACACCACCGGCCATTCATTCAACCTTTCCTCCCCTACCACCCTGTACTCTAATGTCAATACCAAGTACCAAAGGTTGATCATTGAAGCTATTTTATTCATCAATAACCATAGTATTAACAGACACATCGACATACCATCGCAGTATTTAGATATTTGTAATAACCTATAGGCCGTTCACTTCTTTCCCTGATCTTACTGTTAATCCCACCGCAAACAAACCACCCCCCCACCCAGACACCTACCCCTATATAATTTTTTCCTTTGTCCGATGATCGCGCTGATGGCGGGCCATGCCATAGTTCCTCACTGTTGGTGGTTTTTTAATATAACATCACATTGGTTTAAGTTGATTGACATCCATAGATGATCATATGTTCTTCTATAAATTACAATAGTCTTAGTTATGTTAAATCTGTCAAAATATTTTTAGTTTTTCATTTTTAATTTTTAATTAGCATCACATCCTACTTTCGTCAAATATTTCTATAAAAAAGCCTTATTTCCATAACTTAATCTGATATTGTTAACTCGTATATGGTTATGTATGCAGATTCCTCACATATCGATACTATATATAGCGTTATTTTCTCTCTCAATATGTTGTACCCGTCGAAGGGCGTGAAGCCCGAAAGCTTGTAGCCCATGTATATTAAAAATAAAAAAAAAATTCTCTTCGTTTTATAACTATTTACAATTCAATAACTTTATTATAATTTTCTAGTTGGTCACTTGCTATTTTACATGACAACAAAATGTCATCTGCATTATCACCCATGCAGTACACGAGCATATTAACTTGCTCATTTTCTGGGTTATTAATTAACCCGCTTGCCTGCCTAAAACGTTCAAATCTAATCCATTTTGGCCAATCACCTGGATTTGAAAAATTAAAAGGTTCTGGGGCTACACAATTATAATTTTGGGACATTATAAAGATTTACTTATAATATAATATAACTTACCAAAAAGTTTGGTTGATGTCAAGTTTCAAATTTTCTTCGAACAACGACTTTCTTTATGAATTCAGTTTACCGCTTCTAAGCTTGCTTGATGTCGAATTTCAAATTTTTTTCGAACAACGACCTTCTTTATGAATTCAGTTTACCGCTTCTAAGCTTGCTTGATGTCGAATTTCAAATTTTCTTCGAACAACGACCTTCTTTATGAATTCAGTTTACCGCTGCCACCATGTGTTGTTATCCAAGACGAGGCAAGATTAACTAAGCATTAGTTTATTTCCTACTAGCGGATGTGTACCCGGCTTCGCCCGGGTTTTATCCGAGTGAAAGTTTGCCTAACGAATATTATATATTATGAAGTATAATAAACAATGTTAAAGGTTAGTTTTAATTATTAATCAAGATTGTGTGTGAATATGTGAGAAAGATGTAATATCGTTGTTGTTTTCTTGGCCGACTGTTTTACATATGGTGTTATCTTAAAATTGCTTGTTTTGAATATTTTTTTAGATTGAGTTGAATAAATTGCTGAATTTTTTTTTGTATTTATATATAAATAAAATTAACTCTGTTGATTTTTTTTTTGTATTTTATCGATAACAGCAAAGTTATGTATTTTAAAGTTAGGAAAAATATTTTGATGTTAAGCAAAACCTGCTCCATCTCGTTTTACATAAATGTTGAAAATTTGGTCGAAATTGATGCATTGTAACGAAAGTTTTTAGTGATGTCCACTTATGAAATTTCCATTTTATTAATATAGATTATAATAATATATATTATACAGGGTGTACCAGGTAAATTGGGAATTTCAACAATGGTATTTTAACTGAAATTTTTTGCAAGTAAAAATTAAAATATCCGAATGAAATTTGACACAGTAGTAGAAAAAAGAATATAGTTTTTATTTATTCAATGTAGTTTCCATTATTAGCTACAACAGTCTCGAGGCGAGTGCGGAATGAAGCACAGGCCTTGGCGACGATGACCTTGTCCATTTGGGTCATCACCGTGTGAACTGCTTTCTTGACAGACTGGATGGTGGTATGAGGAGCTTTGTTGACATCTCTCTCAACAACGCCCCATACATAGTAGTCGAGGGGATTGCAATCTGGAGAATTAGGGGGCCAAATATCAGGACCCCAGTGACTAGGGACGTTAAGTGTCAGCCACGATTGTGTCTTTTTTGCCTTATGGGCTGGAGCTGAGTCCTGTTGGAAGACATACTTCCTTCCTGCGGCCACCATGTCCATCCAAGGCTTCACAACGGTCTCCAGAACATTGATGTAGGTGTCAGCGTTCATCCTAAGGCCCTTCTCAAAGAAATGGGGAGGCATGACATCACCTTCACTGCTGATAACGCCAAGGACCATTACGGAGGCAGGAAATTTCGTGTGCATCACGACAGATATCTCTGAGGGGTCTTTACAGATCCAGCGATCATTCATGGGATTTACCTTTTGGTCCACGTCAAAGTTCTTTTCGTCAGAGAAGAACCTTAGCATGCCAAAAGAGTCGTGTTTCAGGTTGTTGAGGAGGGCAGCAGCCTTTCCTTTTCTGTTATTCTTCATATTCTCAGTCAGCAACTGACCTTTCCGAAGGGCATAAGACTTGAGACCAAGGTCCTCATGGATAGTTCTGACAATTGTCATAGAGCCAACGTCCATTTCCTTGGCTATGGCCCTCATGCTCTTCCCAGGGTTTCCATCAATCTTCTCCTTGACATTTTTGACAAATTCTTCGCCTCTTACCCTGTCCGATCGACGCGAGTGCTTTTTCCTTGTAGCTATCCCCTCTTTGTTACTGTCGGCTTCATCAAACTGTTTCTTGACACGATAAATAGTGGTTTTGGGCAACTTAAGAAAATCCACTATCTCTTTGGGGCTCCTTCCGGCGCGCAGAGCAACGATGATGGCAGCTCGATTTTCAAATTCTCGGTTACTCTTCATCACTACACTGCGCACACATGTACTGTTGCATTTTACATGAATATGGCTACGTAATGAAAAAAAAAACAAGTTTTTAATCTCAAGTAGTTTTTGTTTTATGGACTGTCAAAGTTAGTCCCAATTTACCTGGTACACCCTGTATACAAGTCAAAAGAGATCACTAGCAGAGTATTATTCCTTTTGGTTTCCAGAGCTCAACAATCTATGAGCCTAATACTCTGCACAAGTCTCACCTTATGCCAGTCCAATAAATCTTGTTACGAAACGTGACAAAACGAAACGTTTCTGTGTTGATTACAGAAAACTCAATGAAATCATCGCTCCAGACGTACATCCTTTACCTTTAATAGAAACCATTCTTGACAAATTGTCGAAATCAAATACTACTCTTCTGTAGATATAGCATCCGCATATTGGCAAGTAGAAATAGAACCTAACTCACGCAATCTACAAGCTTTCGTGACGTTAGATAGTCAGTACGAATTTTGTAGACTTCCGTATGGATTTAAAAATTCGCCACAGATATATCATTGTGCTATAAACAAAGTCATGCAAAAATATAAACCAATTTTGTTACCCATTACTTCGACGATTTCATTATTTTTCTGACACCTTAGAGGATCATCTACAACAAGCATGTCAAACTCAAATCCTAACACGGGCCAAATAAAAAAGTAATAAGATTATGTGGGCCGCAAAAAAAGAAAACAAGTAATTAAATTTTTATAGTAACATTTATGTAGGTTTATTTTATAAATAATAAAACGTTTTAATTAATATTTTAAACATTTTTTAAAAATTAATATTTTTTAACTTACCAGACACAGAATAACTGCACAAATTATTGAACGTAACTTTAAAAAAAAATTTTTTCTAGTACTCCGAAAGAATTTTTTTTTTAAACTTTAAGGCACACAATACTTATGGCTATGTACATACGTTATGTATGTAGGTATAATATTATCAAAACTTACGACTTATGTATGGCGACCAGTGGTTCGTTATTAATAAATAAATTATGTATAATTACAATTTTTAAAAATTAGGCTACAAATTTTTATTATTATTTTTTTTTAATTTATAAAAAAAAATTATTAAAATATATTGTCTGGTGAGCCGCAAATTTATTCGTTGTGGGCCGCATGAGGCCCGCGGGCCGCGAATTTGACATGCTTGATCTACAACACCTAAAACAATTTCTAACGGTGGGTCAACACGAAAACATCAAACTCAATTATAATAAATGTTCATTTTTTAAAACATCTATAGATGTGACCACAGACGCGCAACCTTGATGCCATAAATGCCATCAAACCACCTACCAATCAAAAGACACTACAATCATTTTTAGGAGCAGTGAACGTTTATAATAAGTTTATACCAGATTATGCCCGCTTACGAGCACCTTTAAATAAACTATTTAAAAAAGATGTGAAATGGAATTAGGACCCAGACTGTCAACAAGCCTTCACCACTCTCAAAGAGAGTTTAACCAATGAACCAGTACTACACTTGCATCAAGTCGATTTGCCATGCCGCCTTTATTGGGACGCATCCACCCAAGGGATCGCAGGCATTCAAAAGGATTCAAACAGGTACATCCAGACGGACAAGTACATCCTATACAATATTTCAGCCGTGCCCTTAGAGCATATGAGAGAAACTACACCGTTTCCGAACTCGAGTGCCTCGCCATCATCGAAAGTGTAGACAAATTCCGAATATACCTCACCGGTATAAAATTTACCATATACACAGATCACCAAGCTTTACAATGGCTTAAAACTATAAAAAATTCGTCAGGACGACTCTTTAGATGGAGCCTGAGACTATCTACCTATAATTACTAAATCCACTACCTCAAAGGCAGACAACAGTCCGAAGCAGATTTACTATCACGAAACCCCTTTGTAGGATTTACCAGTGCTGATATTATTAAACAGCATCCCCCTTCAACATTGATACAAACGGCTTACATACCATTACCCGAAAAGGTGTAACTAAAATAATAATTCCCGAAACACTGCAACATACTCTCATGAACAAAGTTCACCAAGAATATAACCACCCAGGCATCTCTCAGATGACCCGCATAATTACTACCCAGTACTACTGGAAAGGTATCTCTAAATCTATAGAAAAAATTGTCAGGTCGTGTCACACCTGCCTAATCATTAAAAGGCCCAAAGGTAAACCCTATGGTGTCCTCAGACAAATTCCACCACCTCAACAACCATTCGACTTAATCTCTATAGATACCATAGCTGGATTTTCGAAATATGGACACTCCAAGACATATCTACACGTAATAGTGGATCATTTAACGCGATATGCTTGGACCTTTCTATCGAAGTCCACCAGTACCCTAACGTACATTCAAACCCTCAAAACTGTACTACAACAAGGATTTCCAAAACGTCTGTTATCTGACAGAGCGCCCGCTTTTACCTCAGAAAAATTCCGTAAATTTCTAATAACAGATGGTATACAACGGCTACTCACCACAAGCAATAACCCACAAGCAAACGGTTTAATAGAACGCTTAAATGCCACCATTACAGGTAAGTTCAGACTAGCTTATCTAGAAAATCCGAAAGCTTCCTGGACTCAACTAGTTAAGCGCGTCACTCAGACGTATAATAACACGCCTTATTATGTCACAAGTTTTCCACCCACCTACTTAATGTTCAATGTTATCCCCCCCCCCCCCCCCCCCCCCCCCCCGATCTAAGAACTCATCTCAACCCATACCCCGAAATAACTATAACTCGAGAGATAGCACGCTCTCGTACCCAAAATAAGCATTAAAGAGATAAATAAACATTTGATAAGCAGCACAGAACACCACATTTCGAAGTGAATGATCATGTTTTGGTCGAAAATTATAGACATCCCGACACAGGTAAATTAACACCATATTTTACTGGACCATATACAATAATTGAAATAACTCACCCAATGTCGTTCGAATAGATCGCCCCAATCAACCTCTCAATAGAGACAGTGACACCATACATGTCAATAAGGTAAAATATTACACAGAGAATGTTCTGTACATCACACCTCCACAACCACGATTTGTTCAAAACTGACAGCGATTGCCTCAAGATGTATATCTCAGTGAATTCAATCATTTGACTCCAGATATCTTCGGGACGCAACTATTCCGAAGTATACCGCCTACAACCTCACAGCCCTTTTTGCATTTAAATCCCGGTATTTTCAAATAAGCAAAAAATATGCCAACCTAAAAAAAAAAAAAAGAGGAGAGAGAAGTAAATAACAAACCTAACAAACATCCCGTGGAGGATTAGTGACACCAGTAATAGAATCCCCGAAAAAAACAGCGGCGAATGCCCTTTAGACATCACTCCCCAGTCGACCCCGTTTCATTTTTATACCCCGGAGTCCCGCTGTTTCATGTTTCAACCAACAGCAGCCGCGTCCAACGTCCTCTCTCCCCGCTCAAGGCATATTTTATTACAAAGCTGTCATCTAAATATCCGCTATCGGAATGATCGCCATGTGTAACACGTTTTTCACATCAACCATTTATATTTCCTCGAGAATTTCACAAATTCCCAGTTACAGAGAGTCATAAAAACACCGATGTTTACCAAAGGGATATGAACTACCTACACACCACATTTGTAACCTCTTTCTAGAAGAAATACTTTTTGTCCAATTCCACTACCAAACCTTCCTCTAATCATTATAATAATCTTTAATTATATTCTATTTTTGTATAAAATATATATTTTATTTTTTATTTTTACCTTTCAATTATATAATCCCAAATTTTTAATCAAACATTATTTAAAAAAAAATCAATTTTACTTTTATTTTTCATAATTATATGTTAGTATTACAAAAGATTTATTTGTTGTCAAAAATCACTTCAATTCTTCATTATTATTACTTTTATATATTGTATGTTTGATTTGCCCACTTAAACTTTATTCAACCACAATGATATTTCTATATTTTTATTCATTTTATATTTGTTTTCATACCCTTATATAATATTACCATGTTTATCATTAACTATCGGGCATCCACAGCAATCGTTTACAACAATCTCTAACCACTTCAGTGTACTTTTCACTACTACCTATTTCAGCCATTGCTTCACATCAACATAGTAAAACGACAGTACTGTTTGACAATATTTTTTTTGATTTCGTAATTTCAACAAACTCTTTAAACACAGTTCACCAGATTTAAAAACCCAACTTCTGGCTTGAACACGTTTCAAAAGTTTATTTCAATCATCCGCAGAGCACAATGACCAACGCATGCACAAAGCGTTCACAACTCTCAATTTTTTTAGCTCTAGCGGACCACAATCAACCTTTGATTTCAAGTCAGACAGACCACCTACTGTCGCTACAACAATTCTACTTATTGCATGGCTCTATTTCACCCCTTTCACAATCATATTAATGAACAACCTTTTCTTCAACAACTTTTCAACCCAATAACCCTACAATTGTGACAAAGCACTATAACCCTTATACAGGATCACAAGTGAAACATTGCCTAGGAAGACGCTCAAGTCTATATCCTCGTTTTGCACCAGGATCTAAATATTTGGTTGCATGTGTAATACTTACAATTGCATATTCTTTAACCCCTAACCCTTTCCAACGCCTGCCAATAATCTCTTAGAATGTCAATTTTTTATCATCATTATTTTTTTAATTAAACAAAGGTTTTATCTTAATTTCTCTTTTATAATGAAAATCATAACTTTTAAATTAAACATAAGTTATATTTTTTATAATTTTCAGATATATCCAAACAAAACATCTTTTTATAGTCCTTTTTAACCCTCACAGTTTAAATTAATTAAAAGAAATTTTAATTACTTACCTGTGTTAGAGAGGCTTTACCTGTTTAAACCCAGATAAACCCTTTCACTTCCAGGGCCCATATATGGTAATTTGGACCAACAACCCTATATTGTATAATATTTATAACAAGATTGTCATGTTGTATATAGAAACACATCTATAAATAATTATACGCATGATTGACATGTGTCATTGCATCACCATATGTAATGTACTTTGTACAAACCGAGGATGAATAAATTAAACTATGTAATAGATTGAGAGCTGAGCTAAGTAAGAGATCGAGATAGAAGTCCAACAAGCCTAAAGAGGTATTTGGCAGGTCGTTACCATCAGGTAAAGGGTGTAGAATATCGCTGACGCCCCATGCCCTTTGGCTTCGTCCGTGGTCTTCTTTATGAAATTTTCCCCGAAATAATTTTGTATCTGATAATCAAACATGAAACAGCAATATTGTCATCATCATTTTCTGACTAAAAATCAACTAATTTTGCCCAGAACTTGGTCAATTTCAATTTTCCTTGGCTAAAAATGAGATAATAAACTTGTCCAGAGTTTTCTCTAACATCTGTTAAAATTTAAGCCAGATTAGATCCTTATTGAGGATTTGTATAGCCGACAAACATATATATATATGTCATAATTTGTATTAAAAAAAATACCCAAAATGTATAATTCATTTTCACCATAATTATTATGTTAAATTATAAATACAAATTCATCCATGTATAAATCTGTACAAAATAAATCTGGGAGAGCGCGCTCACGAGTTCTTTTTTGACGCATACATGCACAACGCTTGCGCCCTTCCATTCGACCACGACGCATATGACATATATATTTTTTTCAAAATCAATATAGTTTAAATAGATGGCAGCTTTTCCACCCAACCCCCGAGGTACCCGCCCCAGCGCAATAACCCTTGAAATGCCTGAGTTGAGTGAGTGACTGCGATGGATCTTGACTGTGATACCCATCTTCTCAGTAAAAATAAGAAAAAATAGGTTTATAAAAAAATTAATCCAAAATACTAGCATGTAAATATTTTTTGTAAAAAAAATAAAATAAAAGAGCACATGGAAATTTGGCAAACATGCGTGTTTGCTAATGACTGCGACTGCATTTTAAACGATTTTTTTAAAGATATAAAAAAAAACAAAGACCAGAACTAAAATTAATAAAAAATATGAAAGCCATTATTTACATACAGTAACGCTAATTTTGTGATTTTTTTTTTATTGCATTGTGTGCACTTACCGTAACTTAGTAATATAAATTTATCTCTGAATACTCAATACTTTTATAAAAAAGAGTAACACTCGTATAAAAAGATATTCCAAAAAAAAAATAGGCAAACAACTATAAAAAAAATTGTAGAACGCTCATTGGTCGCTTAATTGCCTGGTGTTGTTATTTCGCCTCGTATTTACTCCGCGTAAAAAAAAGTTATTCAAATGAAAAAAATAAATAGCCAAAAATACTAATCAAAATGTAGCCGAAAGTGTTATTCAGGTTTATAAAGAGCGACATGCAAAATTTGGTACCAATTGGTTCAGTAGTTTTGAGTTTATCGCGAAACAGACAAGAGAAATTGACTTTTATAAACTGTATAAGAAGATATATAAAAGTCCATGTGTCTAAATTAAAATGAAAAATTTCTAAATTAAAATTGAAATGTCTAAATATATAAATTTAAAATGCCTAATTAAAAGTTAAAAACCTATATTTATAAACGTATATAAATATTGTTATATACGTTTAAATATATTTTTGAAACACATTTAATTTTTTGAAAACATTTATTAAAATTTAAATAAACTACAAAATGTTTTCTTATGCAAAATTTGGCAAATAAAGAATATATATAAAATTTTCTAAATTAAAATGAAAAATGTCTGAATTAAAATTGAAAAGTTAATGTCTCTCAGAAATCTTAGAAAATAGAAAAAACTTATGGTATATTTGGAATACATTTCGACAAGATGCTGTTTCTTTTGAGACAAAGAAAAATATTTTTTGATAAACCAGTGTAATGTAATAAGGTTTATACAAAATGCTTACATAACATTGTTTGCATTTATTACTGTATTTATCCCAATACTAAAAAAAGGCTGTCAAGCAAAAACCATGGGCGATGGAAAATTTCTGATAAGAATTTTGAGTTCAGCATGAAAATTTACACTGGAAACACCATCAGGTTCTTTTAGGCAAAAATGTTGTTGAACAGTGTAATTTGAGTTGCAGCACCAAAAATCCAGTCTCAGATAATGTCATACAGTTTGCCATTTGCCCTACAAAGAGTGTTAATGAAAGAATCACACATAGAATGACAAATGACAAGAATCCAATTTTATTAGTAGTTATCACACTATATGGGAGTCACAACCTCCACATATATAGTATTTGTAAATATATATGTAAATATGGAACATATATAAAAAAATCAACAAATTAAATGTCAACAATTTAATAGTCATCATTTGGTGTCACATAAAATATGGAATTAAAAAAATATATATATTGAGATATATATATATATATATAAAACAAGAGATAAATAGTAAAGAGTCATTTTATAAAAAAATATTACAAGAAAAATAAAGTGGAATGGGTTCCATTTTTCTATACGAGAGATAAATGAGTAATAAATAAAAAAAGTGACCACACAAACACACTTTACATAAATAAATAGAGTGGTGGTGGAAGGGACAAGACTTGAGTGACTAATGTAATAAAAAAAATACTGGAGGTGCAGAAAAAGGAAGTTGTCATCAGGATTCAGTGTTCAGTCCACGCAGGCTGGATGGGGGTAGGTTGTGTGCGCGATGACAAAGTAGCGCACCAAGAGGCGCAGACCAGGTTGAGCCAAAGCCCAGCATGGAAGCCATCCAACCATAACTCAGGAGACAGCCGACCACCCAGAAGAGCTGCCAGAGAGCAAAGAGGAGCCAAGACATCTGGTAGCAGCACAAACGGCAGAGCAGTTTGGAGGGGGCTGGTGCATGTTGGGCTAGATGCAGCCAGCGTAGGTATGTGGCGTGGGCCAGTAGCAGCACCAGAGGCAGGAAGAATGTTTGGTACTGAGACAACACCAGCCTCATATCAATCACTCTTCTTATTCCCTTATAAAATAAGTCCAGGTGCTATCGTGCTTCTTGAAAACCTTTGAAGTGGGGTGAAGCTTTTGTTGATCCAATTACACTGGGGTGAGTCTGATAATTTTCAGAGAAAGGCTTCACATTAAACTCCTGATAAATGTGCCTTTGCATAGTCTTCCTAAATATTAAAAGCCCTACTCTGTGGGATTATCATCATTAAAATAATTGGCGGCATCATTAATATTTATCATGGAAACACAAGGTAACAAGAGAAAATCAATAAATTGTATGCGACATTATAACAGCAATGCTACCATTATCAGAAAAAAAGTACCAAATGGATAAATATATCATACACTCAGCATGGATTCTTAGAAAATTATTATTTTTCCTATGTCAGTTATCTATTCTTGTCCACACAACTGGTAACAGTTTCACCTATTTCTCATTCTGTACTTTTGTCTGATGATGGTAACAACAGGGTTACTGAACTATCATTATTAAGATTTGGTCTTGCGACCTTGTTTTTCTAATTTATAACCCAAATTGTACCTTATAATCCAATAAATATTTACTCCATATGTATTTCAATAAATATTTTCTATTTTATTTTATTTCGACACACAAAATGCGATATCCCCGCTAGCGATAAATGCGTCAATTTACAATTGTTAAACAGAAACAGTTATATAGATCATTATGTAAGAAAAAAAAAAAAAAGGAACAATAAGATAGATTAGGTATGAACCTGAGATCCTTCCAGGTTAAATAGATAGTCATAAATATATTTTTAAAAGTGATTAAATATCTGATATTTCTTTCAGGCATTTACAAATTCATACAGATCTTCATAGTTAGTAACTGTCTGTTGTCTAACGCTATAGAAAAGTGGACATTCCAACAGTAGGTGTCTTGAGTCCTGGGTTATCTAGCCATAGTAACAGCTAGAGTCCTCAACAACTCCGATTGTTGCCAAAAATCCCCTAAAATTTCCATGGTTGGTTATTAATTTAATTTAATGTAAAAGTTGATATGAGAAAAAAAATAATTCATCCATTTTTGCACTTAAAAAGGATTTGATTATACTTGGAGCATGTGGTCTAAAAGCATTTTAATCATCTATTGAAAGTCGAGCCAACTCTTTATAAATATATTTATTATATTTGATATTTTTAGATTCAATATAGTCTGTGAGAAGAGGGGTATTCGCTAAAAACTATGAACACAGTTGGGTGAAGTAGTTTTGTATTCTCTAATCGCGCCAAAAGAAGACTTTGATATTGTATAGAATTTAGTTTTTCATTGCATCGACTATTTCCGAACCATACGTAAGAACTGGTCACATTTTTCCACTAATTGAAAACAAAATTTTCATTCTTTCTGTCCTGCACAAATCTCGTTTATATTTGGGGCAAATTTGATCTTATTTTTTATTCATAAAAATTTATACATAAAATTTCAACTTGATCTACTGGGTTTAAGATAATATTTGGTATTTCAATTGATATATTTTAGGTTTATTATGTAAGTAAAGTAAATTTGTTTTCTCTCTTGGGCTTTTTGATAATTTATTCCTATTACATTTCTCGAGATCTTAATTTTTTAAAAATCCTTAACAGACTTGTTCCAGCAAATGATGGAAACATCGTCTCCATAGTAAATGATTTCTGCATTTGTAAGTTATAATTTCTATTATATTGGGAGTATAAATAGCTTCGTGCGGTTTTGATAAAGATGGCGCCACTAGTTTATTATTCCGCTGTTTCATCTGGCAACAACATTATTTTGAAGCGTCATCGTAAGGCTTCCTTTTTCAGTAACCGTCATTTCTCTGAAGTATAAACAACCTAGTTTCTGTTTGCTCCTAAAATGTCAACTTTTGTATCAAATAATGTGTTTTTGTGGGAAGTTTTACTTCGTTACTTTAATATGAATAAAAAAGCTGCTGAGAGTCATCGTAGTTTATGATGACCATGATCTAGGTGAATGAATGTTTCAGAAGTGGTTTGCATGGTTTTAAAGTGGAAATTTTAATTTCGAAGAGGAAGAAAGATCCGGAGCGCTACCAAAGTTTGAAGGTGAATAATTAGAGGCAAGGCTCGATGAAGATCCAACACAAACGTGAAAGGAACTCGCAAAAACACTTGGAGTAACTCAACCAGCCATTTTTCATTGCTTAAAGAAAATAGGAATGATCTGAAAGTCAGAAATTGGGTGCTGTATGAACTGAAGCCAAGAGACGTCGAACGCCGTTTTTTCATGTGTGAACAACTGCTCTAACATAAAAAAAGAAAGGGGTTTTGGCATCGAATTGTAACTGGTGATGAAATGTGGGTCCATTATGATTATCCAAAACCTCAGGCAACATATGAATACCTTGGCCGTGCCTCATCATCGATGGCCAAGCCGAATATTCATGGTGGGAAGATTATGCTGTGTATTTGGTGGGACCAGCTAGGAATGGTATATTATGAGCTGCTACAACCGAAAAAAAGTATCACAGGGGATTTCTACTGAAGACAATTGATGCGTTTGAGCCGAGCATTGTGAGAAAAACAGCTGCAATACGCCAATAGACACAACAAAGTTATTTTGCAACATGATAATGCTCGGCTACATGCTGCAGCACCGGTTAAAACATACTTAGAAATGCTCAAATGGGAAGTCTTACTCTACCCGCCGTATAGCTCAGAAATTGCTCCTTCCGCTTATTATCTCTTCCGATCAATGCAACATGGCCTGGCTGACCTGTCAATTGCCAGAAAGATGTGAAAAAGTAGTGGCTAGTGAGGGACAATACTTTGAACATTGAAGGTCTAACCAATTTTTCACAATAAAGCTCCAAGTTTCGAAAAAAAAAAAAAAACTCACAAACTTATTTATAATCCTAATATTTACCATTGCACTCTCCAATGATTTATATTTGGTAAATCCTTATGTTGCGCTTTCACTCATTATAAATTATTTTCTCTATAATATTTATTGATTTTGTATTTAATTATGTTTTTTTTTTTAATGTTTGAAATACAAGGTAATAAGACCAAATCCAAATAAATAAATAGTGTGTGACATTTCGGTAACAGCGTTGTTACCATCTTCAGACAAAAGTGCTGAATGAAGAAAGAAAGAGAATATGGTTTTTGGGATACTAACCAAAGTGTAGGATTTTTGAGCCCAGAAATGAGAAACAATACCACAGCATGTTTTAAATCTTTATATTAAATGTTAAATACTTTATTATGTGTAAATTCTATTGTTAAAATTTGTAAATTTATATATGTAAATTCTTGAGCCAAATTAATCAATAATAGAGGATTTGCATATGTCTTGTTAGTTAAAAAGAAGATTATAGTTTTGTTTTGGCAGAGAAGCTAGATGCTCTCAGGTTAGTTTTTTCCTTATTGTAAATATGTTTGTATAATATCTTAAAATTCTCAGCTTCTTAATTTTATTATTAAAATAAACATAATTTCTTTTTTCCTCTTTAAAAACTTCAAGAATTAATAGAAAATATTAAAAAGGTACCATCTCTATCCTCCTTGCACCCAACATAGTTACTGTTACCAAGTGTGTAAACAAGATAGCAGATAAGAAGGAGATAGTTTTCTTAGAAACACAGAATATTGTTCTTAAAATTAAAAGCGGAAAAACCACATATTTTTAAAAAGATATTGTTATTGAGAAAAAAAAAAAGGCACATTCCAGAATAAAATGTTTTAAAACGTTCAAGAAAAATTGAAGAACAACTGATTGGCCAATCAGTAGCGATTGAGCAAGACTCAGCGCTGGCGGCTTTCTGATTGGCTAACCAACCATGACCGTTCTGGAAAGATCTACTCCGGTATATATAGGGATGAGGAACTCATGCAAAGAGGTAGAAGAACGAAGCTACGTGGTGTACTCCAAGCAAGCTTCTGTCTCAAGAGGTCGGACTGCTGCTTACAGCCGAGGCTGGTGTACTTCTTGGAAGATTCTAGAAAGTTCTACAAACTTCTGTCTCCTATTCTGCTCCTGCTTTCCCTCACCGTGCTGCAGTTGGTGAGTTTTTAACTGCTGTTTTCTTTATTGTTGTTTTATTTTTTGCACTCTTCTGTAATTATTTTATCAATTAAGCTTAAATAAAGTCCTAAAGATCCTTTGTCCCACGGAAGTTATTCTTTGTCAACCAACAATGCAACAATTTGGTGTCAGAAGTGGGATCTTTAGGTGAAGCCTGAATAATTTATGGTACTTACCAGAAAAATGGAAGAAATATTGAAAGTGATCCAAGCTCAAAACCAGGCTTTGCAAGCTCAAAATAAAGAAACTTGTTAAGTTCAAAACCAGGCTTTTCAAGCTCAACATCAAGAGCTAAAAGAAAGCTTGGGGCTTAAGTTTAAATACTTAAAAGATGAAATCTCCTCTGTAAAAGAAGAAATGAAAGATAAAATGTTTGCTTTAAAAGAGAGACTTGCTGCTGTGGAAACCGGCCATCCAAGAACTCCGGTTTTCCAGAAAGAAAATAACAATTCGGGTAGGCCAATTGTCAAAGTCCCTACCTTTGATGGACAATCATCATGGACCTCTTTCAAAACCCATTCAAATGTGGTTGCCCAAGCGAACGGATGGAACATTCGAGATAAAGCAAGCTTTTTGGCTGCTGCACTTCGTGGCTCTGCAGTGGAAGTTCTCCAGATGATTCCGGAACAACTTTGCCTAGACTTCGACTCCCTAGTTAACGCTTTAGAGTCCTGATATGGAGACGAACACTACCAATAGCTTCATGTAGTAAAGTTCAAGAATAGACTACAAGATAAGAAAGAAAGTTTGCAGGATTTGGCTAACGACATCCAACGCCTGTCAAGATTTGCCTTTCCAACGTGCCCATCTGAAACACAAGATTTTATGGCCCACAACAGCTTATTGATGCCATCGGAGACCCTGAAACCCAAAGGTTTGCCAGACTTCCAAGTGCGACTACTCTACAAGAAACCCTTGTCCAAGCCACAAAGCTGCCCAACAAGCCTAAAGAGGAAGTTATCGCGTGGCTAGATAAGTTAAATTAGATAAACCAGAAAGAGAAAAAAGTCGCTGCTGGACTTGTGAAGCCTTTGATCACGAGTCTCCAACTTGCCCCCAAAAAGTCAAACAGCGCAGTTATACAGGTTGCTGGAAATGTGGACAATATGACCACATAAGGAAAAACTGTCCAGATAACTCTAAAACCTCCTCAGCTCCTAAGAAGAACCAGGAAAACTACGAATAGTCAGCTTTTCGGGATTTTTTTACCTCAATTTTGTTACCATCATGTTGGCATAAGTGCTTTGATTCTAATGGTGCCTATTTAAACATATAAACTCATTTTTGGCTTAGACATGGTGTCTTTAATTAGTCAATTTCAAAAGGCCATTATTTATGAGACAACCTGATAGTCATGAATTTAGAAAACTTAGAATAAAAAGGTCACTATGGATTAGGCCTTAAATCAATGGAAGCTTGCTTGCGGCGGATTGGTCAATTCCTTGTAAGAGGCATAACATAAGATTTAAAAAGAAATATAGAAATTTATTCATGCTTGGCCACTCTGACCACCCAGAAGTCAGGAAATTTGCACACTTGCATTGTTCATTAGACGGAGTGAATGTTAAAAGTTTCATACTTCAATGCAATCTGGAAGCATATTGAAAATAAATTTAAAATTTTGAAAGGCAATTTGAAAATTTGTCCATTCCTGGCCATTCTGACAACTGCGAAGTCTGAAAATTGTTAACTTGCATTGTCATCAGGTTCTATTGAGTGTACAAAATTTCAGAATCCTACATGCTATAGAAGTATACTAAAAATCGGTTAAAAGATTTGTGGAAAGACAGACAGACCTGGAGGTAAGTTAAATAAAAGCTTTTAAAAAAAGAGGTTTTTTACACTTCTAATTCTAAGAATACATTTTTAAGTTCTCATAGAAAACTATTTATTCTTATCTGCTAGCTTGTTTACACACTTGATAACAGTACTAATTAAGAACATAGTGTGATATTTTTCTCATTTATTAATTTGTCTGATGATGGTAATAATGCTTTTACTGAAACATCACACAGTATTAATTTATTTGGATTTGGTCTTATTACCTTGTAGGAACTTATTGTAAGTATCTATGTAATTTTTAAAAACTTTTGATACAATTTTTACATTATTTGAAGATGATAGAATCACCGACAACCAGTGAAATTTCCTACAAGTCTTCAAATGAGCAACCACCTGAGTGACCACTTTAAAAAATAAAAGCTAATTTGAAATATACTAACTCAAACTCCAATTAGACAACATCTCCAGAAGAGACCAGGGATATACATATTTTTAGGTGACCCCTTGTGGGAGGTCTATCCAACTTGAAATGTTAGCCAAAGAGGCATAATGACTCACATAGAGGGCTCCCACGAGGTAGGTGAGGCCTCCAGGCAGGAATGTTCCATTGATGTAGAGGCCCCAGGCAAAGCAGAGGCCCACATAGCCCGTTACCAGCTCCCCCACAAACCAGGGGCCTGGTTATTCACCAGAGTTTTAAACATTACATAAACACCTATTTAACACAAAAGTAACATTTATGGCAGAAATTATATATATATAATTATATATATATATTTCAGAATCCCCCCTACATGCTATAGAAGTATACTAAAAATCGGTTAAAAGATTTGTGGAAAGACAGACAGACCTGGAGGTAAGTTAAATAAAAGTTCCAAAAATGCAATATAACAGCGGTATGGTAGATTAAACTGGCGAAACCGCTGAGAGGGTTCACCACTGATGAGCCAGGCCCTCTCATTAATTTTTCCATCGCAGTAAGGGCAGTAGAAATTGTTTAATATTAAAAAGAATCTTACGCCTTTAAAATAGTTTTGAATTTTGATAACAGATGGCGCGCTAGTGCATCATATATATGTAGGATTTGATTAGGAAGAAGCTGGCAACACGGAATGAGGAAGAGAAGAAGACGCGCTTACGATGACAACTGAACAATAAGACTTTCTTACTTTCTTTCTTTTTTGACTTTGTTTTTAAATTGTAAAATCTAAAATAAATCCATTTATATCTACTCCGTTTCCTACAAAAATCTTGGGGGCTCGTCCGGGATCGAGAGTCAATTATTTGGATTTTGTTTTTTACAAACGACGATAAAAACAAACGACGCTAAGCCTAAAAGAACGACGCCAAGACAAAGAACGACGACGCTAAACAAAAGAAAGAAAAAAAAAAGAAAGATATTCTCAGTTGAAGTAATAATAATATTTTTTTAAAAAACGTAAGTGTAATTTTTAAGGATATTAAAAAGAAGTATATTTTAACGTTTATTTTAATTGATTAAAAGTATTATTTTCATTAAAAAAATTTGAAGCCCACGGCGATTTGTTTACATCGCGATCTTTTGATTGAAGTTATTTTATCACCAAAGAAGACATTTTAGCTTTTAAAATGGCGAAAGTAAAGGCTGATTTAGATGATATTGAAGACAATTTGAAACAAGCAATTGATATTTTGAAAGAACAAGTGAATAAGTCACATCAAAGTGGAAATGCTATGTTCTTTAAAGAAGCCATTGAAGGCATTCCAGAATTTGATGGTTCAACGGTTCCAATTAAAAAATGGCTGCAAGAAATTGATGATAATGCCATCTTATTTGGTTGGACAGATCTTCACACCTTAGTGGTTGCAAAAAAGTTGCTGACTGGAGTAGCCAAATTATGGTTGAGGTCACAACCTACCTTCTCAACTTGGCCTGACCTTAAAGAGGCAATCACCAATGAATTTGACAACCCTATTGACAGTAGGAATATTCACATTCTTTTAACTAAAAGAAAAAAGAAACAATTTGAAAGCTACTATGAATATTTCTTAAAAATGAGAGAACTTGGAAGTCAAGGCACTCTTGAGGAAGCAGTAATCATTCAATATGTGATTGATGGAATTCCCGACCAAGAATTCAATAAGTCCATATTATATGGCTCTACATCCTATTCAGACTTTAAAATTAAATTAAAAAATTATGAAATGATTAAATCTAAATCTAACACTAATAGCACCACAAGCAAAGTGATCCCAAAGCCAATTGATGATAAGGAATCAAAGTGTTTTAACTGTGGTAAAAGAGGTCATCTTTCACGTGAGTGTAGATTTAAAGATTTGGGGAAAAAGTGCTTCAGTTGTAATTCTTTTGGCCACATAGCAAATCAGTGTCCAACTAGAAGTAATGCTAACACCCTGGTAAAACAAGTACAAACAAAGCCACATGATGAAAAACAAAATTATTTGGCTGAAACGACACAGAAAGGACGGATGTACAAGGAGATAAAAATTAATGACCACGAACTCCAAGCACTCATAGATACAGGAAGTCAATTGAATTTAATTCGAATTGACCGGTACCTTGCCATAGGATCACCAAGTTTTGATGCTGATGATAGATTCATATCTGGCATTGGCAATAAACGTGTTAAGCTGCTAGGAAAGTTTAAAGCTGAAGTTAAAATTGATGATGTTCTATTTGTGACCATATTCAATATTGTGCCAGAAGATTCCATGAAAGTTGAGGTCATCATAGGAGATGAAATGCTCAAAGAAGTGCATTTTTCAGTTGTTGGTGACAACATACAGATAAAGCCAATTCAAGATGATTGGATAGGACAAATTGGAAATGTTTTCCATACTGAGAGCTGTCCACTTGATCTAGCACATATCACTGACCCACAATTGGCTAAAGACATTTTATCTATTCAAAAGAATTATAACCCGAAAGAAATAAAGACAACCTCCATTGAAACAAAAATAATTTTGAAAACTGAAGTCCCACTGTACCAACACCCTAGAAGACTATCTCAAAAGGAAGCTCAGGAAGTTGATGCACAAATTGATGAATGGCTAAAACAAGGAATAATTCAAAAAAGCAACTCTGAATATGCAAGTCCGATTGTACTTGTAAAAAAGAAAAATGGAAAGACCCGAATTTGTGTTGATTATAGAAAACTAAACAAAGAAACTGTAAAGGATAGATACCCACTGCCACTTATTGAAGACCAGATAGATAAACTGCAAGCAGCAAGACTTTTTAGTACTATAGATCTAAAAAATGGATTTTTTCATATTCCAGTAGCAGAAGATAGTCGTAAGCTAACATCATTTGTAGTGCCTAATGGGCAATATGAATTTTTGAAAACTCCCTTTGGACTTTGCAATGCACCAGCAAAATTTCAGAGATTCATCAACTCAATATTTGCTGAAGAAATTCAAAAAGGGATTGTGTTGACTTATTTAGATGATATTGTTATTCCAGCTAATGATGCAGAAGAAGCTCTCAAACGTCTGAAACATGTCTTAAAGCGTGCTGAAGAATACGGACTTCAAATTAACTGGGAAAAGTGCCAGATTCTTAAAAGTGAAATTACTTATTTAGGACATGAAATCAAAGATGGAGTTATCAGACCCTCTGATGATAAGGTCACAGCCGTCAAAAGATTCCCTGAGTTAAAGACAATAAAGCAACTCCAAAGCTTTCTTGGTCTTACAGGTTACTTCAGGAAGTTTATTAAAAACTATTCCATAATAGCAAAACCACTCTCTGACATGCTAAAGACTAATGCTAATTTCATGATGGGACCAGATCAGAAGCAAGCCTTTCAAGACCTCAAACAGATCCTAACAAGTAAACCCGTATTGAAAATCTATCAAGTAGGAGCAAGAACTGAATTACACACAGATGCTAGCAAGTTTGGATTCGGAGCGATTCTCCTCCAAGAAGATGTTGATCAAAAAATGCATCCAGTCCACTACATGAGCAAGAAAACTAATGAAGCTCAACAAAAATATAGTAGCTATGAACTTGAAGTTTTAGCAGTGGTAGAAGCAGTAAAGAAGTTCAGAATATATCTTTTAGGAATCAAATTCAAAATTTTAACAGATTGTTCAGCTTTCACCATGACCTTGAAGAAAAAGGACTTGACTACAAGAGTAGCCAGATGGGCCTTATTACTTGAAGAATACGACTATACCATTGAACATAGGCCTGGAAGTGGAATGAAACATGTAGATGCACTGAGCAGAAATCCAGTTTCAATGATGATCCAAACTGACACACTTGTTGAAAAAATAAGAAATGCTCAAGGCAGAGATCCTTTGATCAAAGCTCTCTTAGTAATTGTGAAGGAAAAACAAGTATATGATGGTTATTTTGAAGAAAACAATTTACTTTGGAAGGAAGTTGAAGGGGATAGAACACTGGTCATACCCAAAGGAATGGAAATGGAAATTATAAAGTTAGCCCATGAAGAAGGACATTTTGGCGTCCAGAAAAATTTTGAAATGCTTAAAAAAGAATACTATATAACAGATTTGAAAAGCAAGATCAAAAAGTACATTCAGAACTGTATACCATGCATTTTATCAAATAGGAAACATGGAAAGCAAGAGGGAATGTTGCACCCAATCTCCAAAGGTGACACTCCCCTCGACACATATCATATTGATCATCTTGGACCTTTGGCATCTACTAGGAAGGACTACAACTATTTGTTAGTCATCACTGATGGTTTCACCAAGTTCACCTGGATATACCCAACCAAAACAACCAGAACAAGCGAGGTTATTCAGAAGTTGGAATCTCAACAACAAATCTTTGGTAATCCAAGACGAATAATTACTGACCAAGGAACAGCCTTCACTTCTAATGACTTTAAGGAATATTGCAAAGAAGAGTCTATAGAACATTGTTGCATCACAACAGGAGTTCCACGAGGAAATGGTCAAGTAGAAAGAATCAACCGTACAATTGTCTCCGTACTCACTAAACTGTCAATTGATAACCCACAAGAATGGCACAAGCATGTTAGGAAACTTCAGAAAGCTCTAAACAGTACGCATCAGAGAAGCATTAGAATGTCACCATTTGAACTTTTAGTCGGAGTAAAGATGAGAAAAGAAGAAGATCTACGTCTTTTGGAAATGATAGAAGAAGATCTAGCTTTAACATTTGATGAAGAAAGAGACCAAAAGAGAAAAGCAGCAAAGCAGGAAATATTGAAGATCCAAGAAGAAAATAGGAACACGTTCAATAAGAAAAGAAAAAAGGCATTTGTCTATAAGGAAGGAGACCTAGTTGTCATTCAGAAGACTCAGTTTGCTACAAAGTCTAAATTATACCCAAAGTATATTGGTCCGTACAAAGTAATTAAGATCAAACCAAATGACCGGTATAATGTTGAAAAATTTGCTGATTTTGAGGGACCCAACAGAACAAGCTGCAGTGCTGACTTGATGAAACCATGGTTCACCCAAGATGAATATCCCAGTGAGCTATCCGAGGCGGATGAAGTTCAGGACGGCCGAATGTAGGATTTGATTAGGAAGAAGCTGGCAACACGGAATGAGGAAGAGAAGAAGACGCGCTTACGATGACAACTGAACAATAAGACTTTCTTACTTTCTTTCTTTTTTGACTTTGTTTTTAAATTGTAAAATCTAAAATAAATCCATTTATATCTACTCCGTTTCCTACATATATATATATAAACATATATACAGTTAAACCTGTCTATAGTGCCCCCTCTTAATAGCACCTCCCTCTCTATAGTGCCCGATTTTAAATACGTAGTACGATGTGATTTACATTAAAAGTGACCTGTCTATAGCACCCCCTCTATATAGCGCCCTATTTTGGTGAGTCCCAAGAGGGGGCACTATAGACAGGTTTAACTATATATATATGGTTATTTGAACCAACAACCTTATATTGGTGTACAATATAACAAGATTGTCATGTTGTATAATAAACACCTCTGTATATAATTATACGCTTGATTGACATGTATCATTATATCACCATATGTAATGTACTCTGTACAAACTGAGGATAATAAAATAAAACTGTGTAATAGGTTAAGAGTTGAGCTAAATAGCAAAGATAGAGATATAGAAATCCAACAATATTTAAGAACAAGGCTTAAAGATGTCAGGAAGTTCCCAGGAAGTCGTTAAGAGTGTACAATGACATTTCTTTAGTGATCCACGCCCTTAATGCATCCGCTGAAGGCCCAGTACTTCCTCACCTGCAAAGTATATAAACCTCTGCAAAGCCGGAAATATAAAGTCACTTCACCATCCACGGAAGCCCTCATGGTTGTCTCCAAGGTCCACCCATCGACCATGTAGACCAGTAAGAACTCTTCTTAAATCTCCATCTTTTGCTGCTAGCTCGACTCTTTCTAGATGTCTATAAGTTCACCAAGTGCAAACAGGATTTGTGTCCCATTCAACCGAGGGAGACAGCTATTCTTACTACGCTTCCCTCGAACCAGTCCTGTTTACACATGGCGAACCCTGCCCCAATTATGTTCCCCCACTGTTGTATCATCCCCTAAATCTCCTACCCATGATATTAAGTTATCTATCCCTTGTAAATGCGGCACCTCGGTTAGAACATTGTCCAAACAAACTTTACCGAATTCTATAAGAATTATCACATGTGTTCTCTACTAATAAATACAATGTGTCCAAATTAATCATAACACTGGTAAAAATAAATACCACCACAGATAAAATAATAGCTTTAAGCCCATATAGAGTGCCAATTACACGACCAACAAGAAATACAAACCCAAATAGAGCAAATGCTCCTGTGATGTAATCTGTAAATAATTCATAAAATGTAAAAAGAGAGGTTATCATTATTATTTTTTATGTTTTATTTATATAGAGACAGCTCGAGTTAGGCTGTAGATATATAAATGATAAAGCACAATTTGGATTATAGATTATAATAAAAGAAAACAAGACCTAATCCAAATAATTTATTAGTGTGTGACGTTTCGGCAATAACATTGTCACCATCATCAGACAAAAGAATAAATGAGAAAACATGTTACAGCAGGTTCTTATATAGTCCTGTTATCAAGTGTTTAAACAAGATAACAGATAAGGAAAATAGTTTTTAAGTCAACTTGAAATATTCTTCTTAGAATTAAAAGTGGATTTTTTTTTTCTAAATATAATTAAAGGCATATCTGTAAATATCATTTATATTTCCCCTTTCTTCCATTCTATTAATTGAAGCACATGTCTTTTGGATGAAAAAGGCTTCTTTGAATTGTCTTTTGTAATAATTTTTTTCATAGTCCAGTGTTTTTGGGTTTTCTAAATTGAATTTATTGTGTCCTGTGTCCCTTCTGTGTTCTACAAGAGCAGAATTTTGAATTCTATCCCACTTCAGAGCATATTTATGGTTTTCCATCCTTTCTTTTAATGTTCTGGATGTCTGTCCCACATATCTTTGATCACACTTCTCACACTTAACTTCACTAATCCTACTTTTTGGCTGAAGTGGTGCTGTGAGCTGAAGTTCCAATAAGTTCCTGTATGTGTTGGTTTTTTGTATATAGAGGTTGTAATATTGTTATTACTGTATGATAAGTTCATGTCCAGGAAATTAATTGATTTGTTGTTATCTACTTCTATGAAAAAAATTATTACAAAAGACAATTCAAAGAAGCCTTTTTCATCCAAAAGACATGTGCATCAATTAATAGAATGGAAGAAAGGGGAAATATAAATGATATTTACAGATATGCCTTTAATTATATTTAGAAAAAAAAAAAATCCACTTTTAATTCTAAGAAGAATATTTCAAGTTGACTTAAAAACTATTTTCCTTATCTGTTATCTTGTTTAAACACTTGATAACAGGACTATATAAGAACCTGCTGTAACATGTTTTCTCATTTTCTCATTTATTCTTTTGTCTGATGATGGTGACAATGTTATTGCCGAAACGTCACACACTAATAAATTATTTGGATTAGGTCTTGTTTTCTTTTATTTGCTGTAGATATATAGTTGATAGATAGGCCATAAGAGGAAGTTTCCTCTCTTAAAATAAATATAATTAATTGTTCATCTTCGCATTCTGGTTTATAAAGAAAAACAAAACATGATGGCAGTGTTAAAAGGAAAGGAAGCCTAAAGCTGTAAGTAATTTTATAACGTGCTAAGCTAAGCCTAACCGCGTGGAAAAGAAAGTGTAAAAGCAATTATTATAATTTTATTATAAGTTGATATACATGTAAATTATTTTTTAAAGAAAAAATGGCTAATTATATGCTAATTGCTGCTCCAGAAGGGTTTAATTTTGGTAAACCTAATGAATGGCCGATAAGGTTCAAAAGATTTCAAAGATATAGAATCGTTTCAGGACTTTCAGAGAAAAGTGAGAATGAACAAGTAAATGCTCTAGTATATTTTAGGGGTGATAAGGCAGAAGAAATTTTAATTTTGTTTAATTTAAGTGAAGCCCAAAATAAAGACTATCAACTTGTAGTTTGGTAGTTGGCGTGAAAAACTTTCAGCTTCGGAAAAATTGCAGTTGGAATCAGAACTAACACTAGAGAAGGCAATTCAAATAGTGCGCCAATCAGAAAGTGTAAAAAACCAACAAAAGAAAACAAGACTGAAAGGTACAAAAACGTATAATTCTAATTTTCCAAAGAATCATCAAGGATAGTCGGTCTTCTAATGAGAAATGTAAATGTTTCTGATGTGGATATTACCAAGGACATTCGAAGGAACAATGTCCTGCTAAGGATGCTATTTGCAACAAGTGCAGAAAGAAAGGTCACTTTGCCAAGGTTTGTCACACTAAAACCATACAAGAAGTATCAAGCTCCCAAGATAATGCATTCATTGGAATAGTGGGAAAGCAGGAGAATACAGAAGATAAGTGGTATGAGGTGATAAAGGTGAGTGACCTTCCAATAAAGTTTAAAATTGATACAGGAGCAGAGGTTTCATTTATGCCAGAAGAGATTTACTTACAGTATTTTGGATACCTTAAGATGGAGAAGGCCGATAAGAATCTTTTTGCTGTTTCCAAGAAGATAGAGGTAAACGGAATGTTCCAGGCTTTTTTGGAACCAAAAAGGCATAAGTGCAAAGAGAACATCTACATTGTTAAGAGTGTTGCCCGACCTTTACTAAGCTGTAGGGCTAGCGAGATCCTAGGTCTCGTTAGGAGGATAAATATTGTCGAAGATCATGCTCCTACCAAGCTAGACCCAATGCTCAAATTTTTAAAGTTATTTACTGGACTGGGAAAAATGGATATCCCGTACGAAATAAAAGTTGACAGAAGGGGCAAAACCTTATTCGATATGTACACCATGAAGAGTACCTATACCTCTAATGAAAGAACTTCAAATGGAACTGGAGAGAATGACATCAAATGGCATAATTAAAAAGTTGAGGGTTCTTCTGAATGGTGTTCGCCCATGGTTCTCATTGCAAAACCTTTGGGAAAATTAAAAATATGTGTCGATCTCTCGATACTCAATCAAAACATTCTAAGGGAAATACACCCGATTCTGGTGGTAGAACATATGCTAGCTCAGTTGAAAGGAGCTAAATTATTCACAAAGTTGGATGCCAATAGTGGATTCTGGCAAATACCACTTGTCTTCAGCACTTACCACATTTATCACTCCATTTGGGAGATTTCGGTTTAAGAGGTTACCTTTCGGTATCTCTTCCACTCCGGAAATTTTTCAGAAAAGAATGAGTCAAATATTGGAAGGACTGGAAGGAATTCTATGCCATATGGATGATATCTTGGTTTATGGTTCATGCCAAGAAGAACATGTTAAAAGACTCGAAGCAATATTAATAAGACTTTCTAAATCGGGACTTACCTTGAACAAGGATAAATGCAAATTTGCAGTTACAACTATCAAGTTTTTAGGACATCAAATTGATCCTAACGAGATTCAAGTAGACCCCAAAAGAAAACGAGCTATACTGGAGTTTCCCAAACTGAGATCTGTCAAGGAACTAAAACAGTTTTTAGGAATGGTAAATCTTTCGGCTAGATTTGTCCCTAACTTAGCGGAGATATCGCATCCATTGAACAAGTTACTGTCAAAGAAAGAAGAATGGATTTGGGAAGATGCTCAAGATCGGGCATTTGACCAAATAAAGAAAAGTCTTACTTCTGCGCAAGGGCTAGCCTTGTATGATCCTTCTTTGCCTATCACAATATCAGCTGATGCTTCATCTTTTGGGCTAGGCGCAGTAATATTGCAAACCAGAGATGGACTGAGACAAGTCATCGCGTATGCTTCTAGAACGCTCTCTGAAACAGAAAAGCGATATGCTCAAATCGAAAAAGAGGCGCTGGCTATCACCTGGGCTTGTGAGAAATTCAAGCAATACATCCAAGGCCTGGAGATCACTCTTGAAACCGACCACAAACCACTGGTACCGATCTTTACTTCCAAAAACATCGATGATCTCACACCTAGGATTCAGAGATTGAGACTACGGATTATGAGATATTCGTATAAGATCGTACATATGCCAGGAAAGAACTTAATAGTGGCGGATGCGCTATCTAGATCACCTAGGATGAAAGTCGGGACTCAGGAATTGGAGGAGGAGTTATGTGCCTACGTTCAACAGGTTGTCTCATTTATGCCCATATCTGATGTCCGAGTAAAGGAAATCAAAGAGAGTCAGAACAAAGACCAGGTTATTCAAAATATTATTAAATACACCCAGGAAGGATGGCCGGAGAGAACAAATGTCTCCATGTCCGAAAGTCAATATTGGCCAGCAAAGAATGATTTCTCCGTTGAGAATGGTATTCTCCTGAAAGGGTCAAGATACGTTATCCCAGAGAAAATCAGGAAAGGGTTGCTTCAAAGAATCCATGAGGGACACCTTGGGATAGTAAAATGACGTGAAAGGGCCAAAGGATCCGTCTGGTGGCCCCAGATCACAAGCGAAATTGAGGAGATGGTCCGAACGTGTCCTATGTGTATTGAGAAAAGAACAAATCGACATCAGCCACTATTACCCTCAGAGCTTCCAAGTTGTCCTTGGGAGAAAGTTGGGGTTGACCTCTTTACAATAAAGGGCCAAAACTTTTGTTAATAACTGACTAATATTCAAGATACCCGGAAATTGCAAGATTAGAGGGCATGACATCAGCTTCTGTAATAGTCCACTGTAAGTCCATCTTTCCAAGGCACGGGATTCCTTTGGAGGTGCGGAGTGACAATGGCCACCAGTTCGGATCATTATTTAAAGAATTTGCCCAAGATTACGGATTTACTCATGTCATCTCCAGTCCAAGATAGCCTCAGAGTAACGGCTTCATAGAATCTTTTGTAAGAATTGTTAAAGAAAGAATTGGCAAGTCAAAAGATCCCTATCTGGCTTTGCTGGCATATCGAGCTACACCACTTGCAAATGTCTTCAGTCCAGCAGAACTTAGCATGGGACGGCGGAATCGCACCACCATTCCAACCCCAACGAAACAACACCAACCAACCAATCTAAAGAATCTGAAAAAATAAAGAGGCTATTCAAAGGGAAAAACAAAAATACTACTTTGATCGATTAAAAGGAGTACGAGAACTGCCTCCATTGGATGTAAATGATCGAGTTTGGCTGACGGACCTTAAAACTCCAGGAGTCATAATTTCCAAAGCGGACACTCCTAGATCATATACAGTTGATACACCGAGAGGAAGAGTTAGAAGAAATAGCTTCCATCTTCTTTCTACTGGTAAGAGGTCTCCACACTTCGAGCCAGACGAAGAACCATATATAAATTACCCAGAAGCCAACACACGCACTTCAGATGCTCCTACGGATGTGACCGTTTCATCAACATCTCCTAAAGAAATACTTTATAGGATTCGCTCAGGAAGAATAGTTCTTCCGCCCAGATATTTTGGAGATGACTAGGGCGAATCTCTAAGAAGGGAGATGTGATGTAATCTGTTAATAATTCATAGAATGTAAAAAGAAAGGTTATCATCATGATTGTTTATGTTTTTAATTAGAGACAGCTCGAGTTAGGCTGTAGATATACTACTCTGATCAAAAAGTTTCGACACTTTTGCTCATAAAATCCTGAAAACTCAATATATTTTCTCCCGGTTTGTGGCAATGCAAGCGTCGCCCTTGGCTTGGAGACCTGCCAATTTTCAAAAATCACGTGCCACAACAGCGCGAGCAGCGGCTGTTCGAAGTGAAGCCATTTTGCCCGTGCTTCAATTTTGTTAGTCACTGAAATGGAGGATCAACGAATTTGCATCAAGTTCTGTGTGAAAAATGGATTCAAGAGTGCCGAATTTTTTTGGATGTTGCAAACAGCCTACGGGGATGCCGTCATGCGCCGAAGATGAGTTTTCGAGTGGTACAAGCACTTCAAGGAGGGTCGGGAAGAGACCGCCGACAACGAGTGTTCCGGGAGGCCGTTCAGATCAACCACGCTTGAAAAAGTGGACAAGGTGTTGGAACTGGTGCGTGAAGACCGACGAATAACTGTCAGGGAGGTCGCCGAAGAAGCAGGGATATCATTCAGGTCGACTCAATCAATAATTAAGGTTTTTTGGGAGTGAGAAGACTCAACGCCGCTCTCGTTCCCAAAGATTTGACTTTTGATCAAAAGAAACGGCCAGTCTCAATCTCGAAGCAACAACCGACGACCCCGAATTGCTGAAGAGGGTCATTACTGGAGACGAAACATGGATTTACGGCTTTGATTCGGAAACTACCCAACAGGCATCGGAGTGGCGCTTCAAAAATGAGCCAAGACCAAAGAAAGCGAGGAAGGCTCCCAGCAAAGTCAAGGTCATGTTGACGGTGTTCTTCGACTACCAGGGCATCGTTCATCATGAATTTCAACAACAAGGCTCTACAATAACTGCTGACTCCTACCTGGGAGTTTTGAGGCGATTGAGGGAAGCGATCAGGCAGAAACGGCCGGAGCTGTGGAGGAGCAAGTCGTGGATCCTCCACCACGATAACGCGCCGGCGCACACAGCCCTCAAAATCTCGAAGTTCTTGCAGGACCACTCAACCTCTGTGTTCCCCCAACCCCCCTAAAGTCCCGATTTGGCCCCCTGCGACTTCTTCCTTTTTGGAAAGCTCAAAAAAAAGTTAAAGGGTCGGAAATTTCAGAGAATAGAAGAGATCAAAGTGGAATCGAAGAAGGCCATGAAGGCGATTCCGAAAACAGACTACCAGAGGTGTTTTCCCGACTGGAAAAAAAGGTGGCTGAAGTGCATTGCGGCCAACGGGGACTACTTTGAAGGGGACAATTTGAATTTGGTAGTATAATAATGTTTTTTTCAACTTATGAGGAAAGTGTCGAAACTTTTTGATCAGAGTAGTATAGTTGATAGATAGGCCATAAGAGGAAGTTCCCTCTCTTATAAAATAAATATAATTAATTGTTCATCTTCACATTCTGATTTATAAAGAAAAACAAAACAGCTCCAACATGGTATCATTGCCCCGTCAGTCTCACCTTATCCCAATGCAATAACTCTTGTTACGAAATGTGACAAAACAAAACATTTCTGTATTGATTACAGAAAACATCATCGCTCCAGACGTACATCCTTTACCTTTAATAGAAACCATTCTTGACAAATTGTCAAGGGCCAAATACTACTCTTCTGTAGATATAGCATCCGCATATTGGCAAGTAGAAATAGAACCTAACTCACATAATATACTAGCTTTCGTGACATTGGATAATCAGTACGAATTTTGTAGATTTCCATAGGGATTTAAAAATTCACCACAGATATACCATCGTGCCATGAACCAGGTCATGCAAAAATATAAATTAAAATTTGTTGCCCATTACTTCGACGATTTCATTATTTTTTCTGACACCTTAGAGGATCTACAACACCTACAACAATTTCTAACGGTGTGTCAACACGTAAACATAAAACTCAATTATAATAAATGTTCGTTTTTTAAAACATCCATAGATTTCTTAGGATACACTGTTACCGCAGGTACTTATGCACCTCAGACGTGCAACCTTGATACCATAAATGCCATCAAACCACCTACTAACCAAAAGATGCTACAATCATTTTTAGGAACAGTGAACATTTATAATAGGTTTATACCAGATTATGCCTGCTTACGAGCACCTTTAAATAAACTACTTTAAAAATATGTGAAATGGAATTGGAACCCAGACTGTCAACAAACTCTACAACACCCATATAGATCTTTAACTCTCTCCAAATGTGGCTAAATTTATTAGTGCGCGACTTACAATAAATCTAATCTTGAGCTACACGAGCTCCATATTGTCGCCACTAAACGCACAATAAAAATTTTCGCATTAAATGTGCCACATCTACTAACAGCCTAAAAATGCTTGATATGTGTTCGTATAATCACCACCCATGACTCTAGTAAACTTGTTATTCATGGTGAAACAGGTTAGATTCTGCACTGAAACTGACTTCACGTGACACCATTCAATTCACTTTTTCACACTCATGTCACAGCGCAACACAACAAAACCTTTTAACTTAACAGGCCACAAAGATGCCTTCACTCATGTGACACATCTCAACCCGTGTCCACGTTGGAAGTCACATCTTTCACCACACATCTAACCTAACATCACTGTGAATCATATTTTTACTAAGTCTAAACTAACGTCGAAACACGACTTACGAACACTGAGAAAACTACATCTTTCCAATAGACCAAAAATATGCCAACCTCAACAAAAGAAGAGAGAGAAAGCCAGTTGCAATTGAGGTCAAGTTGTGCCCTAAGCCCCACTGATTTCAGGAAAATACAGGAAGTGAACGTCATTCCCAAAGGCCCCCAAACAGCATATATCATCTTTATGATGTCACTCTGCAAGTCACTATTTCAGTTCCATCCCTTGTTTCCTGTTTGGACAACGTCATGTCTCCCCTACAAAGCTGTCATCTTAAACCAATTTGGTTAAGTCTAATTTAGACTTTATAACGTAAATGAGAAATAGTTCTCTACATATCACCATTTTGGACAAACGAAAATATCATTTCACATATTCCATACTTCAGAGAGTCATAAAAATTCCGATGATTACCGAGATATGACCTAGTTTTAACCTCTCTATAAGAAATATATTCAGTCAATTCTACTGCCTAACATTTACCTAATCATTATAATAATCTTTAATTGTATTCTAATTTGCATGAAATTTTGAATATTTTTTTTACCCATCTTTTTCAATTATATTAAATAATTTTTAATCCAATATTATTTAAAAATAAAACTTTAATCAATATTACTCTTAATTTTTATAATATTATTTGGGTTATTGCAAAACATTTATTTGTTTTAAAAAATCATTTTAATCCTTTATTATTAGTGCTTTTATATATTGCATTTTTGATTTCGTCCATTTAAATTTATTTACCCACAATCATATTACTATCTTTTTATTCATCTTATATTTTTGCTTATACCTTTATAATATGATTATGCCAAGCCACTGCTTCACCTCAGCGTAGAAAAGCAACAGCACTGCTTGACAAAAATATTTTAATTTTGTAATTTCAACAAACTCTTAGAACACAGTCCCTTGGAGAACTAAGAAGTCGAATGATGAAATAGAAGAATGAAGTTTTTTTTTTTGCTTATCCCTAGTACACGTGGTACAGGCCATGATAATCATGGTGGGTAGTTAGCGACTGCTTTTTTTTTTTACTGTAAGCGCACCACATGTCTACACATGTGAAAGCAGTTCGACTCTGCACTTACAAATGTGCCAGAGCCCCGTTTGATTACTTGCACTCGCTGGTGGGGTTGGACTTTTGCAAGATTTGGGGGCCATTGGAGCATTTTTTTTTTTTTAAACAGAAAAAGTATCCAATGCGGGAATCGAACCCGGGTCGTAATGGTCGAAAACCAAACGGTTTAACGAGCCTTCCACCGAACCCCAAGAATGAAGTATTATTGATAAGCCTTGTTTTGAAGATGCACTAAAATTTAATAAAGAGGCAAATAAATTGAACATTTCACAGTTAATAGAAATGCCTATATAACTATACCATGCTATCCAAGTTCATTCACACAAAAGATTTATTTTGGCTCACATAGATCCTCAAAAAATCTCTGTTGCACGAGTATTGGGCTAATGTTCTACACCTTGTCAAATTGAAATTAGGGGAAAATAAGACTGCGAATAAACATATTTAAATTGATGATATGTTAATTAAAATTTAACAGCCATTTGTCTGTCTATGACATCAGAGCATTGAATCAGAATAACATGACCCTTTCCACTCTAATCGCTGTTAAATTATTAGAAATATAAAATTTTAATTCTTTGGTATTAATATGGATATATTATTTTTAAATTATACATTAAAAAAATTCAAATTAGGAAAAGCAAATTCAAATTGAGATTTTTTTTTTTTTAATTATCCAAAGTAAGTATTTGCAACATAGGGAGAGAGAAATAATTGCTTGTACTTAACATGTCAACATAAGTAGAAAACAGCATAGATTGACAAAGTTCTAAAGCCACTAAGTTATCTGCATATTTACTGGTTGAATTGGGACTTGTACAAAAGTAGGGAAAGTACTAGAGCAGTCAAATGTAATGAACTAACCAGAAACAAGCAAGGCCTAGTCAATATTACCCAGGCAAACAGCTGAGGGGGGATAAAAATTGACAGCCTCTTTGTCTGTCTATCAAAGCAGAGAATGGAATCAAAATCATTTAACCCTTTCCACTCTGATGGCTGCTGATTCATTAGAAATACAAACCTTGTATTTATAGCCATATCAAAATTATACATCTTTGGTATTAATATGGATATATAGTTTTTGAATTATACATTTGAAACTAAACAAAAAGTTGAATGGATAAACTAAAAATAATGCATGATAAGAGTTCCTCAATATTTTCCTTTTCTAAAAATAAAATTAAGACATCTTAATATCATATACATTGTAATCATCATTAGCAGAAGTGATATTGTCACATTCTTCATAGAATCATGTAAATATTTTCATTTTACATGTCACTTTTAAAAAATTAATATTGTTTTGATTAATATTATCAATTTTAAGAATTTTGTAACATAAATTGTTCCAATCACTGTTCCTTCAGAATTAACTGGCTAATAAACCTTATCTTTGAATGAGAACCCAGTCTGGGGAATGAGAACCTGGACTGTTCCACGACAACATGGACACCACTGAAAAAAAAAAAAAAAAAAAAAACAGTAAACCCTCTACATCCCGGGCTGGTAAAACAATATACAAAAAATTGAAAGTTGAAAAATTAGGCAATATAAAAATGGAGAATAAAGCAATGAAATTTTAAAGACCTTGAAAAGAGTTCTAACCATGGATATAGGAAGGATTAAATCATAGTAACATATGTAAAAGAATAGCTCTCTAGACCTGTCTAGTTGGCCGATTTTCACTATTATGTCAGGCATGACCAAGCGCTATGGGGCCAGCAAAGTAAAAAGGGTTTTATAAAAAGTGAGGAGCTTAAGACCTTCATTTTCTCCTACAATTTAAAATGGAACAAGGAAAAAAGTCGCAGATACTTTTTAAATGTTCAAGTTAAAAAGAGTGCAAGAAACCTAGCTTACCAACGGCTACGTAGAGGGCCAAGATCATCAAGGGCCAGAAGAGAGCATCAGTGCTGGCTAGAAGATAGAGCTTGAAGAGCCAGCGCCATCCAAAAGAATTACGAGGGCCAAAAAATCCCAGGTTTTCTGAAACAACCACACTCAAATGGATATTTTGTCAAGAGGATTACAAGATGTAGGGGTGAGATCACAAAAAGATAACACCAAATAACTATATTTGATACATTCTTTGGTATTTTTATCTATAACTAGACGAATGACCCTGCTTCGCCCGAGAATTCCCCCAAATGCAATTTCCTTCATACTGAAAGTGCATCAATAATAAATAGTAGAAGTGCCATAGAATAGCAATACAGAAGTAATACATAAACCACAGGCAAAAAGTGTGTGTGATGGCAAATATTGTATTGTATTAGTGTTTAGGTATTTGTTTTATTATTTTTTTGCCATCCATTTAGTTGTTTCAAAATCAATATAGTTTAAATAGATGGCAGCTTTTCCACCCTACCCCTGAGGTACCCGCCCCAGCGCATTAACCCATGAAATTGCCTGAGTTGAGTGAGTGACTACGATGGATCTTGACTGCAATTACCATCTTCTCAGTAAGAATAAGAAAAAATAGGCTTATAAAAAAAAATTAATCCAAAATACTTGCTTGTAAATATTTTTCTGTAAAAAATAAAAGAGCACATGGAAAATAGGCAGACATATGTGTTTACTAATGACATTTTAAACGATTAAAAAAAAAAAAAGAGAAAAAAAAAGGCCAGAACAAAAATTAATGAAAAATATGAAAGCCATTATTTACATAGAGTAACGCTAATTTTGTAAAGTTTTTTTAAAATTGCATTGTGTGCACTTATCGTAAAATAGTAATATAAATTTCTCTCTCAATACTCAATACTTTTGTAAAAAAGTAACACTCATAAAAAAATATATTTTTCAAAAAAAGTATGCAAGCTCCTTGAAAAAAAAAATAATGCAGAATGCTCATTGGTCGCTTAATTGACCTGGTGTTGTTGCCAAAAGAAATGGATTTTTAAAATATAAAGTGGAAAAAAATTATTTAGCAGAAAAAATTTCTCCATGTAAACCACTACAAAATGTAATTTTTAATGCCACTTTAAATGAACCAACCAACAAACAATACCAAAATCCAGTTTACTTAAAACAATTATCATTAGAAATAATTAATAACATTCCTAAAAATGCAAAAACTATCTATACTGATGGTAGCAGAGACGAGTTGGGATACACTGGCAGTGGCTGTCTCATTAAAACCACAAATGGCATTGAAAAAATGAACAGAAGAAACCCAGATTTTTGCTCAGTCTTCAGATCAGAACTTATAGCCATCTATGAAGCCTTAAAATCCATCAGAAATACTAATTATCAAGATATCTGGATTCTTACTGATAGTAGAAGTGCCATACAACACTTGACTCACACAGAGGAACTTAGAGACAAAGTGAGCAGGAACATAATTGGTTATCTCCAAAAACTCTCGAAAACCTCAAAAATTCACATTCAATGGATACCCTCACACGTTGGCATTGAAGGCATTGAAGCTGCTGATGCACTAGCGAAAAAAGGCACAAAAGAACCCTTGCCACAGAAAAATAAACTTACTTTTAAAGAAATAGAAACAGTGCCAAAACAAAAATAAACAAGAACTGGAGGATCCCACCTAAGCATAGTTGGTACATCCTTGGAGCAGTGGCCACCCAGACCTTTCGGTCCATAAACCGGCATGCGATAGCATAGCATAGTTAGTACAGTGTATATATTAATACAGTTTGTATAGTTGGTACAGTGGAGTGGATCCAGGAGGAGCTCTGAACAGCAGAAATAGACAGCATCAAACAACACTAACAAGATTTAGAACAGGCCATCTCAAGCCATTGAAGATAGAAAATAATAACAAAATCTACCCCACTTGCCCAAAATGTAGCTTGGCACCTGCAGCTCCAGAACACATTTTGGCTTGCATTAGATGCACTAAACAGGACCTTTGGGAGAGGCCACTGCTTATCATAAACAGCTCAAGGAGCATGAACTAGTGGAATTCGTGTAATCTTTACACAAGGGAATAAGAAACAACAACAACAACAACCATTGTGCCTTATCAACAACAACCTATTGTTATATAAAAAATAATAGAAAAAAAAAAAGTGAGTCAGGTGTTGATTTTAAAATTCATTTTTTTTAAATATAAACACCTGACCCACTTATTTATTTTTTTTCTATTGTTTTTTCATGTGTTAAGTGTATTTACGCAAGTTTGGCCTTAAATACCCATTTCTTGGTTTCTCAAGAAGCCTCTGGGACCAAAAATCTTTTTGGTTGTAGTGGTACAGCCTACTCCACGCTGACGAGTGCCAACAGCGCGAAACATGTTCGTGGATGGCTTTTCTTGATTTATTAAGAAATTGGGTTGGCCGAATTTCAGGGAACAGGCTAAATCAATGTTTAGTTGATTTCTGTTCCACCAGATGGCATTCTGCCTTCTGAAAAGCAAATGTGCTCCTGGTCAGGATACGCTTCATTTTTAAAAATATTGTTATATGTGATCATCTTCACCTTGCTCATTGTTTAGGTTAGAAGAAAATATCTTTATGTCTTATTTGAAATGTGAATGTTTAATTTCTTTTGTTAGAAAGTTCTCAATATATATATATTCTAATTCTTGTAAAAAAATTTTTGAGTTTGTAATTTTGTATATTTTGGTTTTGTGTGTATAATGTTTTTAAGTATAGAGTTTAATCTTTCTTTTGAGCAGACATGAGGCTTAAATTGTAAAAACGTTATTTCTTATTTCATCTTATTTTTTTTTAATTTTATCAATAAATTAATCTTAATAAAAGAAAAAATAAGTCTTCTATAAAAAACAAACCTGTACAACACATAACAAGGGAAATTCATTAGTGCTTCACAAGCATGGTTGCTCATGAGAGATGGTCGCTCATGGGAGACTCTACTGTAATCCTATTTCTTAATTAATCAAAAAACACAAGAACATCCAATTCCTAAAGAGCAGGTTGAATTCATGAAGTGAAATGTGAAAAGTGGGACCAATGCTATGTAGGACAAACAGCCAGAACTTTAAAATGGGATAAAATAGAAAATTCTGCACTTATGGAACATAGAAAAAAACACAGGGCATAATTTCAATCTGAAAGAAACAAATATGGAAGCAAAATAAGTAACAAATTGAGACAAGAGAGAATGGAAGATGATTCAGCAGGTATTCTCATGTAATTACTGGGAAATGTGACATTGGTGCTGGCCTCCCCCCTTCCCATGTTTACACAGAAGCCACTGAGAAGTTGTATGCAGCCAGCTAGCATAACCTAAAAAAAGCCACTGACAGTGGCTTGGGAAACAGTAAGGGTTAAGATAACCCCGGAATTTATCTGCTCTCCTTACACCTATAAAATCATTCTAAAATCTATATTTTTTAAAGTTTAATATCAATTATTTTAGAGTATTTGAAATAAAAATATATATAATTTTAAATTATTTTTAAAATAATTATTCATTTTTATATACAAATATTTAAACATATTTTTTGGAAAAAATGTATTATTATTTTAAAACATTTATTAAATTTTAAATAATCTATAAGATATTTTTTTAAAATACAATGATGAAAATGTCAAGTTTTACAATGACATTTGAAAATTATATTATTAAATCCTTAAAAATATAATTGATTTTAAATATTAAATACTATATTTATTATATTTGGAACACATTTTGCATTTTTACAATTTAGGAATGTAATACCACCAGATGCTGTGTGAGGCGCTGCTTGTGAGTGAAATTGGACTAAAAAATGATATAGGTGCAGATTCTGGAAGGGTAATTATGGCAGTAGACTGTAGAACAGTGAGTTTGTCTATTTGGTTCACTTGTTAAACTTGTAATTGAATCTTAGAGAAACATCTTCAATATAAAAACATACTTAAAACTTTTGTATTGAAAAGTAAAGTGGTAAACTTTGTAATTTCATTTAAACTAACTAAAATAAAAGATGGAACAATCATATCTTAATACAGAGACACCAGAAAGATGTTCTTAAAAAATAAGAAGAACTAAAAATAAAGAGATTTGCATAGGTAAGGAAGAATCGGTGAATAAAGCAAAAGTAGACAAGAGAAAGCCAAAGGAAAGACTTTTGTCCAGCTGTGAATGGTCTGAAGAAGAAGTATATAGAAGAAAGAGTACCTTTCCGCCAGTGAGCCAGCAGTCTCAATCCGCAAAAAGGCACAATGACCATGAGGAAGCTCAGAGAGAAGATCACTTGGGTCTGCAACAAACAAGGAAGGCTTAGTGAAACCTAGATTAGATCAATATCTCAGAAGATCTTTAAGGACGCCATTAGGCACTTGTTGTGACATTAAAAAAAAAAAAAATTGGTAAAACCAGACTAGAGAACTTTATTCTCTAGTGGATGGTAACAATGCTGTTACTGAAACATCTGGAATTTGGTTTGGTTCCTGAAACCCTTAATAGTCCAAATTACACCCATCACAGAAACCAAAGAAGTTTAGCCAAATGTATCTTATATACTGAACCAAATTCCACACATTATATTAATTGTATATTGAATAAAAAACCATGTGTTTAACAACTTATGCACCATATTTATATGTGTATAAAATGTGAAAGCCAATAAAAAGATACTTGCAAGGTTAAATGAACAGGAGAATGAGAGAAAAGCCTGGACAGTTAGGCCAGGCCCTAGAGCCTTGCTAAAATTCTAGGACAGAATTGAATGTCCTCCCTGGATGTCCAATAACCTAAGGGGCTATAAAAACGCCTGAAATCACCATTAGGGAACAGTTAGGACTGGGGCATGTTCAGACCAGTCAGGTGTCTGAGCTGGGTATCCTGCAAGTTCACTCTCTCTCTCCTTGACTTGCAGTTCCTCCAGAACCCTTTGCTATCCTGAGTGCTTATTCCCCTCACCTAAGGTTTTCCATCAACCCATGACACTGCAGTTGCTGCATGTAAATATATGCCACTGCCAGCTAGAAGGTCAAACCTCCTCACTGCTTGGTGTAGTGAAGCTGCTAAACCTAATGTCTCAACTGTATGTGAGTGGGTTGTATTGGTGAGTAACTTGACTGGTGGAAATCTTTGTCGAGATGGACAGTCACAACAACTACCATAAGTGACAGAACAGAGAATTACCACAGATATATGTCCCATCAGCACCAGTCGACCTCCCAGAGGGAAGGAGGGGCGGGAACCATCCAGGGAGAACTGGTGTCTCCTGGTAACCTGGTTGCCTGCCTCATCCTGGAACATCCCCCAAACATTAGAGCCACTTGCTGGATCCTACATTAGAGTCAAACTGTTGTTAATGTTTACACACAAGTTGGATTATTATTAGTCTAAAACTTGGAATGAGTATTACAAATTGGATTAAAGAAGAAATTCATAGGGTAACTACCTTCTAAATATGAAATACATGGAACCATTAATGTAAAATTGACTATATCTAATCCTACCTCTATTGAATAACCACCTACAGGAGACACCAGGAGTTTCTATGTTTTGGGCTGTGATTTATTATGAATAGTTCTATTGAATACTTAAGTATATACACAAGGTAATAAGACCAAATCCAAATAAATAAATAGTGTGTGACGTTTCAGTAACAACGCTGTTACCGAAACGTCACACACTATTTATTTATTTGGATTTGGTCTTATTACCTTGGGTTTATAATCTATAATCCAAATTGTGCCTTATCAGAATACTCAAGTAATTAGTGTCCAAACAAATTATTTTTAGTGAATGAAGAAACGAATACAATGCAACCTCATTATAACCACCTCCTTTATATAATATCAACTTGGTTATAATATAAAATCCCAACCTTTAAGTTCCAATTTTTTAACAGTTATAACAGTCCCAAGTGATGTGTTATAGTGAGGTCTGTCCGTACAGTATATGTACACATAAAAAAAAAATTTAACAAGTAAGTTTAATTTTAAAAAGACAAAAATATACAGTAAAACACCGCTAATATGAACCCGGGATATAGAGAAAATCCCCTTATAACGAACTGAAGGCAATTCCATTCCATTGAAAATACCATCATTATACCAAACTTTGTGATGTTTAAAATAGTGCACTACACCCTTATAATGAACCTAATTCTAGTCCCAAAATAATAAAATCTATTTTAAATACTAGGCTTGAAATAATTGAAGACTTGAGGCGATGGTGTCGACCTTTCTTATTAAATCTTACTTTTCCTTATTACTAATAATTGTATATAGTTGCGGAACTACTGGTTTCCTGTGCTGCTCTTTTCCTGTTATTGCAACTTGTACGGAGAATCTGTATAAGACTAACGTCTTAATAAAGGCTTTGTGTGTGTGTACTGGGCTTGAAATGAACTTAAAATTGTAATTAACAGATTTTTTTCAAAACAAAATTTTGAGAATGTTTCAACTCACAGATCGCAATTTCAAAACAAAAATACAGGGACATTGTTCATTTCTAATTTTGCTGCATGTTTTATATACATTTTTACGTATAAGACTGGTGTCTTAATGAAGGCTTTGTGTACGTGTGTGTGTATATACACTTTTACACATTATACTTGTATTGAATAGAATATCTTTGCATTCGACAAGTTTGGAAAAAAAAATGCAAATGGCTTCCAAAATAAAGAAAAAAAGCAAAGAAAGACGTTCTAAAAAGCAAAAGCTATTACTAGAAAAAAGTCATTATCAAAGCTTTTCAAAGTGAAAAAACACAGGAAAATATTCAGAACATGCTAAAATAAGAAAATGTAACTTTTCTATTATAAGAGATGATAAGGCACAATTTGGATTATTAATATATACAGTTATAAGCGTCAAGCACAATTCTTTCTTAATTCTGTCACCGTTTGCTTTTGGTTCAGTGGTAGAATGCTCGCCTGCCACGCGGGCGCCCCGGGTTCGATTCCCGGCCGAAGCATTATTTTTTTTTTTTTACAATTTTTAAAACTCATTTATATTGATTTCATTATACAGATTTGCATTTGCCACAACTTACAGGATATTTTAGAATTTGATATAACACCAGCTAATGGATCACATCAGCACTTGAAATAGGTGCTGTACTATACAGTAGAACCCCGCTAATATGAACCCCGGATATAGCGAACCTTCCCTTATAATGAACCCACGGCGATTCCCGATTCCATTCCATTGAAAATACCATCGTTATAAAGAACTTTGTGATTTTTAAAATAACGAACTACCCCTATAAACGAACCTATTTTCAGTCCCAAAATGATAATATATATTAAAAATACTAGGCTTATGACAAACTTAAAATTGTGATTTTAAAAAAAAATTTGAAACACCAAATTTTTTAGCATGTTTCAGCTCACGGATCGCGATTTCAAAACAAAAAATTAGCGGCATTGTTTGTTTTCATTTCCATTCTATTTTTTCTGTATGTTGTATAAATTTTTACACATTATACTTTTTATTAAATAGAATATCTTTGCAACCATCAAATTTGAAATAGAAAAAATGCAAATGGCTTCCAAAATAAAGAAAATAAAGGCATTATAAAGACAAAAACGTTATTTCTGAAAAAAAAGAGGCCATTTCAAAACTTTTCAAAGTGAAACAACACAGGCAAAATTTCAGAACATGTTAAAATGAGAAAATATAACTTTTCTATTATAAGAGATAAAATAGAAGGCTATTGAATATTGTTACAACGAGGAATCAACCTCAACTTTTGCTGCGATCGTACGTGTTAGGGCTAAAAAAAACCATCCAAATAAATGGGCCCGTGATGCAACAAAAATGATGGTGATTTCAAACCCAGCAATGGTTTGCATGACTGGGTGACAAACAAACAAGGCCGATAAATTTATTGTTTTGAAATCACAATCTGGGAACTGAAACATGCTCAAAATTATGCTGTTTTAAATTTTTTTAAGCTCGATATAAGCCTCGTATTTTAAATATATATTATTATTTTGGGATCTAAAATAGGTTCGTTATAGAGGTAGTTCATTTAAAAATCGCTTAAAGTTCGTTATAACGATGATATTTAAATGGAATGGAATTGGGAATCGCCTTAGGTTCGTTATAAGGGAAGGTGCAATATCCAGGGTTCATATTAGCAAGGTAATACTGTATATGTATGAAAATATCAATTTTAAAATATTTTAAACACATAATACAATTTAATATACCAAAATGTAGCCTGAGAATATGTCTGAGGACTAGCCCAACTATTTGAAAGAGGCTAACCTACTCTATAGAGAGTATGATTCCAGTTGAGTGGAATTATTCACTCTGATGCTGCACATGACTGGTACAGAGCAGGAGGGACAAGCACCGGTTCTGTCCTCCCAAGAGAACAACAGTCTTTGATTTCCAGACTTAAGTCTGGTCATCTACGGACAATGACTTTCCAGAATGGTTGCAAGGTTTTCCCACTATGTACTAAGTGCAATTCTCAGCCTGCAACCCCAAGACATATTATTGACTGTATTGAATCATCCATTGATGAGCTCTATTCTTCCCCGGCAGACACCATAAAAAATCTCAAGCTTTACAAGCTTGATACCTTAGTGTGATTGAGTGGAGATAAGAAAGAAGAAGACTCAAGATCTTGACATACCCCCTATACTTTCATTCTTGCATAAGCAAATAACTAGAGCTCTGGAATTTTGGAAATGTAGAGTCAAACTGTTCTCTACTATGTGGGCATCACCTGGTATACTGACGATTAAAAATGATAAATATAATTTTAATCCATAATTATTGGATTAGCCAGTAGGCAGTGCATGCTGCCTATTAATGTATGCCTATGAAAATAAAAGAAGTGATTATATATGAAAAAACTATCCCAACAAAATATCCATTGAATGTAAGTGTGAGTTATATGTTATTTTCAACTTATATAATTTTTAATATTTATGTGTGAAAAATAAATATTTTAACGATAAAATACTCCATTTCTAATTATTTCTCAACCCTTAGATTAAAAAAGAATTCCTAACAACCTATCTATCTTTAGCACCATGTCAGTATGAGTAAAAGAGTATGTGAGGAATTAGAAAATTTTGGAAATGTCACCCTGAAAGAGTTAGAAGTCGGCAAGTTTGAACTGTATCTATATTATTTTCTTTTTTTTGTTGTACAACAAGATGGCAAAAATAGAAATCAAGTAGTGGCACAGTACAAAACTTGGGATTGGGAATACCCAAGTACAGATTGTGCCTCTGAAGATGGTCAGAATTGAGGAGCTGAGTGGCATGATCTCACCTCTACGTGAACAGATAGCGTGTGGAGTCCCTCCATGAATTGAAATGGATTCCAGGGAGCTGTGTAAAACCTAGGTTCCTCAGTGGATTGGTTCATGGGCTGCCAAGGTCCAGTGTCATCCAGCTGGTATTCCACCACCTTCACTGGCACCGGGGAGAACACCAGCACCCTGTAACATCACCCCTGTCATCTTAAACCCAAATTACCTGGGGATATGGAACATAGAAATAGAGAACGAGTGGGTCAAATGAAGAAAAAAAAAACAATCTGATCATGATCATTGATTTTTAATTGTTTAGTTGATATTTATTCTGATAGATGGTGCAAGCCATCAGTTACTTTTAGTTGAACGATCTGGAGATGCCATTTTTCCACGTGATCCCAGTAAAATTCCACTTTTGTTCTATTTTTCACATAGTTTGGCATCCTCACGCCCTTCCGGCCTATATACGTGTTTAATGATTTTTCAGGATGCCCCAAAGACCAACTTTTTTGGCCAACAAGGTACAGCTTGCCACACACTAATTAGGGCCAACAGCCCAAAACACGTACATGGTTTAAAAATTAAATATCAATGATTAGTTGATATTTGTTCTGATAGATGGCACAAGCAATCAGCAACCTTTAGTAGCACAATCAGATGATTTTTCCCTAAAGATTCTATCATTTTTAAAAATAAAATGTATTATTAATGTTTAATGGTATTTAATTAGTTTACTATAATCAGTTTCTAAGCAACAACAACTAAGTGTTAAACAAGGATATAATAATATAAATAAATATACAGAAAAACCCTTCTATAGTGAAACCCAAAGGACTGAACCTTTGGCTCCGTATAACAACAATTTATTTATTTTTTTTCTTTTCAAAATTTTTAGATTGTATAATTAAAGAACAGCCATACACAAAGGAAGATGCTGCCTCTTAATATTGGTCACCTTGTTATAATTCCCTTAATTGACCAATTCCCTTACATTAATTTAGAATAATAAAATAAATTATTTGATGATAGGTTCTTCTTATCATTAGCAGAATGTACCTTTATGTCTAATTTAAAAATAGAAAATCCTAGGCAAAGTTTTATTAATTATATATTTAATTTTCATTTTGATGTATTGTATACATTTGAGAGAGATCATTAATAAATAAGAGGTTTCAAAACTGCCTTTTTGTTCAAACACAGCAACATGTGAAGGGGTTCAGTAGGTGGCGCAGATTATCAAACATATATATATATATATATATATATTTTTTTTTTTTTTTTGCTTATCCCTAGTACACGTGGTACAGGCCATGATAATCATGGTGGGTAGTAGGCGACTGCTTTTTTTACTGTAAGCGCACCACATGTCTACACATGTGAAAGCAGTTCGACTTTGCACTTACAAATGTGCCAGAGCCCCGTTTGGTTACTTGCACTCGCTGGTGGGGTTGGACTTTTGCAAGAATCGGGGGGCCATTGAAGCATTTTTTTTTTTTTTTAAACAGAAAAAAGTGTCCAATGCGGGGATCGAACCCGGGTCGTAGTGGTTGTAAACCAAACGGTTTAACCAGCCTTCCACCGACCCCCCATAAAGTTATATTGACAAGTATAGATTCAGTAGGGATTGGATGTTTACTAGAACTGTTTCGTTGCAGGCGAGCATTCTACCACTGAACCACCGATGCTTATAAGAAATGGCCCTATTTGGGTATTTATTCCATTCACAAAAGCAAACGATGACAGAATTGTTGATGACTCTGATACTTGTATTTATAATTATGTTAGCATAATGAATGAAATCCAGTGAAGAGGTATAAATTGACTTTTTGAAAGTATACATAATTATAAAGATAGAAGCTTCTATAGAAATAACTAAAATAAACCGAAATAGCTCAGTTGGGAGAGTGTTAGACTGAAGATCTAAAGGTCCCTGATTCGATCTGGGTTTCGGCATCTTTTTTAATTTTTGAATTTTTACTTACAGTAACTTGACACATGACTTAACGTGACAGAATTGTGCATGACGCTAATAACTGTATATATTAATGGTAAAAAAAAACCTTTATAGTGAACCACAATGGGACAGAGCTTTTGGTTCACTATGGCCACGGTTTGGGTATTTTTTTACTTTTCAAAAATTTTAGACCATATAATTAGAGGAAAGACATACACACAGAAAAAGGCAGCAACTTAATAGTGGTGACTTCATTTTAATTCTTTAAATTGACCTATTTCCTTACATTAATGCTGAATATCAAAAGAAGTCATTTGATAATAGGTTCTTCTTATCATTAGCATACATGTACCTTTATGTATAATTTAAAAATTCAGACAAATCCTAAGCAAAGCTTTATTAATTATATATACAGTGAAACCCCGCTAATACGAACCTTGGATATAGCGAACCTTCCTTTATAACGAACCTAAGGCGATTCCCAATTCCATTCCATTGAAAATACCATCGTTATAACAAACTTTGCAATTTTAAAAATAACAAACTACCCCTATAACAAACTATTTTAGGTCCCAAAATAATAAAATCTATTTAGAATACTATGTTTATAACGAACTTAAAATTTTAATTAAAAAACAAAATTTTCAGCATGATTCAGCTCACGGATCGCAATTTCAAAACAATAAATTTACCGGCATTGTTTGTTTTGATTTACATTATATTTTTGCTGTGTGTTGAATAAATTTTTACACATTGAACTCTCTCTTTTATTTAATAGAATATCTTCGCATTCGACAATTTTGAAATAGAAAAAATATATATAAATGATTCCAAAATAAGGAAAACAAAGGCATTCTAAAAACAAAAATGTTATTACTGAAGAAAAAAAAAGGCCATTTCAAAACTTTTCAAAGTGAAACAATACAGGAAAAATTCAGAACATGTTAAAATAAAAAAATATAACTTTTATATAATAAGAGATAAAATAGAAGGCTATTAAAAATGGTTACAAAGAAGAATCAACCTCAACTTTTGCCGCAATCGTCAGTGTAAAGGGTAAAAAAAAAAAAAAAAAAGAGTCCAAATAAATGCGCCCGTGATGAAACAAAATTTATTTTTATGTCATGAACTATGGTGATTTTAAAGCCAGCAATGTTTTGCATGACAGGTTAAAAAAAAAAAAAAAAAACGAAATCTATACTTAAAAAGAATATGTGGAAACATGAAATGGAAGAAAAACATTTATTAACTTTATTTGAATGGTGCAATGCTTGAAGAGTGCTTTGAAGCAACAAGGTATTAGAGCCATTTTTCCAAGTAAACATTGTATTATATAATATGATAAAGATGTTTTAAAATCATTTTATATCTTTGAATATATATTTAATAAAAACTTTGCCTAGAATTTGTCTTGATTTTTAAATTAGACATAGTATGCTAATGATGAGAAGAACCTATCATAAAATAATTTCTTTTAATATTCAGTATTATTGTAAATAAATAGGTCAATTAAAGAATTTAAAACAAAGTGACCACTTTTAAGAGGCAGCCTCTTCCTGTGTGTATGGCTGTCCTTTAATTATACAGTCTAAAAATTTTGAAAAGTAAAAAAAAAAAAAAAAAAAAAGGCCAAACCGTGGCTATAGTGAACCAAAAGCTCTTAAATGTTTTTATTCAAATAATAATCGTTACAATTATAAATTGGCACCGTGGATGTCACTTTTGTGCAACGACCCGCTCCAAACTTTGTGTCTGAGAAGCGATATTTTTATAGAAAGATGATCTGGCTTTTGTTTTCTGCTCGAATGAATGTTTTTCTGTTAGAATTTTGTTCCTGCGTACAAAATAATGAACTGGTTTCACCCGTGGTCTCTGCTTTTTGGAATTTTTCCAGATATAATTATTAATTTAATTAAAAAGGCATATATTGGATCAAAAAATTATTTATTTTACCAATATTTCAGCTGGCTGAACGCCAACCTTTATCAAGGTGTTATAACATTTTAAAGTGTGTCTACAACCTAATAATCAAACATGATACAGCAATATCGTCATCATTTTCTGACTAAAAATATAGTTTTAATAATTGATTTATATATTTTTTAAAATAGCCTATCGTCTTCCCCGTATTTTTTTACCTATGTATGGAAATTTTGGTTTGAATTAGTGAACTACTGCGAATTTGTATACCGGACATACAAACCAACAAACAAACAGACAGACAAACATTCATTTTTATATATATAGATATAATTATATATTTTAAAAGATATAAGAGTATTTTAGAACATCTTTATCATATTATATAATACTGCATTTACTTGAAAAAAAAAATAATTTTCCTAGCACTTTGTTTGAAATCACTCTCCTAACATTGCCCCTTTCAAATATGGTAAACCCTTTGAACTCAAGGCATATTAGCCTTAAAATGTGTAAATAGCAATCATAGTGAATACAGTAAATACCACTCAAGCCATTGAAGATAGAAAATAATAACAAAATCTACCCCACTTGCCCAAAATGTAGTTTGGTACCTGCATCTCCAGAACACATTTTGGGTTGCATTAGATGCACTAAACAGGACCTTTGGGAGAGGCCGCTGCTCATCATAAAACAGCTCAAGGAGCATGAACTCATGGAATTCGTGTAATCTTTACACAAGGGGATAAGAAACAACAACAACAACACACTAAATACAGATCTTGCATTCAAATAGAGTGAAATTATAAAATGGTTTACTTGATATTGGGTGCTTTTAATTGGTGTTGTGGAAAATGATACATTTTGTGGGTCTCTATCATCTTCTGTTACATACTCCCATTCATAATCAGAATTGTCTAAAATATTGTTATTTCCACCAAAGGAATAAATTTCCATGTATTCTGAATCAATTAAACATGAATCAAAAGATCATTTATCCCAAAAATCAGAGGCGAAACATGTTGATACGCTAGCGCAATCGGTAAAATCGTCATAAAAAAACGGGGGATTGAAACACCAAATCAGTTGTAAAACAGGAGGCCAGCAGGAATATCCTCGAACGCTGAATGAGTCATATAAAGTATAACCTTGTGGGATGGTTGCGTGATGTGTTGGTGTGGCTTGTGGAAAGGCCTCTTCATATTAGCAGGGTTTTTTTGTATATGTATATTTTTAATATATTAATATTTTATTCTCTTCTTCTTTCTTATCTCCACACTGGGTGAAGTAGAATGTGTCTGCCTTTGTCATTAAGACTGGGAGCACTACTCAGTGGCAGGCCGACTTAGCTCCAAAATAAATGGCCGCCTCTGACATGAGGAAAAGATGCCATGTGCAGCCGCTCCTAACATGGAGTACAAACGCTGCTCATCCTGTATCCCTGGATTAGGAGCCCTAACAGGGTACTATCAGCCGGGCCAGCTGAGCCCAGGTTTTTTAGTGAGCTTGTTACTGCTCCCCCTCCTCCTCTTTCATCCGGGCTTGGGACCGGCAAGGGTGGAGTTATATATTAATATTTTAAATTTATTAAATATATTACAAATTATTATTAATATTTATATATTTAATAAATAAAGGTTTGCCTAGCATTTGTCTTGATTTTTAAATTAGACATCGGGGTACACATGTATACTAATGATAAGAACCTATCTTCAAATTACTTCTTTTATTATTCAGCATTAATGTAAAAAAAAATAGGTCAATATAGGGAATTAAAGCGAAGTGACCATTATCAAGAGGTAGCTTTTTCCTTTGTGGTTGTTCTTTAATTAAACAATATGCAAATTTTGAAAAAATAAACAAAATAGCCAAACCAAGGCTATAGTGAACCAAATGTTCTGTCCCATTGTGGTTCACTATAGAGGGTTTTTTTTTTGTAAATAAACTATTTTTGTGTGTGAGAAAATAAATATTTTTAAAGATAAATTTCTGATCAATTTTGCAACATTTACATTCACAATTCTACAATATCAGCTCCTCAACATCATAGAAAGTTGTGTAGGAGAGAAGGTACCGTAAGTGAGTGGAGTGAAGGATGCGGTAGAGGGGCTCAAGGTTACTCATGGCAAGCATGGCAGCCTTGGGGTTGGTTACCATTACCAGAGGCCACTGGCCCAGGTTGAAGTCTTCAAAGGACAGCAGCCCATGATCAATAGCCACCACCCGAAACCTACACACATTCCTTATAATTCATATTTGAACTACAATTTATTTTATAATTGAATTAAATAAATATAAAAATATTAACAGTTTCTTTATTCAGAAATTGGAAGGCAAGCTTTCACGTGGTCGCACTTCATCAGGCCACTGGCTTTGCAAAGGCATGCAACATACATACATATAATATTCACAGAAATAAATTTAAAAAATCAAATATAAAAATAGATTTCAGTTGTAGAGGGTGGGGGGACAGTTTCAATGGGGATGGGCATTATCTGTGTTGAATATGCTGAAATTGTTGGGGTAGATCAATTCTTCTGTTTATGCTGTTATTGTCTTTGCAGATTAAAGATTCGAGAATGAGTCTATTGTATTTGAAGTTTGTATTATTATAAGAGAAACATTCGCGCTTTTAAGTCCTTTTATTTTATATTTGAAGAATATGTCATGGAAATGATAAAAGACTCATTCTATAATCTTTAACCTCTTAAGACAATAACACGATAAAAAGAAGAATTGATTCACCCCAACAGTTCCAGTATATTCAACACAGATAATGTCCATCCTCATTGAAACTGTCCCTCTATCCTCCACAACTGAAAATAATTTTTATATTTGATCATTTTTAGAAATTTATTTCTGTGAATCTCTATTATATGTATGTTGCACGCCTTTGCGGAGCCAGTGGCCTTATGAAGTGCGGCCGAGTGAAAGCTTGCCTCCCAATTTCTGAATAAAGAAACTCTGCAAATATTTTTATATTTGTTTAATTAAATTACACATTTCTTCCTTTAGTATGACATTGCAATCAGTAGTAGTAGTGCACAAATTGAAAAACCAACTGCTTATTGTTATATTTGATTTTCAGGTATTGTTGGAACCTATAGTTAATTATTTCCTTAAATTAAATTTTATTTATGCAAATTAAGCTAAAATCTCTAAATTCTCTAAATCTCTAAATTTTGTATACCCCTATTTTTTTCTTATTCTTACAGATAAGATAGGCATCGCAGTCTAGATCCATCATAGTCATTCACTCAACTCAGGCAATTTCAAGGGTTAATGCGCTGGGGCGGGTACCTCGGGGGTTGAGTAGAAAAGCTGCCATCTATTTAAACTATATTGATTTTGAAACAACTAAATGGATTGCAAAAAATAATTAAATCAAATACTTAAACACTAATATGATACAATTTTTGCCATCACACACACTTTTTGCCTGTGGTTTATGTATTACTTCTGTATTGCTATTCTATGGCACTTCTACTATTTATTATTGATGTACTTTCAGTATGAAGGAAATTGCACTCGGGAATTCTCGTGCGAAGCCAGGTCATTCATCTATTACAATATAAATATTTAATATGTAAATTTTAAAGCAGCCAACATGTATGTAAATAGCAGGGCTTTACTGTATAGATAATACTTTTTGACTGAGAAATGTGAAATTAAAGAAGATTCATTCATCCAAGATAACCCAATAACACTAAATATGAATAGCGGCTAAGCAAATTATGTTTCTAATTTTTCTTACTAAATTTTTAGATTTGTTTATGAAGAATTTATTTAAAAGAACCTTGCACTCAATGTAATTTGATATGTACAAGTTACCAGTCCAAGAAATTTATTCCCATATGCTCCCTATATATCTGATAATAAAAATTCCTTAGAAATCACATACTTTAGAATCCAAACAGTCCATAGTCCAGTCTGGAGAATAAATTGGTCAAATTGCTGATAAGCCAAGCATTCCCAACAATTTTTCCTCTCTAACCACAATAAGGTGCTAGTAATGGTAGCTTTCAGTTTTAAGAGAAACATCAGCACTGGAACATTATATTCTGCATAGCAGATAGAGAAGCAGATTAAGCTGAGCTCTATGTAAACTTTTAATAGTTTTCATTGCTGCCCATATGGAAGCTTAATTAATACAGTAAAACCCAGCTAATATGAACTCGCGATATAGCGAACCTTCCCTTATAACGAACCTAAGATGATTTCCAATTCCATTCCATTGAAAATACCATCGTTATTACAAACTTTGCGATTTGTAAAAAAAAAAAAAACTACCCCTATAATGAACCGATTTTAAGTCCCAAAATAATAAAATCTATTTAAAATACTATGTTTATAACAAACTTGAAATCAATATTTAAAAATATTTTGAAACTAGAAAATTTTGTGCATGTTTCAGCTCGCAGATCGTGATTTCAAAATAATAAATTTAGCGGCATTATTTATTTTTATATAAATTCTATTTTTACTGTTTTTGTATACATTTTTACAAATTATACTTTTATTAAATAGAATATCTTTGCAACCATAAAATTTTAAATAGAAAAAATGCGAATGGCCTCCAAAATAAAAAAAAAAACAAAAGCATTCTAAAAAAAAAGCTATTACTAAAAATAGGCCGTTTTCAAAACTTTTTAAAGTGAAACAACACAGGCAAAAAAATTTCAGAACATGTTAAAATAAGATATATAACTTTTTCTATTATAAGAGATAAAATGGAAGGCTATTGAAAATTGTTACAAAGAGGAATTAATCTCAACTTTTGCCGTGATTTTATGTATCAGGGCTAAAAAAAAATGTCCAAATAAACGGGTTCATGATGCAACAAACCTTTTTTTTTTATGCCATAAAATATTGTGATTTTAAAGCCAGCAATGGCTTGCATGACAAGTTCAAAACAAAACGAAATCTAGACTTAAGAAGAATATGTGGAAACATGAAATGGAAGAAAACACTTTTAACTTTGAGTCAAAAGGCGATCCATTAATTAAGATTATATAAAAGGGCGTACCTGGATCTGTAAAGAGAGAGAGAAAAAAAAAGAACAAATTTTTTCTTAAAATATTTCGAGAGAGATTGCTCCCTCTTTATCAATTAATTGCACAGTGAATTTAATTTACAAATTATTGTAGATCTTATGAAAACAAATTTGTCATTGGTCAAAAACAATTATTGATAATAATACATTAAAAAATTTAATAATAATAATGATATAATAAAATATTTTGAAAATTAAAGGCTTTTTAGTAATGCAGTATTTTATAATGTTTTGAAACAAAATGTAAGGAAATAAAAATAAGAAACAAATGAAGTTGACTGCGATTATTAGGAAAAAAAAAGTTAAAAGAGACAAATAAGGTTCGGGGATTTCTTCATATCTATTTACACTCGCAGGGTCCTTCATTGATGCTATGGCCTCCAGGAACTTCCTCTGGTGTGAGTTCTGGATGCCCCTTAAAATAGTGGAAGTATTTTCCCAATCTGGTTGATGTCCCGATCAGAGACCATGCTCCACCATGGCAAACCTTTCCTTTGCATACTTCCAAGAAGATTTGTGTTCTTGGAGTCTGGTCCCAAGGAAACGGCCTGTCTCTCCAATGTAGGATACATTGCAGCTTTTACATGGGATCCTATACATAACGTCCTTTGTGTTCCCTATCTCCGCTTTCTGCTTTGTAATTGTATTTCGGACTATAGTCTTTAAAGATGGTGCATTTTTGAAAACAGTGGTTATTCCAGAATTTTTTAAAATATGAGCTATTTTCTCAGCTCCTGCTCCAAATGGCATTATACATTTATTTTTCAAATATTTTTTTACTATGATTGCTATTAATTTTATATGAATGTTTATTGATAAATTCCTTCGTATATCCATTCGATATTAATTCTTCCTGGATAGTGTTCAATTCTATATATTTAAGTTTATCAGTGGAGCAATGTGTGAAGGCACGTTTGGTGAGAGTTTTTACAAGGGAAATTTTATGGGAGATAGGACCAAAGGAGTTGGCATGGAGGTATACTGTTGAGTGACTAGGTTTTCTAAAAACAGTTGTTTGAAGATAATTTAATTTATTTTCGAAAAGTATATCTAAAAAGGGTAGGAAGCCATTAGACTCATTTTCAGTTGTGAATTTTAAAAGGGGGTGAAAGCTATTTAAAAATACCAAGGTTTTCTCAATATGGTCTGTAGCCACTATAGCCATCACGTCATCAACATATCTTGCCCAGTACTTAATGGTGGTATTGAATCTTTCATTTACCAGGATGTCAAGACAGTTTAAGATGAGATCAGCTAAGAATGGAGAGAGGGGACTTCCCATTGGAATACCATTGACTTGCTGGTATATGTTGTTATTGAAACAGAAATAGGAAAATTCTAAACAGATATCATTTATTTGAAAGTTGCAATGCTTGAAGAGTTCTTTTAAGCAAAAAGGTATTAGAGACATTTTTTCAAGTAAATTTTTTTAAATATAATATGGTAAAGATGCTTTAAAATCATTTTATATATTTGAATATATAATTAATAAAACTTTGCCTAGGAGTTGTCTTTATTTTTAAATTGGACATAGAGGTACATTTATGTTAATGATAAGAACCTATCACCAAATAGTTTCTTTTATTATTCCTTATTAATGTAATGAAATTGGTCAATTAAGGGAATTAAAACAAAGTGACCACTATTAAGAGGCATCCTTTTCCTGTGTGTATGGCTGTCCTTTAATTATACTGTCTAAAAATTTTGAAAAGTAAAAAAATAGCCGAACCGTGGATATAGTGAACCAAAAGCTTTGTCCCATTGGGGTTCACTATAGATGGGTTTTACTGTATATAACTTCCTCTTTATCATTTTTTTTTTTTGTATATTGAGTGTGTTGATTTCTTCCATAGAATAGCTGGTTATGAAAAAATTATTCAAATTATCAAAAGTAAAAATTATTGAAAATTGTCTTATTAATAGAGTTCAAGAGTAATTTACACTAATTGCATGTGATAGCTCTGCTGAAATTTGTATTTTGGCAATGACCATTAAGTGTAATCTTCACACAAGGGGATAAGAAACAACAACAAAGACATCCTTAGCAACAAATTTATGCACCAGCATAAAATGACAGCATCCATATTGATAAGGCTATCCCTACCCTACCTTGACAATATCCTTAGTGTCAAGGCTATTCCCTGTCCTACCATGACAACATCTTTAGAGGCAAGGCTATCTTCCAACCTACAATGAAAACAATCTTAGTGAAAAAAGGCTATCCCCTATCCTACAATGAAAACAATCGTACTGATAAGGCTACCCCTCACTTAACAATGAAAACAATCTTAGCAACAAGGTTATCCCCACCATACAATTAAAAGATTCTTAGCAAGATTTCTCACAACTCCCTTACAGGGAAAATTGGCGACAAGGCTATCCCCCATCCTACAATGAAAATACTCTTAGCAACAAGGCTATCCCGTATCCTACAATGAGAAAACTCTTAGTGACAAGGCTATCCCTAATCCTAAAATAAAAACATCCTTAGCAACAAGGCTATCCCCCATCTTACAATGAAAATAGTATTAGTGACAAGGCAAGCCCCCACAACTATGTATTCTTCACTCTACATTGAAAACAACCTTAGTGACAAGGCTAACCGCCACAAAAGTGTATCCCCCAACCTACCATGGCAATGATTTTAGCAACAAGGCTATCCCTTACAACAAGATTCCCAACACATGTTATCGCACAGGATTATATATTTGTAACACAAGGTAATAAGACCAAATCTAAATAAATTAAGTGTGTGACATTTCGATAGCAGTGTTTTACTGAAATAACACACACCATTTCTTTTATTTATTTGATTTGGTCTTATTAGCTTAAGAATTCTTCAAAAGATAATGATTTTTAAAATAAAAATGTTAGCTTTTTCTTTAATATCAAAATTTATTTATTTTCCTTCCCATTGCCTATTTATTCACTTAGAAAAAATAACAAATGTAATTTTTAAATTACATTATAGGACTTTTAATATAAATTATTTTAAACTAAAATGTGAAAAAATATTACCAGTCTTTCTCTAGCCAACCCAGCCAGCGAACTAACTAAACAAACAAAGATAAAATTTCCCACGCTGGGCATGCGGATATGATTAGCAGTGTCATATTTTAATTCGGAAACCAGCGTAGACTGCCGCACTGTAAGGATTCAATTTTTAAAGCATGTGGACTAAAGTCACTTCCCGATCCTACAGACTAATTCTTTGAAGTGCAGAATTATCAAAATTTATAAACTTGCATGGTTAGTTGGATTGAGCATATGAAAATAAACATTTTTAGACTTCTGTGAGGTCTGAAAGTATATTGAAATGGATCATAAAATTTGAGTGAATATGAAATTATTTCATTCTCGACCACAAAAATGTGGGCCAGCCACTCAATACATCAGAGAAACGGCTGCGCCTATTTTTATTTGTTTGAAAGGAAATACATATATTCAATCTTCTAGTTCAAAAGTCGAAAAATTTGCCAACTTGCATGTCTTTAGGAATGAATAAGTGTACCAAATTTTCAACTTCTAGGTGCTCTGTAAGTATGTTAAAAATTGATCACATGATTTGTGGACATAGAGACATGAAAGCAAGTTAAATAAATACTTTTAAATTTATAAAGAAAAATTATTATTAGTTATATTCAGAAATCAATAAAAAAATAGCAATCACAATCTTCTTTATTGAAAAAGTGAGCTTTCAAGGAATGGGCATGCCTGCAGGTGTGCAGGGAAAGGATTAATTTTTACAAATAACTTGTAGTTCTCCACTTGACTTTGATAAGCCATAGATGAGTGTCAATGCTCGGAAGATTGATTTTTTAAAATAAATATGTATAGGTAATTCTTTTATTAATTTCTGAAAGGCTTTTAAAAATAAACAGAAATTAGACCTGCGGTTGTCCTTGAAATCCCCCAATTCCAGCTCGAGGACTCCATTGGTCTGCAGGGTGTACATGTGTGGCACCAGTCCACCCAGGGTGTGCAGATGACCACACAGGTAGGGCCCCGACCCACTACACCACACATTTTTCACAGGATTTTAACAGTTACAACAAAAAATGGTATAACTTCTTTAAATCAACAAAAAAATTAATTCGACCATTTTTCAAATCTCCACCAAAGTATCTAATTTAATTTAGCCAACTATAATTCACACTGACTTTAATTAAACAGGGAACCATTGATAGATGGTTTCGGGGTGTTGAGTTAAAGAGGTTTGACTGTAGTGGAAAGATGCTGAGATATTAATAAGAGTCACAATTTTTAGATTTTATCCAAATGTGTTGTTAACATTAGTTTTTTTAGCTTCTTGGTTTTTTTTCCTTATAAATTGTTCAAAGTCCTGTAAATTCTCATTTTTATTTAGTGCTATATTTATTTAAGTCATCACTATTAACCTACGGCCAATTATACTCAGGATTATTTTCAAAAATGGTCATACAATTGTAATTAAAATATAAATTGTGTGTTAGGCAATAAAGGTGTCATTAAGGTACAGTATCTTAATTTTTTAAAAGTCACTTCTCTGTAAGTTAAAATCTATGGCATCTACAAAGTTATCAATTATCTCCTCTAGTTAGAAATATTCTATATACAGTTACGAGTGTCTTTCCTAATCAATCAACCGACCGACTCTGTCACCGTTTGCTTTTATTGGTTGGCTACGGTCACGCCACCTTTGCCCCCCCCCCCTGCCGGCGGCGCGCGCCCGTTGGCTGCCGGCGAGCACGTGACTTCCCTGTGCGCGCGCATGGCGAGCGGTAGGCTATAGTTATCAACTAACATATGCAATTAATTAAGGCGCCAATTTAGAATTGCAACAAATAGTATTTGAATCAAAACATTCAATCGGGTAAAACACGGGCGTTGCCCGCGTCATTCGGCTAGTATGAATATAATATGTAGCTGAATATTTTATTATTACAACATCACTTGGGACTATTATACAGTAGAGCATTGATGATCCGTAACATTGTTTATCCGAAAGCTAATCCGAAACCAAAACTGCCGAAAGCTAACATAGCAGGCTTCCCGGCTGGCACCTGGCTGCAGGCTCCTTTTATCCTGCCAACAATGTCTTCTAAGCGTAAACATCTTATTCTCAGTTTTACTGTTAAACTTAAAATAGTAGATAAGTTGAAGAATGGTGCTAGTGGATCAAGCTTAGCTCAGAAATATGGAGTTGGAAATGCAACAATATCAGACATTAAAAATTTATGTTTAATATAACTGTCTCTTTTTTTTTCATAATTACTACACTATGACTTTATTATTTTATTTTGAAGGAAGGAATGATCGGTTATCCAAAATATCGATTATCCGAACACCCCCATTTCCCAAAGGATTTGGATAATCGATGCTCTACTGTATTAACCAGGTTTTTGTTATAACAGCGGTTAAAACAATTGGAACATGAAACTAGATTCGTAATGATATTTTAATAGCCAAAGTGTGTGTGAATATAGTAAAAGAAATAAAACTATATGAAGGTTTATTTAAATTAATTATTAACATTACATAAATTTACTGTATGTAGTAAAATCCTTTTATTATTTTGAGATGAAATACAGTATAACCTCTTTTTATTGCAACAGACTTTAATTCAACCAATTTTTCAAATCCCAATCAGCCGATTAACTCTAATTCGACAGACTATAATTCAACATTTTTTTTTTAATTCAACTGAAAATTCTGATCCTTTAGGGAGTTGAATTAAAGAAGTTGGACTGTTTCAAAACACTTCCTTCTCTCTCTGTCATTTTCCAAGAGGATTTTGAATGAGGAAGCACTTTCTATCATTTCTACCCTGCTCATTTTTGAAATTCCAAAAGACTTAAAATTTAAAATGAACTTGTCTTGGATGTGCGCAATTTTCCTTGGAATTGTGGCGACCGCACTTTGCTTCAGCAAACTAGGACAAAGCTTAAAAACACATTAAATCCAAAAGACAAAAAACCTCTCGCAATTAGTATCTTTTATTACAAATAACGGACGCTAGCTTTCGAACTATTAGTTCTTCAACAGGCGTTCTTACAAAACGAAATCAAACGAATTTCAGCCTCCCCCCCCCCTTAGTTTTAAACTTAATTTAGTTTTAAAAAAATTTTGCATATCTGATTATCTTTTAATTCTCTAATTTACCTTTTAGCATATCTTTGAGCGAATATTTGTATATATTTTTTCGATTACCTCTATATATTAATAAGAATCTGATTTCGTTTTGTAAGAACGCCCGTTGAAGAACTAATAGTTCGAAAGCTAGCGTCCGTTATTTGTAATAAAAGATACTAATTGCGAGAGGTTTTTTGTCTTTTGGATTTAATTTTATGCGCAAGTTCTTTGATCTTAAAAACACATACGGGCAGAAGCTTGGTGACCCCATTATGCCTCTGCAAGCACGTGTTGGGAGAACACTTCACTACGCATGCGCGGGCGTCATCCGGAACTTTCTAGCGTCTGGCATCTTCCGACACTTGATCTGGCACTCACGCGGTAAACATCTAGGCTTGCTCCAACAGCCGTTACTTCAACCGTTGCTTCTTTTCTATTTTTATATTTCTGGCTTTAAATAAATTAATTTTAATTATAATTTTACCAGCAGCCTTTCCACAAGCCACACATCATGCAACAAACAATCCTACAGAATAAATACAAGGTTTATACCTTTTAAAGACAATTTTAGCCGATTTTTTTGGGGGAATTAGTTTCACTCTTTTAACAAATCCTTTTGTAAAAAAAATGATTTGTTAGAAAATCTAAATTAAAATGTAAAAAAATGATAAAAGCAAATTTTTAGGAGTCCATTTTGTTTATAATTCATAGCTATATGAAGAAAAGATAGAGTTTTTAGAAGTCGGCATTTAAGCAAGTTGTCTCACCGCATCAGTTCCCGTACTCCAGGCTGAGCAGAGGAAATGGTAGAAGTGGGGTAGTGGCCAAACCAGATGGTGTAGTTGCTCTGGTGTGCTGCTGCCTTCATATCTAGCAGAGTCTTCATGTCATTCTGTTGTCACCACATAAATCTGGTCACAAATGGTGAGACAGAAATTACAATTCTTCTTCCATGGCCTGGACAGAATTTTTCAACAATTCAATGCTACAAATAGGTTGATAAACAAATACCGTATGGCCAACTTATTGTCACCCTAGCAAAAACACCATTGAGTTTATAGAAATAAAAATCTAAAGATAACAAAACCAACCTATGAGCAATAATAGGTTAGCAGTATTTCTACAAACACACACAAAAGCCTATGGTCTTAGACATGGATTCGCTATGAAGTCTGCAAATGAAAAGAATGAAAAAAAAAGTAGCTATTTACATTTAATAATAATAATTTATATATAGACAGGAAAGCTTAATTAAGACAATCTCATATACAGGTTGTTATGATGAATCTGAGCAAGAGAAAAGATTCAAATAAAATAAACAGAAGAATAAAAATATGGGTATTTACATACATGCATAAAAAAGCCTTTATTAAAAACTTTTCTCTTATACAAAAATCTCAAATAGGGGCTTTGAATTTTGAAAGATAACTTGTTTACAGTATATGCATTCCTAAAAAGAGAAATACACAAAAGAAAAAAGAGTAAAGAAAGGAGAAATATTAAAATCATGATAGGTCTTGTTGAATTATTTGTTAACTTCTCTGTGAAAATCGATTATCATCTTTAAACCAGTCTTACATAAGATGGGGTTAATAGACATTTATGAAAGTCCAGCCATTCAGTAGTAAACAGAGTATCCTAGCATATTTCTGACACTTTGTAAGTACAAAAGTTAACTGCTTTCCACATATGCAGACATATGGTGCGCTGAAATTAAAGTTAGCTGCAAATTTCTACCCAGCATGATTACCATAGCCTGCACTATGTGTATTTTAGTGAACAAAAGCATACACTCATTGACAAAACTTAAGAAAGTTGTACTTTTTTGAAATTCTCTCTCAGACAATAACTGGGAAAGATATTTGTATACAGGACCTTTATTGAAGCACACAAGATATCCAAGTGTAAATAAAATTGCCTCAGTCTCCTTCAAAAAAATTAATGTCTAGCAACATCAAAGAGTTTCACTTCTTCAAGTTTTGTCCATGTGTGTGAGTGTATTTTAGTGATAGCTTTATTAGTTATCTCCTAGCCTATTTTCACAAATATATTTAATTTGTGATATTGTGCTAACTCTTTATGTTGTTAAGTAACTATCAAATTATCTCCTCTAAATGGTTTCTACAGTTTGTTTATTTAAAGGGAGAAGAATAAGAAAACCTTTATAATTTCTAAAGCTAGCTTACATCATCCAGGATGCCCAGAAAGTTGAAAGGTCTCTTGGGTCCAGGCTCCACGCAGGCGTCCATCCCAATGAAAACATAGTTCTCTGTGTCGTGCTGGATGGAGAAATTGTAAGACCGGGGGTAGATGGGGCCTTTCACTGAGTATTTTCTAGGCACACATTGAGTAGATGGTAAGATAGGCAAGAACTTTCCACTTGGTGGTATAATCAAAGATGAATAAGAACAATTTCACTTGAGAAGAGTGGTTCAATAAAGGATGAACAAGAACATTTCAAACGAGTAGAGTGATTCAACCAGAGATGGCCAAAAACCACCAACTCGAATAGCCTTACGGCTAAGATGGACATGACGGATCAAAAAATTTGATCATGGCTGACTAGACATCAGAGTTTCAGACTAATGGCCTTCATCGGTATTTTAAAACACCATATTAACTAAATTTGAGGGGACATGTGGAAGAGGACAGCCCAAGAGAAAAGGCTAGATGATAAAAACTGCATGGGCGTTACAACTCTTCAACATTATCTCGATCAGCATATGGTAGAAATTGTTTGCTAATATCCATTTAGAATTAGGCCCAGAAGAAGAAATCACCCAACATGTGAATTTTACTTCGCTACGAGGAAAAAATAATGGTTTCTATTTGGTGCAAATAAAATATTATTATAATACAGTAGACCTCCATGTGGGGATACTCTTGCTAGAGGATACCTTTCTACAAAGGAGAGTTTTCATTAACAAAATTAACATTTTTACTAATTAGATACTCTCCAGGGAGAGGAAATCTTTCCCTAAAAGATACTTTGGCTCTACGACTAGGTGTTCTTAAAGAGAGGGGTCCTGATGTTTATCTATAACTTTTCTCAGGCTTATTCAAACCTGCCTTGTACAAAGATATACAAATGTGAACAAAAAAATCAAATATATGCCAATGGGTTTTTAAAATATAGCAGGTGCCTGCACAGTCCCATTGAGACCAAACATACGATCTAAACTGGTTTTTACACCAAGTTATGACTCTTTAATAAAAACTTTTTAATTTAAAAAAAGAGAAGGGAAAGAAAGACATTTCCTGAAGGCAATGAATGACATTGGCTGTCAGTCTTATCTATTTCCTTCTTCCTTTAATTTTCTCATTTCTCCACTGCTCTCAACTGATATTGAAAATAACAAAACCTAGTACACAGTTTCCTCTTTGGTAGACAGTGTATGTGTGCTAGTGGAGTTTTTAAAGATATTGCTGCATATTGATGAGAAAAAGGCGAGGATGTGATGCTCAGATGGTTTATTTGGTGCAGTGCTGGACTCATGGTCCGGTCCAGGAAGGTCATGATGTTCGGGGTCTCGCAGGGCCGGTTGTAGGAGGGGATAGAGCTGTAGCTAAGGCAGGACATGTTAAACAATTCCGTCACAGTGTATTCCGATCGAGAGACTAAAGATAACTGCACATTGTATTTAACGCATTGCCACAAAATGGTGGTCAATGGTCAAATACAATTTAACCCCGTCCTCTCTGTGGTGTCGTTTCTCTGATAAGTAATTAATTAAAATAAAAAAATTAAAATAATCTGTACTGCTCCCGTGTACCATCGGTCGACTACTTGTTGACACACAACACCACGCCCCCCTCTTATCTTAGACTCGGTCCCTCGAGTCGCCGTTATCTCTTTCTATAAATTCTTTCAGTCTGGACATGTGTGCTAAAGTGCACTGCTGCCTTTTGCTTTCGTTTCGTCTGTCCAGTAACCGTAACCTATATGTGGTTTATTTTATCCGGTCAGTAATCTCATATGGTCCCACGTACTTCGGAAGTAATTTTTCCGTTTTGCCCGGTTTCCTTCGTGAAGATTCTAATAGCACTAAGTCCCCAACTTCAAACTTACAAAAGTGTTCCCAATTTTTTGTCAAAGTGGCATTTGTTCATCATAGTCCGGTCTTCATAATTCTTACTGGCCATATCCTTCAGTCGTTTGTTTTCTAGTATGTGGTCCATTACGTACTTGTCGAATGTTTTTATCGGTTTTTGTCTATTGTCGGTAACCCTGCATCTAGTGACGTCCTTGGTTCTCTGCCGAAGACAATTCTATGCGGTGTAACTTTCGTCGATGATTGGACTGACGAATTGTACGCAAACATTGCTGATTTCACGAACTTTGTTCATTCTGCGTGGTCATTTGCAAAATAAGATCTGATACCATTTTTTATTATACCGTTGAGTTTCTCACATAGTCCGTTAGTTTGAGGATGTGCTACTGATGCCATTATGTGTTTTATTCTGTAAAGTCTCTGAGTCGAATGCTTTCCCTTGATCCGATATTACACACTTAGGTGTACCGAAAATGTACAACAAGTTTTCCGCGAGTGCATTACAAGCAGTTTCTGCTTTGGTGTCCGTAACCGGAATCGCTAAAGCATATTTACTAAAGTAGTCCACAATCGTGAAAATGTGTTCGTACCCTTCCACCGATTTCTTAAATGGCCCTTGAAAGTCTACACCTACACGTTCCCATACATCCTTTGCAGGTGGTAGTGGTTCTAGTGGCGCTGCCGGTTTGAATTTTGGCATTTTGAATGCTTGGCATGTTCTACAGGACTTTATATACTTCCACATGTCTTCGTCGAGACCTTTCCAATAAAACCGTTGTTTAACACAGTGAATCGTTTTAGCCACGCCCATGTGACCCGCCTCTGGTATGTCGTTAGCTAGTTTCATTATCTCAGGAATACTATGTTTGGGAGCGACTACTAGCCATTGATTCCCATGCGGTATGTGGTTTTTTCTATATAAGACACCATTAATCATTTTAAATTCGTCCTTAACATCATTACTCAAAATTTTTTTATTTATCTGGCGACAAAACTGGTCATCCCTCTGCGTGTTTTCATCAATGCATACTGTCCATGCCGCCAACTCATTAAAATTTTCCTCGTCCCTCGCGTCAGTTTTGTAGAACGGGTTACGAGACAATGCATCTGGAGCGACGTTCTTCCTGCCCGCCCTGTGTACTATCTCGAAATCGTATTCCATCAGTTTTAGGCCCCATCTCGTAAGTCTCGTGATGGATCGCGCACATTTGCTAACCAAGTTAATGCGCTATGGTCGGTTACTACTCTAAAGCTTCTACCAAAAATATACGGTCTTAATTTATGTAATGCCCAGACTATAGCTAAACATTCTAATTCTGAGATGCCGTATTTACACTCATGTTTAGACGTGGTTCTCAATAGGTAATGTACAGGGTGAAGAAACCCTTCTTTGTCAGGTTGCATTAGAACGGCTCCTAACCCTTAACGTATGTCTTTCCCATACATGATGACGTCGTCTAAATAAACCATGCGTTCGGACCATTTCAGTTCAGCTAAAAGTGTATCCATGATTCTTTCGAAATGACCGGGTGCCCCGGTTAAACCAAATGGTAAAACTTGAAACTCATACAACCCGTTGCCTGTCATGAATGCTGTAATTGGCTTGCTTGTTTCATCCAGCGGGCACTGCCAATTGCGCATCTTCCTTGCGCATGGGCGTGAAGCAGAAACGCTATTGGACCTGTTATTTCCCAGTTAGTCCCAAAAAATGACAACTTCATCCAAACACTAGGGTTGAGAGCAGATGAAGCATGACAACTGGCACGTCTCCACTCTATGAGGTCTCAGGAAAGTAATAAACTCTGTTATGACGCTCACCACAGAAACATAACTTACTAGCCTGGAGATCTCGTATGGATATTTATTCCTGTGCGTAAAGTGAGATATTCGGAAAAACTAATGAAACGTTACATCGGTCCATATAAAGTAACCTGAAAAATATTCGAAGTGACCTATGAAGTTGAGACATTCGGAAACCAGCAAGGTCATCGTAAAACAAAAGACTTAGTTCACGTTTGTAGAATGAAGCCTTATTTAAACCCAAAGGACCAGAAGGAGCACCTAGAAGAGGACCCAGAAAACAACTCGCCAAGCTGACAAATGTTACTTTGTACGGGTTAACACAAGATACAATATACTAGGGCCAACAGTAAGAGTAACTTAAATACAGAAAAATCGTGGACTCAAAAGTACAACACCAAAAAAAAGTAAATAATAAATCACAATTTGTTAAATAAAATAAAAAAAAAACAATACTTAGCTTTATTGCTGCTTAGGTAGGGATCGGACCGGGGTTACACAGGTATGCGAGGAGATTGCCAGACAGGGATATAGCACGCAGAGAACACTTTAAGCGTCTCCACACGATAATCCACAACACTGGCCTCGACTCATACCATAGCCCCCTTTATATACAAACATGGCCACATTCGTCCAATGAGAAGGCGGGAGAGATTTGTTCACAAACAAACGAAAACACAAATTCTTTCCACTAAAACCTGAGATAAGATATGATAAGATTGCAAATATTTGTCAATATAATTTGACAAAAGGTATCCTTCCAAAGAAAAAAAAAAGAAAAAGAAACTAACAAATCTCCCAAACATTCCCATTGTCCCGTAAGGAAAACCTCCCGCTATCGGGAGGGAAAAAGCTCACGGGAACCATGTTATAAAGATACAAAAAAAAAAAAAACTAAAGAGAGGAGAAGTAGGCATCCGGGTCGTTCCATAAAGGTGCCTTCCATCTTGCTCCTCCCAAAAGAAACTTCAAAAAAATAATCTGCGCATACTACGTGAGTTACCTTGAGTGATTACCAAACACACATATATAATATGCTTTAGCAGACAGAGTTTAATGGGGGACCAAATAAGCTCTCATCTGGGACCGGCTGGGTATGTTAGGTAGAGACTTAGGGTACTGACAGACGCTCACTTGATGAGAAACCGAACGATCCAATTCCATTCAGTTCTCTCAAGTCCAAGAGCTAAAAGCTCTTCTTAACGTCCGTTTCTAAACGCTTTCATCCTATCGACATGTACAACTTTCACATCGTGCATGGTGACCCCTCTTACTCTAAAGTTAACATCGGAGACCCTAGCTTCCACACGGAAAGGCCCATAGACGTTGGAGTAACCTTCAGTCTTAGGAACAGCTAGCATTACCAGATCTCCTCTGTTGAAACTTCTGGAATAAGGTGGTCTAGGATTCATAAGCTTTTTAGCAGAATTACCTGACATAAACTGTCTGACAGTCTCCTTTGCTTTTCGCATGACCCTTAACCTCTCAGCCCAAGTAGGCTTTCTAAAACTATTAACAGACCCAGCGCTACACTCACAGCTTCTGTTAAACTCAGTAGGTGCCAACTTTACAGCCTCGTTTTCAATGCGTCTCACTGATTTCTCATCAATGGAGCTTGAAACCATTGGTCTATGTTTACTGGCAACGCAGCTAAGGTGTACATAATCATGGTCTTCTGGTTTCAAGGAAATCATGTTGCAACGTTCCCGTACGGGAGGCAACTGGATATTCAATCTCCTTATATCATTGATTCCCAGAATCCCGTCGTAGCCTTTATCTCCGAGTGACATTAACCAGAATCTTATCTCTCCCAGCTGGCTGCCCTTTCCGTTACCAACTCTACAGGTTTTAACACGTGTGAGTGTCTGCTCGTGGCCTGTCACTGAAACTATACGTAAAGTTTTAAGTGCATCGTCCCAATTCTCCTTCAAGACATTACACTTTTCAGAATCAATAATACTGACTTGGCTTCCTGTATCGTATAACAGGTGCCACATATTGCCGTTAATATTCACCTTAACTATTGGCAGATTTCTAAACTGATCTCCTCCATATGAACGTATGTTCACTATCTCAGCATTGTCAAGAGTATTGCGGTTGGAAAACATAGAAGACTGTCTTGAGCAATCACTAGCTATATGTCCTAAGCTACACTCAGGTGGACTCAGCCTGATTTCGCCCAACAATTTAGTCAGTTTTTCTATCCCACCTCTAAGGTCTTCAATACACTGCTCATTTTCGTGCTTCATCCTGTTTACACTGGCACTAAGCATCTTCATCTTACTCTTAATGCTATTTATTTCTTCAACCCCTTCTACTGAACATACCCCTTTCATAAAGCTGCAACGGTGTTCAACACTATCCTCCGTGGCCATGACACTGACTGCTTTGTCTATTGATTTAGCCTCACTGCGAAGAATAGCCTCTCTATACTTATCGAGCACATTTTCGAGGAAAATTTCGAACACTAGGCTATCGTCAAAACTGTACTCTACTTTATCTCTAATGGCCAGGAATCTTTCTTTAAAAACCATAGGACTTTCCCCAACTCTCTGCTTAAGACCTTCTATTAATTTAAGGCATTCCCTAATACCACGCGCTTTCTTAGGGTACAATATGTTCAGTTTATTAGCAATACTTTTGAAACTGCTATCGTTACGGATACCCATCTCCTCTAAGCTCAACCTAACTTCAGGGGATAAAGCCTCGAACATGAGCAATGCTTTGACGTCAGGATCCCATTTGCCTACTCGAGCTTTGAGCTCGACTTCCCGAATGAAAGATTCGAGATCAACCCCATTAAACACTGACAAGTTGAGCATAGAATTCTCGAACATGATGGAGTACAAAAAATAATAATAAACCACTCAATCAAAGAAAAAAAAAACGCACGTAAAATTTACTGGAATTTACACGTGCAAAACACCAGTAATCCTGGCAGGGCTCGCCAATGACAAAAGTTACTTTGTACGGTTTAACACAAGATACAATATACTAGGGCCTACAGTAAGAGTAACTTAAACACAGAAAAATCGTGAACTCAAAAGTACAACACCAATAAAAAAGTAAATAATAAATCACAATTTGTTAAATAAAATTTAAAAAAAAAACAGTACTTAGCTTTATTGCTGCTTAGGTAGGGATCGGACCGGGATTCCACAGGTATGCGAGGAGATTGCCAGACAGGGATATAGCACTCAGAGAACACTTTAAGCGTCTCCACACGATAATCCACAACACTGGCCTCGACTCATACCATAGCCCCCTTTATATACAAACATGGCCACATTCGTCCAATGAGAAGGCGGGAGAGATTTGTTCACAAACAAACGAAAACACAAATTCTTTCCACTAAAACCTGAGATAAGATATGATAAGATTGCAAATATTTGTCAATATAATTTGACAAAGCGTCCAGGAAGAAGACATCCCCACTGAAAAAACACAACAACCACAGACCCGCCAAGAGATCCCAGGCCCTATCACTCGTTCTCGAGCCTTGAGACTGAGAATGTAAGTCTTCCTCTGAGCATTGGGTAGTAACAATTGTTCCGCCTTCTACATGCTATCAGGTAAGCATTCTAAGGCTCTGAGCATTGGGTCGATACTCTTTATAGGAGGAGGCTATGTGGCTAAGAAATAATTTATTATTTAATTTAATTTAATTAATCAATGAAAATATTTGTAAACAGATTTGAAATTTTACATTTTCTGAATCATTTATTTGCCTAGCTTGCTTGCTCTTATTCTCTAGCTGTAGATAGTTTTGTTAATTTGTTAATAATTGTCGACTAGTCGCCGTGACGTCATCAATTAATACTTTCACACCTTCAGATATACAAAGACCTGATTTCTACATTACAATATATATTTCTCTTGAAACTTCAGAAAGTTGAGGTAAGCATACATAGAGGAGTTGACAGTGACTTTTATTAAATGACCATTTTTATTTTGAAAATGTTAAATAGAGATTTAAATCAGTTTAGCGTTTTGGCTTGGATTATTTCATATTTCTCCAGAGCATGTGGCTTAATGACAGCCAGTGATGAATAAAATGACACAGGTGAACAACCTCATAAAGAAGAGGAGAAGGAAGTAAGCTGGACCAGTGCCAACAGCAAGAGATAAAAACAGGATGACTAATCTACCATCCTTTCATAGTTGGAATGTCCAAGGTCAGGCAGTCTGAAAATTGTGCTGTCATCATCATCCTCATCTCTAATTTCTTCTTCTTACTGATTATTGAACAATACTTCCTAATAAAATCTTAATTAGCTTTGTAAGTACATACCTTTTTTGCTATTTGTTTATATATGATATGGTAGAATTTTGATTATAGTTTAGGAACACAAGGTAATAAGACCAAATCCAAATAAATAGCATGTGATATTTTGGTAACAGCACATCATGAATGGATTCAGTACTTTTGATTGATTATAGTAACAACGCTGTTACCAATATGTCACATAATATTTATTTGGATTTGGTCTTATTACCTCTTGTGTTTCTTATCAATTTTGATAATACTTCAATGGACCTATTATTCTTCATTCAGTACTTTTGTTTTATGGTCATAATGCTATTAATGAAATGTCACACTATTTATTTGGATTTGGTCTTAATACCTTGTGTATTTTTTAATCTGATATGCAGCTATTTGAATAAAAAAGGCTTTGTCATTACTCTGGGGTTTGGTATTAGAGTAAAACCTCTGTGTGTGTGTGTAAAGGACATCTAATTGCAGAACCAAAATGTCCTTTAGGGGAGAGGTGTCTTCTTTCTTGAAAGGAGCAAATTAGTTAAATAGTAATTATGGCAATGAAAACTGTTCTTTGTAGAGAGGTGTTCTCTAGCCTGAGTGTCTTTTCATAGAGGTCCTACTGAATGCTTCTAACAATATAATAAAATATTTAATTTTTTGTCATTATATTTTCTTTTACAACTAAAAGAAATTTTCTATCGGAAAGGTCTGGCTCACCAGTAGGAACCCTCTCAATGCTTTTTTCAGTTGAATCAACCCAATAACTATTCTATAGTATTTGACTGTTCTGACAGAAGGGTATGGTAGATTAAACTGATGGGAGAACACACCAATAATAAGCCAGACCTTCTCAATATTTTTCCCACAGCAGTAGGGGCAGTAGGTAATTATTTATTTTGAAAAAAAAAAATAGTGCCAAAATAATTCTTGATCACACTGATGCTTTATTAACTAAGTTGTTTATTTGAGTTGAAGATGCTCTCTGCCGAGTCGGCTCATGTTATATCATTTGTATGAAAATTCTTGTTAGGTTTTATAAAAAAGAGGGCTTTTTAAAATGTTGGAATAACAGGATTGAGGGATGGGGGAGAGACTTACCTGTAAAAGTTATTGGGACTAGAGGATGAGATTAGGTTGAAATTATCTGCACAGACAGAGCTGCATATTAGGCACTACCTCTTAGGAACAAGATTCAATAGGAAGTATAACCTATAAATGCTATATACAGTAAAACCCCTCTATAGTGAACCCCAATGGGACAGAGCTTTTGGTTCACTATAGCCACGGTTTGGCTATTTTTTTTTTTACTTTTCAAAATTTTTAGACCGGACAGCCATACACACTGGAAGAGGCTGCCTCTTAACACTTTTAAGACCAAGGGCTTGGTTACTAATTACGCTCGTGGGACCGGACAAAAACGAGACATTTTTAAAAAATTGTATCTGAAATTATATGATATATATATTCATAAATTTTTAAATATGTGCTAATAAAACATTATAAAATATAATGACACTGATTAAAAAATTAACAAAAAACATTTATTTTATAAAAGTTGGTATTTATTTTTTAAAAAATAATAGAAAGAACTTAATTCACGCCATAAACTATAAAAAATACAAAATCAGGTTATAATGAATTTACAAACATAAAAATAAAATGATTATGCCCAATATTCAGTTATTGTGTGGTACTTTTCAAAGCAGTTATCAATACAAAGTGATATGCCACATTGTTTGCACATATAGCGCGTGTCTCGACGACAGGCACTTCCGCTGGTTGAGAGTCTTCCTGTGTCTGCACAAACTTTACACTTTCTTTGACCTATTTTTCCATTTTCGAGGACAATTTTAGTTGGAAAATGTCTTCCACTAAGGCGTGAAACATTACATGCAACTTGTGCTCCCTGTTCAGAAAGTTCTATACTAATTTCTTTGAGAAGTGCTTCACCAATGGCCAAGTAGAAGTCTCTCAAATTCATTTTCTTTCCTGGATTTGATTTATTGTAAATGATGTTACTATTTACAAAGCAGAACCCAAAGAGATGAAAAAATATTTTTTTCCACCATTTCATTGTTTTTCTGGAAAATGAATAATAGGAAAGCATTTGATTACTTCGATCAACTCCTACTTTTCCCTTGTTGTAATCAATGACTACATCTGGTTTCATCATTTCTTTATTTCCCTTGCATTTTGCTGGTAGCATTTTTCCTTCATGAAAGGATGAAAGAGTATATACATCTCTAACATCTTTCCATTTTATGGCCAGAAGATGGTCTTTTCTCATCATGATGGCTTCTCCTCTCTGAAGCTTTTTGGAGAATGCCATTTTAGGCATGCCTTTTCTAGTAGGCATGACAGTCCCAACTGCCATAATTTTTTTTCCCCAAAGTTTATCAAATACTTCAGGAGAAGAAAACCATCTATCCATATAAATCACATATCCTTGTTGTTGAAACCGAGATGATAATCTATCTACAATGCTCAGGACTGAATTGTGGTCTTCAGGTTTGCTTTCATCTTTTCCTGTATATATGTCCAAATTATAAACATATCCTGAAACGGCTTCGCATATCTGGAATATTTTTATACCATACCTATGTGGTTTTCCTTTCATATATACACGAAATGTAACCCTTCCTCTAAAAGGGCACATGGCCTCATCAATTGTTAGGTTTTGCTCAGGGGTGTGGGCATTTCCAAATGCATAAATCAGAGAGTTCAAAAATGGTCTAATTTTATGTAATCTGTCATAATTTGGCTTGCCATATGGAATATATTTAGAATTATCGTTCAAATGAAGCATAGATAATATTCTCATAAAAAGAGATCGAGGCATTTTGATTGATTGGCAAAATGTATTTTTCAAAAAATTATTTGTGGACCAATAGTCCTTTAGTTTAGGTTTTTTTACCAAAGACATGTGGATAATGACACAGAAAAATAACTTGAGCTGCACTAATGTAATACCTTTCCATTGGCTAAGAATGCCATGGGGTTGGAGAGGTCCTTTTTTTGACTCGCGATCGATAATGCTTCTAGCATATCGATTAGTTTCTGTCTTTATATTTTTGAAGGTTTCATCTGTAAAAAATAATTTGAAAGCTTCAAAAGGAGTAGATACAGGAGAAGCTAAATTTACACCAGGCTGTGCCGTAAATGGGGGAAGATTTACAGCTTGCCCTCCCGTTGTATCAGCCAGGCGCCAGCCAGGATCTTGGCCGATAATTTGATCCCCTACTTTTGTCGCTGAATTATTTTTCTTAGTTGTACCACTACTTTGCCTTGGTTTTTTAGCTTGAGGAGGATCAATATCAATTTCATTATCACTATAAATAATAGTTTCATCATCTGAACTTTGACAGTCTTCAAATTTATAATCTGGGTCTTTTTCCTCATCATCTATTTCAGATCCCGAGTCAAAAACGTATTCTAAGATATCATCCTCAATATTAGAATCAAAAGATGTGGAAATACCTTTTGAAGTACTCGGATGCTCAAGATGATTCATTATTTATATTATTTAGAGCGACCAAAGTTAGAAAAATAGCGTGATAAGTTAGCAAGAAATAGAGAAAAAAAGAAAAATGTAAACAAGTGACTCAATCAGACCGAGTTGCCATTAGTTTCCCTTTACACCGGAAGAAGGGTCAAGACGCCATCTATTGCATCTCAAATGAACTAATAAACATCAAGGGCTATATTTCCTCAAAGATTCCCGGACGTCGGCCGTTATTTATTTCCCCATGCATTTTAGAAGTATGAGGACGTACCGGTACGTCCTTGGTCCTTTAGTTTCGAAGCCCTAGGACGTACATGTACGTCCTTGGCCACGAAAGTGTTAATAGTGATCACTTTGTTTTAATTCCCTTAATTGACCAATTTCCTTACATTAATACTGAATGATAATAGAAATCATTAGATGATAGGTTCTTCTTATCATTAGCATACATGTATCTCTATGTCTAATTTAAAAATCAAGACAAATCCTAGGCAAATTTTTTAAGGGGTTTGGCTTAATTTTTAAATAATACATAGGTTTATATATAAACATGTATGCTAATGATAAGAAGAACCTATTATCAAATGACTTCTTTTGATATTCAGAATTACTGTAAAGAAATAGGTCAATTTAGGGAATTAAAACAAAGTGACCATTATTAAGTGGCTGCCTTTTCCTGTTTGTATGGCTATTTTTTAATTATACGGTCTGAAAATTTATAAAAGTTAAAAAAAAAAGGCCAAACCGTGGCTTAAGTGAACCGTGGTTATAGTGAACCAAAATCTCAGTCCCATTGGAGTTCACTATATAGGAGTTTTACTGTATATAAAAAGAAGGTATAGGAAAACAAATAAGAGGGCTAATGGTTCAATGGTCATGTATCAATATATTGACATCTGGAAGAGAGAAATCAATTTGGAGGAAAAAAAGATATGTTATCTGGTTTGAAATATACCTAATGATTGAAGGAAAAAATGATTTATTTTATCTAGAGGAACAAAAAGTAGACTTTCCCTCTACATGATTTGTTTCAAATTATAACTAAATTGGGGTGAATGGAATAAATGACTTCAATGACACTCCTGTAAAAAATGGAGTTCCTTGTCTTCCCTGAGTGCAAGAAAGGTTTTCTTCCCCCACCTAATTCTATCTATAACACCCAAACACATCTCCCTTGTAGTTCATTTGTCTCAGATGATATTGTAGCGAAATATTTATTTTTATGAACTGATTAGTAATTTTCATATATATATATTTTGAAAATAGAGCAATCCATATTTGATTCATTAGATAATAAAAAAGCATATATTGGATTTAATAAAATATTTATTTTGCCAATATTTAGCTTGGCTGAATGCCAAACCTTTATCAAGGCATTACATTTTTGTATACACAAACTCAGCGCCGCATAGTGTTATAATATCACAGTTGAAATAATTTTTAAAATACAAAGTAGGTGGGGGAAATTGTGCAAGCAAAAAAATATTTTTAAAAGTTACAATCAGAATAAGTTAAACATTTTAAAATATTAAAGGAGAAAAAATGATGAGGTCTATCCTATATTTAAAAATATTTGTATAGGATAAAAATATAGGATAGGCCTCATCATTTTTTTTTCTCCTTTAAGCCAACTACCATTATCAACTACACTTTGAATAATAGGAGGTATTGGATGTTGCTCATCTCTATTGTACAACTACATCTTTCTCATAAAAACTGTAAAATGGTGGAGAAATTTATTTTTATGGGGGATAGAAGTGGCTACTGTCAACTCATATAACTAATACACCTAGATACACCCAAGATAGTGGATATTGCTGCTGCTGTGATGGAGATGCATGGAGACATCTGAGACTCTTCTTTGGACACGACACTAACAACAACCTAGAACATGAAAAAAAAAAAGGACTAAGGCCAATCAGACACGAAATATATCACAAACCTTTGGTGGAAGAGCTTGTGGAACCATGGCAGAGTGAATGTCCAAAACCTCTATGAAGCTTCAACTTCAGCAAGCTTGGAAAGAATGGAGAATCAGTTCCATAAAGCTAACATCCAGACTATCAAAGAGATCAAGGTCTGTTCTTACCAATATACACCTAGTGGATAGAAAAATAACAGATTTTTATTGTGAAACCTGTAGTGACAAACCAGCTCTTAATTCGGGGATTAATTCTGGAAATACCTCTTACTTTATTGAAATATAAATTGAAATATCTATTTTTTTTTTGTTTTATATATACAATAAAACCCCTTTATAGTGAACCCCAATGGGACAGAGCTTTTGGTTCACTATAGCCACAGTTTGGACATTTTTTTTTTTCACTTTTCAAAATTTTTAGACCGTATAATTAAAATACAGCCATACACACTGGAAAAGGCAGCCACTTAATAATGGTCACTTTGTTTTAATTACCTAAATTAACCTATTTATTTACAGTAATGCTGAATATCAAAAGAAGTCATTTAATAATAGGTTCTTCTTATCATTAGCATACATGTTTATATATTTTGAAAATAGAGCAATCCATAAATAAATCTTTAATTAAAAAGGCATATATTGGATGATATTTTGATACAATATATGCCTTTTTAATTAAAAATGTTTATATATATAAACCTCTATATATAATTTAAAAATTAAGCCAAATCCCCTAGGCAAAACTTTATTAATTATATATTTAAAAGGTATAAGAGTATTTTAGAACATCTGTCTCAAATAATATAATACTATATTTATTTGAAAAAATGCTTCTAATACCTTGTTGTTTGAAAGTGAAAAGTAAAATTTGAAAGCCAGAATTGTCTTAAAATATCGTTATTTCCATCAAAGGAATAAAGCTCCGTGTATTCTGAATCAATTGAGGATGAATCAAAAGTATCCAATTCGAAAAATCGGACACGAAACATGTTGATACGATAGTGCGATCGGTAAAATTGCGAATAAAAAACACCAATTTACAAACACAAAATCGGTGGTAAAACATCTGGCTTGGGGGAATATCTGCGAACCCTGAATGAGTCATATACATAACAAGCCTTCTGTTCTAAAAATAGAAATGTAGTGGTAGTTTTTGATAATTTATAAGTCGATTTCCAGTTTCTACACATTCCTCTGAATTATAGATTAAGTTTTATTTTTAACCTGTTATTCAAATCATTTCTGTCTTTAAAATTATTTGGAATTATTTTTTAGCCTAGGTTAAACTTGATATAGAACGCTTCTGAAAGTGCATGCTGCCACTGTTTTTTTTTAGAACGCCTTTCTTTGTTTCTTTTTTTTTATTCTGGAAGCCATTTGTATTTTTTTTTCTATTTCAAAATTGTCGAATGCAAAGATATTCTATTAAATAAAAGTATAATGTGTAAAAATTATACAACATACAGCAAAAATAGAATGGAAATCAAAACAAACAATGCTGCTAATTTTTTGTTTTGAGATCACGATCCGTGAACTTAAACATGATCAAAATATTTTTTGTTTTAAAATTTTTTTAAATCACAATTTTAACCCTTTGCCGACCTCAGGTCGACAAGGTAAAATGATCCAGCAGGTCTTGTGTCGAAACTGAGCCCCCCTATATTAACTCCAGTGTCGACTTACGCTAGACAAACGTTTTATAGACATCTCGCGCCATTTATGAATGAAAATTTAACTAATTTGGCATCTGCCCATTTTTTCATATATATTTTTTTTACTTTTGAAAAATGGCGTCCTTTAGTGAATCCACTATTATTGATGATGAAGATTATGAAGTTGTGTGTGTGTGATAGTGAGTATGATACATTTTATGATTCGGATGATACAATTATTTATAATTATGAAAGTGAAACTAAAAGTGTGAATGAAGAAACATGGCTGAATGTTTCTAATAACGATATAGCTCGAGTTTGTCATAATTTTACTGCGCAATCTGGCCTCACCCAAAATATATCACCTCAATCTAAACCAATAGATTATTTTTACTTATTTTTACAGAAGAATTATTAAATCAAATAGTTCTACAAACTAATAAATATGCAGAAAAAAAAATTCAGAAAAAAATTTGAGTATACATTCAACTTGGCTCTCAAATGGAAAAATGTAACACTAGATGAAATGAAGGCCTTTATTGGACTAATTATAAATATGGGTATAGTAATTTTACCAAATCTGAAAGATTATTGGGCTACTGATTTTTAACTACTCAAGAATGTTTCCCAAAAGTTTTCACCGTCAAAGATTTTTACAAATATTTTGGATGCTTCACCTTTCAGAACCTACTCCTGCTGACACCCCTATTCATACACGGGCCCAAAAAGCACAAAATTATCTTTCCTATTTGAGCAATACATTTCTTTCAATTTTCAAACCATCAAAAAATATAGCAATAGATGAATCAACTGTAGGATACAAAGGGAAAATATCATTCAAAACCTATAACCCTCAAAAGCCAAGAAAATGGGGATTGAGGGTAATGTTGCTGCCGAATCAAAGTTAGGCTATATTTATTTATTCATTTATTCCTTATTATGGCAAACTTACTACAGACTCTCTAATACGATCTGATCTATCATTTACCTCTAGAATAGTTCTTTCTCTATTCGAAAACATCAGAATCAAATATCCAGACCTAAAAGGCATGCACATATACACTGACAGATTTTATACCAATGCTCCATTAGCCCAAGAATTATCTTTGTTTAAATGCCACCTAACAGGCACAATAAATCCTGGAAGAAAAGGAAATTGTAAAGAAATCAAAAAGCCTAAAATATCTAAGAGAAAGGAGAGAAATATCTAGGAGAAACACTCGCCTATAGAAAAAATAATATTTTGCTGCTCTCTTGGAAAGACAAGAGAATCGTTACTATGTGTTCTTCTCATGGCATGACTCCAGTGTAGAAACAATTGAAAGACATACTAAACAAGGACTTGAGCAAATAAAAAAACTATAGTTGTTTCTGATTATACTCAAAATATGGGAGGCGTTGATATTGCTGACCAAATCCACCTATTCTTTTCTAAGAAAATCTTTGAAATGGTGGAGAAAATTATTTTTTGGGGTCTTGAAGTATCCATTATAAATTCATATATTTTATATAAAGAAAATAACATCAAACATAACATCAAATATAAAAATCACTTAGAATTTAGGAAAGAAATAATTATATGGAATTGATAAAAAATGTCCGCATGCCACAAGAGTCAAGGAAAAGAGTTCACCAATCAAGTCTCCACACAGAAGAACGCTTGACCAATAAATTACATGTAATGATCCGACATCCAGAAGGGAAAACCAAAGACTTTAGTGTATGCTCCAATAGAAAGGTAAAAGGAGGAAGAAAATTAACTGTGTTTTTTTTGCAAAACCTGCACAAAAAACCTGGTTTGTGCATTGGAGATTGTTTTGAGGCATACCATACCAAGGTTGTTTATAAATCTTTTTAATTTTTTTAAAATTTTTTCCTTACATATATATATAGAATATATATAGAATAGAATTTTTATATTTTTAATAAATTTGTTCACTAAATATTATGTTTTGTCTCTTAATTCAAGTTTTAAGCATACTGTATATAAAACTTGGCAGGTTGCCAATATAAGCCTAGTCTTGCTGAAGGTTCTCACGTATCAGCCATAAGTCCGCAAAGGGTTAAGTTCGTTATAAGCCTAGTATTTTTAATAGATTTTATCATTTTGGGACCGTAAAATAGGTTCGTTATAGGGGTAGTTTGTTATTTTAAAAATCGCAAAGTTCGTTATAAAGATAGTATTTTCAATGGAATGGAATTGGAAATCGCCGTGGGTTCATTATAAGGGAAGGTTTGCTATATCCAGGGTTCGTATTAGCGGGGTTTTACTGTATAATTAATAAAGATTTGCCTAGGCGATTTGTTTTAATTTTTAAATTATACAGAGGTATATATTAAAAATAAAAGAGACATATCCTGACCAGGAGCACACGTGCTTTTCAGATAGCAGAGCGCCATCTGGTGGAACAGAAATCAACTAAACATTGATTACAGAGGTATATATATAAACATGTATGCTAATGATAAGAAGAACCTATTTTCAAATTACTTCTTTTGATATTCTGCTTTAATATAAGGAAATAGATCAATTTAGAGAATTAAAACAAAGTGACTATTATCAAGAGGCTGCCTTTCCTATGTGTATGGCTATTTTTTAAATATACGGTCTAAAAATTTTGAAAAGTAAAAAAAATAGCCAAATAATGGCTAGAGTGAACCTAAAGCCTTCCTATAGGTGTTCACTATAGAGGGGTTTTAGTGTATATACATTTTTAAAACATGTTTATAGAATAATAAGGCACAATTTGGATTAAAGATTATAATGTTACCGAAACATCACACATTATTTATTTGGATTTGGTCTTATTACCTTATGTTTATAGAATAGTTTGAACAATTACATGCAAATATCTACACAAGATATAGAATGTATTTTGTAATAAATTTAAAAAATTAAATGTGTGTTGTGTTTACCTAAATGACAAGAATGGATTGGGTGTCACCGATGCTCTGAATTTTTACCTAAATTAAAAGAATGGCTTTGGGTGTCAATATGTACATAAATGACAATAAAGGTATTGGGCACACGATTGTTGTTCTTAATATATACATAAAAAGGCAAGAATGGTAGTGGGTGTCACAATCATTGCTCTGATTGTTTACCTAAATTGAAAGAATGGTATTGGGTGTCAACATTGTTGCACTCTTAATATTCTAAATGAGAAGAAAGTTATTGGGAGTCACTATTTATGCTCTGAATATATACATAAATGGCAAAAATGGTATTGGGTGTCATCATTTCTGTTCTGAATATAAAGAATGGCATTGGGTATCATCAATGATGCTCAAAACTAAAAAGGTGACTTACCGTGGTTACCCCGGATGTCCAGCCAGATAGTCCTAGATGTGACCTGGGTATCATTGAGGATCTGGCTGTACATCTTCCACTCTTCCTCAAACTGCTTTGATCCGAGGTGGTCTGAGGTCCGGGCATCAGTCAAGTCTCCTGCATCACCAAGTCCTATATAATATTTTTCTGAAATTCTTACTGCTAAATAATCCAGTTTAATTTCTACAAGAATATAAATCATCATTAAGAGGGGTAGAAGAAAATTTTCATGGGAGAGGATAATCTCTATTTATATAAAAGTCGACATACAATAAAATCCTGCTAATACGGACCCCGGATATAGCGCACCTTCCCTTATAATGAACCTAAGGCAACTATTTTTGATACACTGACTCAATGTCTGGCAATAAAGATGAGATTAGGAAGAGAAAAAGGAAGATAAAGGAAGAGTGGCAGCTGTGCAAAGTGATAAGATATGGTGATGTAGAATAGCTGAAAGCAGTGAAAAAAATGTACAAATAATGGCACAATACTTGGGTCTTGGGTCAAACCAAATTTATTATATTATAATAAATAAATAATATATAAACCAATGTAGCAACTTTTTTTTATTCAGTTAAAGTGTAGACAATTCTCTCTCTGCTTTCTAGTTTTTCTCCCTAATTGCTTCTCTAGTACAAATATATTGTCCTCACTTATCTCACTCTCTCTCAAGACTTTGTCAACATCACCATCGACTGGCCATCGCTACGATGTTGCGCCTTCTCAGGGCACAATGCCGACATTGACTTACAGCTGGCCCTGCACGCTCTTCCCCATCCTGCACATCCGGCCTCTGCACGAGAGACCTGCATCGCCTGTGGCTCTAGCGACCTGATGTTGGCCCACTGGTCCTGCAGCTCCATCAGGTGCTTCATATGGGAGGCCTTCAACATGATACAGCAACCACCCGACCTGCAGGGCTGGCTCTTCGATCAAGGGCTGGATGACGACGCCCTCGCGTCTGCCAAGTCATCAATACACAGGTTCTTTATGAGCCTTAAAATGAGGAGAGAATGTGAAAATACCCTTACTGTCTGGAGGAGGACTCTTTGACGTTGGGGGAGTCTCCTGGACTTTACCTAACTGTATATAGTTTGCTCTTTTATTTTATCTTTTTCATATATATATTTTTTAATTATCCCTCTTTTTATATACACCTATCCCCCGATTTACACAGTAGATACGTTCCTGAGAAAAATGTGTAAATCGAGGGATAGGTGTATATTAAACTGTCAAATCTGAATAGGTGTTCGCCCCCTCATGAATCAGAGCCTCCCAATATTCTTTTCAACATAGGTAGTATAGAGTAGAATATCGCATTTTAGTATAGTGCGATAAAAACAAAAAAAAAACTTATTTGGAAAACCGTGTAAAAGCGAAAAGGTGTAAAACAAGTACCGTGTAAATCAGGGGATAGGTGTATATTATTTTATAATACCACCACATTGACTTGTGTATGATGTCAACAAAATATTTTTAAATCTTTAAAAAAAAAAAAAAAAATCTCTCTTTCTCATTTGGTTCAGCAGGAGCCCTCACGGATCTTCTGGACCAAGCCAACCTCATTGACATCGTCACCTTTTTTAGATGCTGCACTGGAGCACACCTGGACTGCTACTATCAGAAGCCGGGTCGATGCGCGTTGTCTGGACAGAATCCTACTGCAATCATGCTATTGCGACCGCTTTACTCAATGCCAAACCATCGACTATTTGGACCAACATGCCGTCCTGATCCAAGTAGGCAAACCGGCTCCTACAATACTTCCCTGCATCAGTAAGCTGCTATGGTCAGACCTGATCTTCAATCGAATGGAATGTTCATCGATGAAATGTTGGAAGACCTAGCTAATCACCTCAGATTTTATGGAAACAATGGACCAGGATTAAGGCAGATCTGGTCACGGAGATAAGATCACTCACACCTGCCGTTGCTGAGTCCAGCCATGTAAACATCGAAAAAGCATGCCTTTTCTTGAGATGGAGACTTGAGGATGATACTGTCCGCTCCAACCTCGGGCATTCCCTTCGTGCCAGACGTCGCTCTACCTCACCTTCACTGACAACAACGGCAATGCCATCTCCGGGGGCCAGCTTAGGCTCTTCCTTCGAGAATGCTTTAGTAGTCACTTCGCCCAAGCTCCAAACTCGGAATAGGCCATCGCCAACTTCCTGCCTTGGAGTTCCACGAGTGGGACCAGCTATTTTTCACCAAACTCTCCCATGATAAGATAGTGGCCTCCATCGACCACCTGCCAAATGGCCATGCCTCGGAATGGGATGGATTACCCTGCGAGTTTGTCAAAACCTTTGAAGATTTCTTCGCCAAAATTCTTTGGCAAGTTTTCAAGGCTTCTCGAATCCACAGGGTCTTTCCTCCATCCTCAAGGCACAGCAAGGTCATCTTGCTGCCGAAAGTGCACAGTGGTCTGGGTCTACAGGAATTCCAGACAATCAGTCTACCAGCGACCGACTACAGGGTCCTCAGCAGTGTGCTCATGGCCCATCTGCGTCGTCATTTGCCAGACCTGGTGCCCGAGTGTCAGACCTACGCCGTTCCAGGACGGTCATCCTCCTGGAATATCGCGTGAGTGTCTGACGAAGCCGTCGGGGCATCCAGACATGACACGCCGCTGGCTGTCAGCTCTTTGGACCTGAAGTCGGCCTTCAACACCCTGAGCAGGAGCTACCTGTTCGCCCTGCTGGAGAAGCTGGGCCTACCATCTACCTTCCTAGGGTGGATTGCTGTCCACTACGGGGAAGCAGACGCCTCCATCCGAGTCGGAGATGTATACACCAAGGCCTTCCCGCTTCTCAATGGGGTGAGGCAGGGCTGCCGTCTCAGCGCCGCGCTCTTCAGTATCGGAGTTGGACCTTTGCTACGCCGCCTCGAGAGGACCTTGGGCCGCAGCAACGTGGTCGCCTATGCGGATGACATCGTACTCTTCATCAGGGACGACGCTCAGTTTGAGCTCGTGCCCCTGATCTTCGAAGAGTTCCGCATTCCAGGGTGGCTGTCAACTTCACGAAGAGCTGCAGGCTCTGGTGCGGTTCCTGGAAGCACCGGACGGATTCTCCTCTGGGAATCTCCTGGACGTCCGAGCCGCTTACTGTCCTGGGCTGCACCATCACCACCAGAAACACCGTTGCCTCCCAGGTCTCACACCTGATGGGGCTGCTGGAGCGAGCCATCGCGAGGTGGTCATCCTTGACCCGCGGCCTGTCGCTGGTGGGTCGTGCTCCACCAGATAGCGGCAGCCATCCATCGCCTGCCAAATGGCCGTGCCTCGGGATGGGACCGACTACCCTGCGAGTTTGTCAAAGCCTTTGAAGATTTCTTTGCCAAAGTTCTTTGGCAAGTCTTCGAGGCTTCTCAACTCCGCGGGGCCTTACCTCCATCCTCAAGGCGCAGCAAGGTCATCCTTCTGCCAAAGGTGCACGGTGGTCCGGGTCTACAGGCATTCAGGTCAATCAGCCTGCCAACGACCGACTACAGGGTCCTCAGCGGCGTGCTCATGGCCCGACTGCGTCGTCATTTGCCAGACCTGGTACCCGACTGTCAGACCTACGCGTTCTTGAACGGTTAACCTCCTGGAACATTGCCCTAGTCTCACAAAGCTGCCGAAACAGCCAGAAATGACACGCCGCTGGCTGTCATCTCTCTGGACCTGAAGTCGGTGTTTGACACCCTGAGCAGGAGCTACCTGTTCCCCCTGCTGGAGAAGCTGGGCCTACTATCTACCTTCTGTTGTAGGGATGATTACTTGCTTTTATGAGTTCAAGAAGGCTTCCAATTTACTTTTTATTTAATAAAAAATTTATCAAAGATTTAAGAAGAAATATGCTTATATATATACACAATTTGAGCCTCATCATGTCTCTATATTCATTTCTGGAAAAATATTAATTTCAATATTAAGGCAATAAATTCAAATCTCAAAGTGCTAGCAGACAGTATGGATAGTGACCTTTTAGAAAAAATAAAATATATTATTGAAATAAAAACAAACTACATTGCTAAACAAAATTCAAAAAGGCATTTTAAAAAGATAGAATGTATTTTAAAGAAACATGACATGCCAAAATTATTATGCCAATATAAAGAAATTGATTTTATTAATGAAAAACTCTTCCTTGAAAAGAAACATGAAGTACTCAACTCTGAAATTAAACCAAAAAAAAAGGATATCATTTCAAAAACACAGAAGAAATATGCAAAATTCTTAACCCTAATGAGGCAGTAAATATTAGATTTGAAGTTACTAATACACTTAAACAAAATTATAAATCAAATAATATAAACAAAAAAATTGACTTCCAAACTTAAAAACCTACAAACAAAATATGTAATAACAAAATATGACAAAGGAAATGGAATTGTTTTATTTAAAAAAGAAGACTATAAACAGAAAATGCTTTCTTTATTGAATAACAATGGCACCTATTCTCCTATACAAAATGATCCAACAAAAAACTTCAAAAATAAATTGAATACCATACTTAAAAACTGGAGAAAAAACAAATATATTAATTACAGGCTTTTAACCAAGTTGAAAAATTATGATGCACATGTTCCCAATATATATGGTGCTCCAAAGGTCCACAAGCCTAACTGTCCATTACACCCAATAGTAAACAATAGACCTTCACCAACATATGCCTTGGCAAAATGGTTAGCACAAAAATTAAAAATCTACCAATATTTTAATGAAAATGAAATTGTTAACTCCTATAAATTCAAAGAAGATATTATTGACATGAAGCTAAATGGAAATCAAAGAATTATATCTTTAGATGTTGAATCCATGTTTACTCTTCAATCCCTATACCCACAATAATGGATGTATTAAACCATGTGATAAAAGAATCAAAAATAAATATTTTGCCAAAATCTGACTTTTTAATTGGAATAGAATTTTGTTTTTGAAAACAACATACTTTATTTATGATGACCAAATATATCTCCAAATGAAAGGTGCAAAAATAGGTAGTCAATATCACCAAATGCAGCTTGTATTACTATAGGCCAATTAGAAATAAAAGCTCTAAATTCACTTAAAAATGATGTTTATTATTTTAAAAGATATGTGGATGACTCCATTTTAGTTACTAATCAGGGAAGTGAACAAAAAAAAAAAATTTGAATACTTTCAACAATTTATTACCTGATATCAATTACTCTATGGAAGTAGATAACAACAAATCAATAAATTTCCTGGACATGAACTTATCATACAATAATAACAATAGTATAACCTCTATATACAAAAAACCAACAGGAACTTATTGGAACTATAGCTCACAGCACCATTTCAGCCAAAAAGTAAGATTAGTAAAAGCTCTTATAAATATAACTTTTACACTCATTAATGATACAGCTAAAAGAAATATAGAAATTAACAACATCAAAAAAGAACTAATCAATGAAGATTTTCCCATCAAATTGATATATAGAATAATAGAAGACATGAACCAAAAATATGAGAATAATACTTTAATTCAAAATCTAAAGTGCAAAAACAAAGAAGCCAAATTTATCACATTGCCATTTATAACCCAAAAGTTTGCAAGAGAAATCTTACTAATATATTCAAAAAGTATGAAAAAATAAAAATTGCATGGAAACCATGTAACCCTATCTCTCAATATATCATCAACCATAAGAACACTCAATTACCAAAAGGAGCAGGTTTAATTTATGAAGTGAAATGTGAAAAATGTGACCAATGCTATGTAGGACAAACATCCAGAACTTTAAAAGAAAGAATGAAAAACCATGAATATGATCTAAAATGGAATAAAATTGAGAATTATGCACTTGTAGACATAGAAAAATCACAGGGCATAATAATTTTAACCTAAAAGAAACAAAGATACTAGATTATGAGAAATTTTATTTTAAGAGACAATTTAAAGAAGTATTTTTCATTCAAAAGAAATGTGCTACAATTAACATAATGGAAGAAAGAAGAAATATGATATTTATAGACTAGCGGACGTACCCGGCTTCGCCCGGGTTTTACCCGAGTAAAGGTTTGTCTAACGAATCTTTCGATAAAGTGAACATTTTTTCCCGGTCCCTTGAAAAATACTCGATAAGTTGAATAAAATCAATATTAATTGGTTCCCTCGGTAATTGGAAGTTAAAGGAATAGTATCTTGCCTTGGAATTGTATCATTATTCTTGTCTCAAATAAATTGCCGTGTCATCCTGAATTTTGTCTTTCCTAATTTTCTACATTACAAAATCATCGTATCATCATGATAATATTTAGAGCGGATTGTTGAATTATAACAGATAAATTAGAATATTTATCTTGATTATTTTAAAGCGAAAAGTTATTTCAAAAATTTTATTTGCTAGAAACCTTCCCAGTACTATACTAAATAACTTCCCAAAGTTTCATGGCGTTCCAATGAGTTGTTTGGTCAGGCATAAAGGACAAACAGACACACACACACACACACATACATTCATTTTTATATATATAGATATGCCTGTATTTATATCTGAAAAAAGTGGGTTTTTTCCACTTTTAATTCTAAGAATAATATTCTGTGTTTCTCAGAAAACTATCTTCTTCATATCTGCCATCTTGTATACACACTTGTTAACAGTAACTATTTAAAACATGCTGTGGTAAAATTTCTCATTCAGTACTTTTGTCTGAAGATTGGTAACAACGCTGTTACTGAAACATAAATAACTATTTATTTATTTGGTCTTATTACCTTATGTTTATAATCTATAATCCAAATTGTGCCTTATCAAGTACTGTCTGGTAAAGCTTATCAGGGCTAATCATCTGGTATATGGATTCTACTTGGTTACCAGAAGAAAAAATGGATATTTGCATATAAAAATAGCAATTCTCTCCATATACATCAATATACAGATTTCTCTATTTGTGATTTTGCGTAAATATAAAATATGAAAATATTCAAAGAATTATCTAAGTTATACACTGTTAATGATTGCTTATAATTTTTAATGAATTGGTGACTTATGAGAAACCTCCTGTAGCACATCATAGTTCAGATGAACAAGACCATCTGGGCCATGTGAACAAAGAAGAAATCCTGTGAACCTACAAGAAAGGCAGGTGGAGCATTTCCACAACATCAATCAATAAAAGCCTCCACCCGGCTCTGTTGCCCAGCCCCGTCAGCAATCAATATCTCCATTACCCAGAACTTCTAATTGTGTCTCCCCCCCCCCCCCTCCCCCATATTATCCTTCAACCATTCCCCATGCCATTAACACCTCACTTGTTGTACTACTCCTTTGTTATGTTACACTAGACAAATGGCCCCTTCAATGAACTGGTTTAGAATGACAGCCAGTGCTAAGCCTTATTAAATTATTATGTTTGTGCAAGAAACTATATGCCTCTTTCTAGTACATTTTTCATTTAAAAGACATGTGCTACAATTAACAAAATGGAAGAAGTGAAATAGGAATTTAGGGATATATTTTAATTATACCTAAAAAAAGTTTTTTTCCCACTTCTAATTCTAAGAATAATATATTAGGATTCTTATAACACTATTTTCTTCTTATCTGCTATCTTGTTTACACACTTGATGAAAGTACTATTTAAAATCATGCTGTGATATTTTTTCGCATTCTCGGACGGGATTACTTTTATTTCGCATAAAGCGAATGGTGCACAATGGAGAAACAATTTTTTTTTCACTCAGCACTTTTGTCTGAAGATGGTAACAACACTATTACGGAAATGCCACACACTATTTATTATTTATTTAGATTTGGTCTTATTACCTTGTGTTTATAATCTACTAGACAGGTGACCCGGGCTTCGCCCCGGGATTAACCCGTGTGCATATCTACCCGAGTGATATATATTTAGTTAAAAAATTTTTTATAATTGTTTGTTATTAGCATTATCTATTTGTTTGCATCAGCATAATTTAATCTAATCTTTGATAGAGGGCGCTGTTCATGAGCTAAGTAGAATAATTTGAATATATAGTTTTAATAATTGATTTATATATTTTTAAAATAGCCTATCGTCTTCCCCGTATTTTTTTACCTATGTATGGAAATTTTGGTTTGAATTAGTGAACTACTGCGAATTTGTATACAGGACATACAAACATTCATTTTTATATATATAGATAATCCAAATTGTGCCTTATCACTCATCTATTTAATATAAAATATTGTGAAAACTGATTAGTGAGTGTTTTACTAAATTCTTTGGGATAAGCAAGAGAAGAGACTAAATTATTTTCTATTCACTCAATATATCCCACTTAATTTTTTTTTTTATTATCCCTCATATACAGTATAACCTCGTTAATTTGACACATGCAAATTTGACACTCGGTGATAATTCGACCATGTTCTGATATCCTGACTTCCGGCCTCAAATAACAAACCGTAATTCGACACTATCGACAATATGACACTTCCGATAGTTCGACCATTTTAAAATTTGAATTTCGACAGTATTACAGTGGTGGTAATGATATGATATCGATATGATCGCGCCTGCGCACTTTTGGTTTCTGTTTGGTTTAAGTTTAACTTTGCAGTGCCGTTGTTGCGCAATGTCGCAAGTGTTATTGTTTTTTTTATGCAGGAATTTAGGCATCATGCGCTAATTAATTAATAATATTATAATAATTTCAACATTGAAATATTTTTGTTATTTTTAAATTTACAAATTATTTCATTTTAAATAAATAAATATTTATAAAATGTAGCCACAATGATTATGATAGCCTTTTTTTTAAATATTCCATTTCCATGTTATTATAAAGATTTAAACACAAAATCACTAACACCTGCAGCAGCAGTGGAGGCCTTTAATACAATAAAACTATATGTTATTTAAAAGACATTTCAGAGGATGAAAGACAAGTGCAAAAACACATCTATAAAGGAATTTTTTAAAAGATCTTCATGATTCTTTTTATAATTAATATGTATAAATTTTATTTTTATTTTCCATATTTATTTCCTTTCAACTGCTAAATTTTTCAATTAGAATGATATATTATATGAAATTATTTATGTTTCGAAAATATGTATAAACGCCATATTGTCTCCGATACTAAAAGTTAATCATTAAAATAAAATAATAAATATTAAAAAGTACACACAATGGTTTTAATTAATATCATTAATTTATGTTACAAAGCTATTTTTTTTAAATGTTATTTTAGCGAGTTAGATGATTAGCTAATCATCTGACTTTAATTCAACACTTCCTTTAATTAAACCGAAAGCTCTGATCCCTTGGGGTGTTGAATTAAAGAGGTTCGACTGTATATGGTACAGGTCATGATAATCATGGTGGGTAGAAGTTAACAACTGCTTTGACTGCAATTGTACCACATGTCTACAAATGTGAAAAACAGTTTGACTTTTACAGTTACAAATGTGCCAGAGCAAATATAAACTTCAAATTTTCATATATATTTAATGATTTCAGTTTTTATTTCCACATTCTCACTTGTGGTAACAACATTTTCACTGCTTGTGAACTTTTTTTTAAAGGATAACCAAATATATACATAATTAAAATAATAATTTTAGAAAATACTGTTGTAATATACAGTAAAACCCGACTAACCGAACCTGGGACATAGTGAAACTTCCCTTATAACGAAGCTATGGTGATCCCCAATTCCATTCAATTGAAAATTGACTCCTCAAATGAAAAAAGTATAGATATTTTGAAGTTGATTAATTGGATATACAAATTTCAAATATTATTTTTTCGTTATATAAATTACTTTTATATATATAGTTTAAAATCAATATTTTTCTTTTTTTATTTAAATATTTATATTCAATATGCAGTATTTTTTATTTTTTTGGCTGAACCTTGAAATCCACTTTTTTTATGTGTTACTGATTAGCTCTAAAATAAAAAAATAAAAAAGTAGTCAGTCTGACTTCCCATTCTTTCAAGAGCTAGTTCTATCAAAGTATCTAACAAGATTATTCACGGTACCTAGAATTCTGTGTGTGTGACTTGACACTACTTCCACCAAATGGGTTGAACCAACCCACCTGTTGCAAGAACCAACTTGGGCTGAACTGTCTCCACCACTTCAGTGCAGAACCTTGAGAAGTCAGGTCCTCTCTGGAGGTCATTGAAGATACTCAGGTGGATGTCTGAAATCTGCACAGCAAACCAAGTCCTTCAACAGGATCCTGGCATAGGAAACAGAAATGTTGAACAAGAATCAATAAACCATTGCTATTACTTTAAAAGCTTTTGAACTTAACCCTTTTTATACAGGTGTACTCTCTGATATAAAAAAATAAATTAGATGAATACAAAAGAAAATTGAACAAAGCTGAGTGTTCATCCAGGTATCAATTAGCCACTCTTGTTGGCAACAAACTTCCCATTGAAAAGACATGAATTTGTTGGCATAGTTTTTGTTAAATGTAAATATATCTATATAAAATGGATGTAGAATGCTTCCCATGAGACTAACTATAATATGTCATCTTCAATTTGTCAAATAGAAGAATATTCATTAAAAATAATAATAAAATAGAACAACACCATAAAAGGCACAATTGGGATTAAAGATAAGAATCACAAGGTAACAAGAAAATGCTAACTCTGAAACATCATATATACAGTCAAACCTCTTTAATTCAACACCCCAAGGGATCAGTGCTTTTGGTTGAATTAAAGGAAGTGTTGAATTAAAGTTATTCAGATGATTAGCTAATCATCTAACTCGCTAAAATAATATTTTTTTAAAATAGCTTTGTAATATTAATTAATGATATTAATTGAAACCATTGTGTGTGTACTTTTTTATTTTATTTTTTATTTTCATAATTAACTTTTAGTATCAGGGAAAAATAGCAATAATACATATTTTTTAATAATAAATAATTACAGATATTATTTTATTCTAATTGAAGAATATAGCAGTTGAAAGGAAATAAATATGGAAAATAAAAAGAAAATTTAAAAATAATCATGAAGATCTTTTTTAAAATTCCTTTATAGATGTCTGTTTTTTTCACTGAAATCATATTCAGGATATATTCCAGATGGTCTATTTTTAAAAAAACATGCATGTCTTTCTTTCTCTGGAATGTGTTTTAAACAACTATTGTATTAAAGACATCCACTGCTGCTGCAGGTGTTATTGATTTTGTGTTTAAATCTTTTATAATAATATGGAAATGGAATATTGAAATAAAATGTTATCAAAATTATTGTGGCTACATTTTATAAAGATTTATTTATTTGAAAGGAAATTATTTGTAAATTTATAATTTAATATTTCAATGATGAAATTTAAAAAGAAAAAATACAGTCGAACCTCTTTAATTCAACACCCCAAGGGATCAGAGCTTTCGGTTGAATTAACCCTTAACTGGACGGGTGATTTTTTCTTACGTAACTGGACGGGGTGGGTAGATTCAACCCACTTATGTACCTTTACGAAATAAGCGCTAAATAATGAATTAAATCAATATTTGAAAGATTATTTAATGATTACAAATGTCATTATACAGATTTTGACTTCTAAAAATTCTAAATATAATCTATTTACAGTTTTCACAAATAATTAAGAAATGTTTTTTACAGACGCTTAGTTGACATACAGAGTATAAGGTTTTCACTTTTCCCGCATTTTTTGATGGACATTTGTAGCACCTTTTTGGAGTATCAGATTCTTGTGGCATCATAGATCCTCTTGATGTACTTGAACCATCATTATTTTTGAATTTTTTTATTGTCGTCTGTAATTCCAGCGGGAGGGAATTTAGATTACGTGTGGCCAGGTGTTCATCAATCAAGGATCTCCCAAAGATCAACAATAAAGGTACTTCTTTCTTTTTGATCCTTTTTATCAATCTGATAGTTGAAGATGATGTAAGAATTCAGAGCTGTGATATCTAAGAGGGCATAAAAAAGTGCCAAAGGCCATCTTCTGGATCGACGAGAGGTAGAAAAATTAGAGACCATTTGGTCAATGGTATCTACACCTCCTTTTGTTAGATTATAATCCATTATAATGTCAGGTTTTCCTGTTGTTTCATCACATTTATTGTCATGATGCATCGAAGATATAAGAATTACTGATTTTCTTTTTTTTGGGAACATAGGAGACTAAAGTTTTTGTTCCAGAGAAACCAAAAATAGATGTTCCTGATTCTCTTTTAGGATGCGGTTGGAATTGTGGTGGAATCTGAGGTTTGTTCTTTCTCATCGTTCCTAAATATGTAAGGCCATGCATGTTCTTTCAACTTATCAACTAATTCTATTGAAGTAAACCAGTTGTCTGCTGTAATATTTCTATTACTCTTCCAAAGTGGTCGACTAATATCTAAAACTATTTGGGTTGGCAGGGATAGTTCTTTTGACTTTGGAGTTTTAGATTTTCCTGTATATACCATTGCATTATACATATAATGTGTTCTTGAGTCTGCTAGTATCACTATTTTTATCCCATATTTATTAGGTTTTGAGGGTATATAAATTTTGAATGGACATTTTCCCCGAAACCCTACAAGCATTTCGTCAACAGTAAGGTATTCAGCAGGTGTATAACAACTTTGAAATTTTTCAATAATGGTTTGGAAAATATATCTCTTATGGGTGAGAGTCTATCTTCTTTGCATCTTGTCTTGAAATTATCAAATCTAATACAAAGTAATAGAAAAAGGAAACGCTTCACACTCATTACAGAACGAAAAATGTCACGGCCTGTTCCATCTGAGGCAAACAAAGATTCTACAATTTCATGACCTGATTTGTAAACTCCAGCTAGATACAACAAACCTAAGAATGCTCTTATTTCTATTTCACTTGTAAAATTTGAGTAAGTACTTTTGGTCAAATCTGAAATTCTTTGGCGAAATTCTTCAATTTTTGCATTTGTAAATTCAGATATTTGTTTTATAATTGCGGCAGTAAAAAATAAGTTGAATATATCTATGCCACGGTTTAGCAGGGCCTTTCAGACCAGGTAAGTGTGTAATTATGTTATGAGAACGGGTTCTTCCAATTATTGCATGATTCTTGTTCCACTTATAGCCATTTTTCCCAATGAAACAATTACTTGAAGTCATTTGAACAGTAGTAAGAATTGAATCACATTCCTCATCTGTACTGACATCTGAAGATTCGTTCAATGAATAATTTTCAGTTTCAGAATCATCGTCAAAATCTTATTCAAAATTTCGTCTTCCATTATAAATAGAATTTCAAAAATAAAAAGTCTTACCTTGATAAAAAAAAATTAAGGAAGTTGTTTTTTTTTTTAATCTAAAAGAATAAATTCTACTTAGCCAAAGAAAGAAGTCTTATTTTATGAATGGAAGCTAAAAAATAGCGGAAGAAAGCGACTCGAGAATGAGCAATCAGCTATAACCCTAACATGAAAAATTCTCACGCTTCTGGACGGCATGGGCGGAATCCGCCCACACATGCAAATTTAACCGCCCTCCCAAAACTTATATTTTTAAACGATGAATGGAAATTGTTTGTATCACTGTAAAATTAGAATACACCAAAGCTGTTAGCTCTCAGTAAACGAAAAATATATATTTTTCCTATATTAAGTTTATGCATGGGCGGAATCTACCCAACCCGTCCAGTTAAGGGTTAAAGGAAGTGTTGAATTAAGGTTATATGATTAGGTAATCATCTAACTCGCTAAAATAATATTTTTTTTGAATAGCTTTGTAATATAAATTAATGATATTAATTGAAACCATTGTGTGTTTTTATATTATTTTCATGATTAACTTTTAGTATCAGTGACAAAATGGCATTAATACATATTTTAGAAACATAAATAATTGTAACAAATAAATTTATTGGCAATGTGTTTCTTTTCAGTAATATAATCAAATATTAACTCTACAGACATTAAAATATTAAATATAATATATTAAATAATATTTTATTCTAATTGAAAAATATAGCAGTTGAAAGGAAATAAATATGGTAAATATATAAAAAGAAAATTTTAAAATATTATTTTAAAATAATCATGAAGAGATCTTTTAAAATATTCCTTTATAGATATCTGTTTTTGCACTGATATCCTATTCAGGATGTATTCCAGATGGCATTTTGAAAAAACATGCATGCCTTTCTTCCTCTGAAATGTCTTTTAATAAATAAATTTTAATGTATTAAAGAGGCATCCACTGCTGCTGCAGGTGTTATTGATTTTGTGTTTAAATCTTTTACAATAACACAGAAATGGAATATTGAAATAAAATGTTATCATAATCATTGTTGGATCATTTTATGAAGATTTATTTATTTAAAAAGAAATAATTTATAAATTTAAAAATAGCTAAAATATTTCAATGTTAAAAATAAAAAAATAAAAATTATTATTAGTTAGCGCATGATGCCGAAATTCCCGCGTAAAAAACAACAACAATAACATCCGCGAAATTGCGCAACGGCACTGCAAAGTGAAACTTAAACTAACCAGAAACCAAAAGTGCGCAGGCGCGATCGTATCGGCGCCCGCCGATGCCGATCGTCGCCGCCGTAATACCGTTTAGCGGTAAAGTTGCATGTAAAATAACATTCAACTGTCGAAATTCGAATTTTAAAATGGTCGAACTATCGGAACTGTCGTATTATCGATACTGTCGAATTACGGTTTGTTATTTGATAGGCCGGAGGTCGGGACATCGGAACATGGTCGAATTATCGCCAAGTGTCGAATTGGGGTGTGTCAAATTAACGAGGTTATACTGTATTATTAATTAGCGCGCGATTCCTAAATTTCCGCATGAAAAAAAATGCAATAACACTCGCGACATTGCGCAAGGGCACTGCAAAGTGAAACTTAAACTAACAGAAACCAAAAGTGCGCATTTGCGATCCTATCGGCGCCCGCCGATGCCGATCGTCGCCGCCGTAATACCGTTTAGCGGTAAAGTTGTATGTAAAAAACATTCAACGGTCGAAATTCGAATTTTAAAATGGTCGAACTATCGGAACTGTTGTATTATCGATACTGTCGATTTACGGTTTGTTATTTGATAGGCGGGAGGTCGGGACATCAGAATATGGTCGAATTAAGGTAGTGTGTCGAATTTGCGTGTGTCGAATTAACGAGGTTATACTGTAATTTATTTAATTGAGAGAATTTGGTCTTATTACCTTGTAATTGAACCATCGATAATTTAACCCATATAAAAAATGGGTTAATCTAAATCTGAAGAGTTTCCCACTATGTGTGTGTGTATTTCAACTAACAAATCAATTAACAAAATATAAATCTCTAAAAATTGCAATATCTGTTGTAAAACTGTTGGTGTTTTGCTGGTTGAAATATTAGTAAAACAACTTTTTTTTATTATCTAATCAACATTTGTCTTATTTTTTCCAAGGACCATGAGTTGAGAGTTATATAATACTAGATGAATGACACGGCTTCGCCCAAGAATTCCCCCGAGTGCAATTTCCTTCATACTGAAAGTACATCAATAATAAATAGTAGAAATACCATAGAATAGCAATACAGAAGTAACATAAACCACAGGCAAAAAGTGTGTGTGATGGAAAAAATTGTATTATATTAGTGTTTAGGTATTTGATTTAATTATTTTTTACAATCCATTTAGTTGTTTCAAAATCAATATAGTTTAAATAGATGGCAGCTTTTCCACTCAACCCCGAGGTACTCGCCTCAGCGCATTAACCCTTGAAATTGCCTGAGTTGAGTGAGTGACTATAATGGATCTTGACTGCGATGCCTATCTTATCTGTAAGAATAAGAAAAAATAGGTGTATAAAAAGAATCATCCAAAATACTGGCATGAAAAATTTATGAAAAATCATTTTTAATTTCAAAGAGAAATAATTCAATATTTCTAACTTTTGGATGACGTATGAAAAGGTTGAATATATGAAGAGTGATGGTCTATATATGAATGGATGACGTATGGAGGGTGAAAAATATGAAGAGTAATGGCGAACGGAATTCCCGCTCCTGGACACTTTTATTTTTCCGTTCGCCATTACTCTCCATATTTTTCACCCTCCATACGTCATCCATTCATATATAGACCATCACTCTTCATATATTCAACCTTTTCATACGTCATCCAAAAGTTAGAAATATTAAATTATTTCTCTTTGAAATTAAAAATGATTTTTCATAAATAAAAAAGAAACTTATGCGGTTAAACTGGTTGTATAGCTTTATAAATATTTTTCTGTAAAAAATAAAAGAGCACATAGAAATTAGGCAAACATATGTGTTTGCTAATAACTGCGACTGCATTTGAAAAAAAAAAATTTTTTTAAGAGATAAAAAAAAACAAAGGCCAAACAAAAATTAATAAAAATACGAAAGCCATTATTTACATACAGTAACGCTAATGTTGTACAGTTTTTGATTGAATCGTGTGCACTTACTGTAATTTAGTTAGTAATATAAATTTCTCTCTCAATACTCAATACTTTTGTAAAAAAAAAAAGTAACACTCGTATAAAAAGATATTTAAAAAAAGTAAGCAAGCAACTTGAAAAAAAATGCAGAACGCTCACTGGTCGCTTAATTGGCCTGGTGTTGTTACTTCGCCTCGTATTTACACCCTGTAAAAAAAAGTTCTTCAAATGAAAAATAAATAGCCAAAAATACTAATCAAAATGTAGCCAAAAATTTTCCTCAGGTTTATAAAAAGCAACATGCAAAATTTGTTACCAATTGGTTCAGTAGTTTTTGAGTTTATCGCGAAACAGACATTGACTTTTATATATAAGATTAATGGGATTAAATATTTCAAGGCCACTAAATATTAAATTCAAATTATCTACGACTTTAAAACCTAAACCTAAGCACAATTTACGGAGTATAATATATTTGCAATATAATTTTTCAAAAATGAATATACAAGAAAAATTACCTATCCGCTGTGTAGAAAAATAATTGTGATTTCTAAAAAGGCAGGTTTTCATAAATCAACTCCCTATTTAGTGTGATTGTGGAACTCATGTAGTACAGCCATCATCGAACACCATTTCAATCTGCTTTGCACAATTCCCTTCACCTCTTCATATCCTTCCTTGGGCTATACTTCTCCCATGGTTCTTCAAGGTGTATCCTATCCTTCCAATGTACATTGCTTTCAATCTACAAGACTATTTGTAGTTGATGAAACAAAAATTTGAATTTAAGGGTGACAAGCAGCACTACTACCATGATCAATAATAATTTATTCTGTTGGTTTTGGACAGCCACAACTCCCACATTAGGCACTTTAATTAAAAAAATTCCTCCAATGGTCTCAAATTTTTTCCAGTTCGTGTATATATAAAAGGAAAGTTTAACGGCCACACTTTAATTTTTCCATTAAAATTCCAAAAAAAAAAATATCAATTTGATAAGTAGATAAATACATGAAAATGCAGTTTAAAATATACAGGTGGCCCGTAAGTCCCGATACCATTTTAAAAAAAAATTACTAATAAATTATTTAGAATACTAGCGGACCCGCCCGGCTTCGCCCGGGTTTTACCCGAGTAAAAGTTTGTCTAATGAATCTCTCGATAAAGTGAACATTTTTTTCCCGGTCCCTTGAAAAATACTCGATAAGTTGAATAAAATCAATATTAATTGGTTCCCTCGGTAATTGGAAGTTAAAGGAATAGTATCTTGCCTTGGAATTGTATCATTATTCTTGTATGGATGTACCCGGCTTCGCCCGGGTTTTACCCGAGTAAAGGTTTGTTTAACGAATATCTCGATAAAGTGAACATTTTTTCCCGGTCCCTTGAAAAATACTCGATAAGTTGAATAAAATCAATATTAATTGGTTCCCTCGGTAATTGGAAGTTAAAGGAATAGTATCTTGCCTTGGAATTGTATCATTATTCTTGTATGGATGTACCCGGCTTCGCCCGGGTTTTACCCGAGTAAAGGTTTGTTTAACGAATCTCTCGATAAAGTGAACATTTTTTCCCGGTCCCTTGAAAAAATACTCGATAAGTAGAATAAAATCAATATTAATTGGTTCCCTCGGTAATTGGAAGTTAAAGGAATAGTATCTTGCCTTTGAATTGTATCATTATTCTTGTCTCAAATAAATTGCCGTGTCATCCTGAATTTTGTCTTTCCTAATTTTCTACATTACAAAATCATCGTATCATCATGATAATATTTAGAGCAGATTGTTGAATTATAACAGATAAATTTGAATAATTATCTTGATTATTTCTAGGCGAAAAGTTATTTCAAAAATTTTATTTGCTAGAAACCTTCCCAGTACTATACTAAATAACTTCCCAAAGTTTTATGGCGATCCAATGAGTGGTTTGGTCAGGCATAAAGGACAAACAAACAGACATACATTCATTTTTATATATATAGATATTAACAGTAATTAAACGTAACAGTAAGAAAATGTTGATTTTAAAATATTTTAATTTTAAAATATTTTAATTTTTTCATATTTTAAATATGTAAATAGAGTCTCTTAAGAAAGACCACCTAAAAACATGAATCAACTTGTTTCTCCTGTTGGTGGTCTCTCATTGAAGATTCTAATTGCTATTAAAGAATCTCTAATAGACCTTTAATAAGAGACTGCCTCTTGGAGAGACGGTGTAGCTACGAAATGGATATTCCCGGCTTCGCCCGGATTTTACCCGAGTAAAGGTTTGTCTAACGAATCTCTCGATAAAGTGAACATTTTTTCCCGGGCCCTTGAAAAATACTCGATAAGTTGAATAAAATCATTATTAATTGGTTCCCTCCGTAATTGGAAGTTAAAGGAATAGTATCTTGCCTTGGAATTGTATCATTATTCTTGTATCAAATAAATTGCCGTGTCATCCTGAATTTTGTCTTTCCTAATTTTCTACATTACAAAATCATCGTATCATCATGATAATATTTAGAGCAGATTGTTGAATTATAACAGATAAATTAGAATATTTATCTTGATTATATCTAGGCGAAAAGTTATTTCAAAAATTTTATTTGCTAGAAACCTTCCCAGTACTATACTAAATAACTTCCCAAAGTTTCATGGCGATCCAATGAGTGGTTTGGTCAGGCATAAAGGACAAACAGACATACATTCATTTTTATATATATAGATTTGTCTAATTAACATAAATGTGTATGTTCAGGTTCCATCCAAGTTTAATTCAGAAAATGTCATTGCTCGATATTAAAGAAATACAGTAATTAAAATTATCATACTCTATTATCAACATGGTAGTTTCACCACTCTACGACGTCAATGGTCAAAGCATTCAGAGTCTTCTGCACCTTCTAAATCAACCATAACAAGAATAATTAAAATTGTGAAACTACCGGTAGTGTGGCAGATCTCCCTAGATCAGGAAGACCACACTCTGCTACCTGTGAAACTAATATAAACCTAGTTAAAGTATCTTTAGAAGCTAGTCCTCAAAAATCAACAAGGATGTTTTCTCAAGAGCTAAAAATACCCAGAACCTCCATCCAAAGAATGCTAAAAGGTCTTGGTTATAAGCCTGGCTATATTCCTAAATTAATTCATGCACTTCATGAATATGATTGGGATAGAAGGATAGAATTTTGTTAACATGTTTGAAATGATCCAAAATAATAAAAAAAAATCCTAATCGAATAATGTGGACTGATGAGGCTATTTGTAAATTGAATGACCACGTCAATCGAGATAATTGTGTTTTTTTAGGCTCCATAAAATCCAAAGGTAGAAATTGAGAAGGAAGTTAATTCCCCTGGCTTTACTGTTTGGAGTGAAATTTGTTTGGAAGGAATAATCGGACCTTACATTTTCGATGAAAAAGTAAATGGTGAGAATTATTTAAAATTGTTGGGGGAATTTATGCAGCCAAAATTAGTTGGTAAAAAACTTTTACTTCATGCAGGATGGTGCACCCGCCCATTGCTCAAACATTTTTAGAACATTTCTCAATGAAAAGTTCCCTTGCAAATGGATGGGGCGCCGTGGACCAATTGATTGTCCTGCGTGGTCACCTGATCTTATGCCGGCAGATATTTTTTTGTGGGGTTATTTAAAATATAAAGTTTATCTTCGAAATCTCAAGACTTTAGTGCAAATGAAAATTGCACTAGAAGAATAATTTAATCTTCTTGATGCGGATTTATGAGCTTGAGTTTGTCAAAGTGTCGCTAAAATACTTAAATTTTGTTTGGAAACAAATGGAGGACATTTTGAATTACTATTAAATTAAAATATATTTGAAAAAAAATTTAACCTATTACCTAAAATAAAAGTTTTATTTTTTTATTCTAGTTTGCCTTTTAATTTTAATTAAAAAATAAATAAAAAGGTTTGCAGGCTTATGAGCCACCTTACATGCTCAATTTCATTTGAGTCAAAAAATAATTTTATGTCAATTTTGCTATTTTGGCATTTTTCCAACTTACTCATTTGCGATGATAAATCAATTATTTGGGACATTTTTCAAATTGGGTCATTTTTAAAATAAAAGAGAACCAAAACCAATTTTATTAAAATATTTATAACTAGCCGAATGAACAGGGCAACACCCGAGTTCCCTTCGAGTGAATGTTTGCCCAATGAATAATGTTTAGCAAATATTATTTTTATAAAACTTATTATAATTATAAAGTGAGATAATTTGAAAAATAAATTTTTTTAATGAAATACAAAATGATTATATTAGTGATAATGGTATATTAATTGGAATCCTCATGCCTACTAATTAGAGTTATAATTATATATATTATCATAATAAAGTAATTAAAACAATATTCAACTGATAAACATTCACTCAGGGAGAAGTCTGGCAAAGCTGGGGTATAACTCCAAAATATGCAAATATTTGGCTTTAAATAGCTTTTATGTTAATCTATTTATTTAGCAAACTTTTCCTATTCTTCTTTTCAGTGATTTTGGTGGAGAATAGTAACAAACATCAATTATCTTTCGAAGAAAAGGTGGAGTAGTTTTAGTATTTATTTTGCAAAAACGATCCCATGGTTAATAAAGATTATGATGATGTCATTAATTCATTATTATTAAACATATTCATAGTTTGAAGAGGGGGGGGAAAGTCTGACTGCCACCTCCATGATGCCCCCTGAATAGCCAACGACAGCAGCTCTTTTTACCCAGCATGGGATAATTAAAAAAAAAAACTTTTAAGAAATTAAAAATATGTCTGGGTTCTATTGGAGTTGATGTAAGCTCAAAATAACTAATTTTTTTTTAAATACAAGGCCAAATCCAAATAAATTAATAGCGTATGAAGTTTTGGCAACAGCATTGTTATCATCATCAAACAAAAGACTAAATGAAATATCACACACTATTCATTTACAGTCGAACCTCTATAATTCGACCCCCCCAGGGATCAGAGCTTTCGGTTGAATTAAAGGAAGTGTTGAATTAAAGTTAGATGATTGGCTGCTAATCATCTAACTCGCTAAAATAACATTTTTTTAAAATAGCTTTGTAACATAAATTAATGATATTAATTGAAACCATGGTGTGTGTACATTATTGTATTTATTTTTTTATTTTCATTATTAACTTTTAGTATAAGGGACAAAATGGCATTAATACATATTTTTGAAACAAATAATTACAAAAAATATTTTATTCTAAATGAAGAATATAGCAGTTGAAAGGAAATGAATATGGAAAATAAAAAGAAAATTTTAAAATATTAATTATAAAAAGAATCATGAAGATATTTTAAAAAATTCCTTTAAGATGTGTTTTTGCACTGAAATCCTATTCAGGATGTATTCCAGATGGTCTGTTTTTAAAAGACATGCATGTCTTTCTTCCTCTGAGGGGTCTTTTAAATAAAAAATAGTTTTTATTGTATTAAAGGCTTGCACTGCTTCTGCAGGTGTTATTGATTTTGTGTTTATAAATCTTTTATAATAACATGGAAATGGAATATTGAAAAAAAAAGGTTATCATAATCATTGTGGCTACATTTTATAAAGATTTATTTATTTAAAATTAAATTATTTGTAAATTTTAAAATAACTAAAATATTTCAATGTTGAAATTATTATAGTATTATTAATTAGCGCACGATGCCTAAATTCCTGCGTAAAAAAACAATAATACTGGCGACATTGCGCAACAACAGCATTGCAAAGTGAAACTTTAACTCACCAGAAACCAAAAGTGCGCAGGCGTGATCATATCAGCGAGCGCCGATCGTCGCTGCTTGCTGCCGCTGTGATACCTTTTTAGCGGTAAAGTTGTATGTAAAAAAACATTCAACTGTCAAAATTCTATTTTTTTTTTTTTTTTTGCTTATCCCTAGTACACGTGGTACAGGCCATTTTAAAATGGTCAAACTATTGGAAGTGTCGTATTATCTATATTGTCGAATTACGGTTTGTTATTTGATAGGTCGGAGGTCGGGACATCGGAACATGGTCGAATTATCGCCGAGTGTCGAATTGGGGTGTGTCGAATTAACAAGGTTATACTGTATTTGGATTTGGTCTTATTGCCTTATAGTTTTGAAAGTAATAATTATATATTAATTGGAATCCCCATGACTTTAGTTAAAGTGATAAAGATTTGTTTATATAAAATAAAATTTGTTTGGAAAACATTCACTAGGTGAGAATCCAGATGAAGTTGGATCATTTAGAGTCAGTATATAATAATTATTATAATTTTGTAGCTCTAACATATGAAAAATGGTTTGTTTATTGTCGAAAATTTTAGTCTTTGAATATAACTTATATTTCAGTCTATATATTAAGGTATCTACATGCAATTTTTTCTATGGTTTATTCAGGAGTTTTGGTGGAGAAAAGTAGTCGGGAATAGATGTTTTCCTGAATTGAGTTCAGGATGTGAAGATCTCGGTTTTAAGAAGTTGAGAAAGCATAGCACAACTTGAAGATTCTACTTCAGAGTTTGGGATGTGAATCTCTCATTTATATATTTGTGCTCCAGTAACTGGACTATCCTGGGGTTTGAGCCAAAGGTCACTCACTATAAGTGCTATAGAGCAACTATGTATCAGAAATCAAAGAAGGTCATCTGGGACTGCAAGAATGATAGTTGGAAGAAGAAGGGGCATTATACCTAAATTCCACTGTATTTGAAAAGGATTATAACTACCAATTTTGTTGATGAAATGTCAAACTATGGAGGAGATTGGGCCTTTCATTGAGGCATGATACGGTAAAATTTGAATTATATATTATAAACATAATTAAACTTTCCTAATAGCGCTTTTGTCTGAAGATGGTAACAACACTGTTACCATAATGTTTAGATATTTGGATTTGGACTTGTTAAATTATGTTTCATTTGGACATGTTTTTTGATACATTAAACCATAGTAGATTACTAAGAGAAGACAGAAAAACTGTATCAGGAAGGCTGAAGACTATTTTTTTTTTTACTTTATAGGTTTAGGTTAGTTTTAGGTTTCAAATATTTTTCAGCATAGAGAACCTCTCTTTAAATGAAAACACATAGTTGCAGAGCTGAAATATCCTTTAGAGAGAGGTGTCCACACTAGGGGGAATGTCTGCTTATGAACTATTGCTGGACCCAAGCTCAGATGAAAAAGGAGAGGAGAGCAGTAACAAGTTCCCTAAAACCTGGGTTCAGCTGGCCTGAGTGATAGTTTACTCTATAAGGCTCTGCTCTAGGGACAATGGATGAGCAATGGCTGAACTCCAAGTTAGGAGCTGCTGCACATGGTGTCTGTTCATGTGAGAAGAGGCCATTTAATATTTGAGCTATGTCAGCCTGCTACTGAAAACTGCTTCTATTTTTTACAACTAAAGCACATGCATTTTACTTTTCTTAATCCTGGTGGTGGGTCAATTACACTATTATAAGATTGAGAGATGGGAAATAAAAAAACATGAAAATTTAAAAAAGAAACATATGCAAAGTAGCTTAAATTTCTTATAAAAGATGGTGCGCTAATGCACCATATTGATATTATGCTTTTAAAATATTTTTATTAGCGCAATTTGCGGAAAAACCTGCTTGAAGCATGTTATATATTCATAATTATATGTATTTTACTGTCCTCAAAGCTTATGTCCATAGTCCATTTGAAATATCATTTCCAAGAGTTTAGCTTCAGTATTGGTAGTGTTACGTGTAAGGCCTCCAAAGAGACTGCTGTGGTCCCGTTTCCTGGGGAGGTTGACTGTGAATGCGCTTTTGTGTTAGCCCCGGGATGTAAAATAATGTTTATAAGATCCACGTTACCTCCAAGATACAGTATCAGCCGGCGCGAGCCGCATGCAGTTCCGAGGTGTTCCAAAGAGAGAAAACAAGCCTCAACGCCGGGAGGAAGCCTGGCCGAACATCCTGCCGAACGTCTTTGGGTGGCCTGCGGGGAAAAGCTGCAGGGAGGAGCAACGGGAGCCTAAGTGGGTGAACCACGAAGAAGGAAGAAGCGCATCGTCGCAAAGAACCGGTAGGGTCAAGACGCGACAACTGGTGTCAGAAGTGGAATTCTTCCTCGTGGAGGTCACCAGGAGGCTTTTTATTTAAAAGTTTTTTTAGTAGCTGACAAAGGCCCATTGACGTGAGAGGCCAAGGGATGGCCTCTGAGCAGGACTCGCTGGCCGAGATCGACCGGAGGCTGCAGGAACACCGGGAGGAGTTGGACAAATTAAAGCGCCGAACAGAGGAAGAAAGACTTCGGAGAGAAAAAGAGTTCGAAGAAGGAAGGCGCCGTAGGAGAGAAGAATGGCTTCTGTTGGAAAAGGAAAGCGAAGAAAAAAGGCTTCTCAGAAACTTAGAGATGGAGAGGCTGCTGTCTCAAATGAAGGCCCACTTGCAGAATGGGACAGGTACGGCCGAGACAGCTTTGGATGATGTCAGCGAGGGCCGGGCAGAGTCCCGAGGACTGGAAGACGAGCCGGGTCACATGGGGAAATTGCGTGGAGTGGAGGGCCTGATTGAGGAGCCTCCTGGACAGACCCTGAATCTGCTTCACGCGGACCCGCGAATGAAGCGGCCCCTGCGGGAGAAGCGGTGCCAGCGAGAAAAGCGGTACCGGCGAGAGAAGCAGTGCCCTCGGAAGAAGCGGTGCCAGCGAGAAAAGCGGCGACGACGAGAGAGGCGGTACCCTCGGGAGAGGCGGTCCCTGCGAGAGGAGAGGTCCCGGCGAGAGAGGTGGTCCCGGCGAGAGAGGTGGTCCTGGCGAGAGAAACGGTGCCAGCGAGAAAAGCGGTACCGGCGAGAGAAGCGGTCCCGGCGAGAGGAGAGGTCCCGGCAAGATGAATGGTCCTGGCGAGAGAGGTGGTCTCGGCGAGAGAGGTGGTACCAGCATAAGAGGCGGTGCCAGCATGAGAAGCGCCTCCGGCACGAAAAGCGGTACCGATATAAGAAGCGGAGTCGGCATAAGAGGCTGAGTCAGCATGAGAGGTGCCTCCGGCGTGAGAAGGGGTTCCGGCGTGAGAAGCGGTACCGGCGAAAGGGGCGGCTCCGGCAAGAGGGACGGCTCCGGAGAAAGGAGCGGCTCCGGCGGGAGAAGCGATCCCGGCGAGAAAGACGGCTCCAGCGAAAGAGCGACTCCAGCGAGAAAGGCGACTCCAGCAAGAGAAGCGGTTCCATCAAGAGAGGCGATTCCAGCGAGATAGGCAGTTCTGGCAGGAGAAGCGGCACCGGCGAGAGAGGCGTGACATCTGGGCGACAGAAGCGATGAGACCGGATCGGGACGATCCGCCTTGAGGGGGAGGCAGTGTTATGTGTAAGGCCTCCAAAGAGACTGCTGTGGTCCCGTTTCCTGGGGAGGTTGACTGTGAATGCGCTTTTGTGTTAGCCCCGGGATGTAAAATAATGTTTATAAGATCCACGTTCCCTCCAAGATACAGTATCAGCCGGCGCGAGCCGCACGCAGTTCCGAGGTGTTCCGAAGAGAGAAAACAAGCCTCAACGCCGGGTGGAAGCCTGGCCGAACATCCTGCCGAACGTCTTTGGGTGGCCTGCAGGGAAAAGCTGCAGGGAGGAGCAACGGGAGCCTAAGTGGGTGAACCACGAAGAAGGAAGAAAAGTCGCAAAGAACCGGTAGGGTCAAGACGCGACAGTATAAAAGGAAAACAGACCAATGCGATATTATAGCGGTATTGTAGATTAAACTGGCGAAACAGCTGGGAGGGTTCTTCACCTCATTTTTTCATTGCACTAAGGGCAGTGGAAAATTATTTTATTTTAGAAATAAACATATGTGTCTCTCTCTCTCGGCTGTGCAGCCACGCAGCGCACGAGCTCTGCCTTTTCAGCTAGGAAGTTGGCCAACATGAAGTTATCCAACCCCTTTAGGGTATTGGCGGAATGCCTGATGGATGTGGAGCATGGAGGTGTGGCTCCCATCCAGAAAAAATGTGATCATTGCTGAGAAATCAGCGAAAGAAATTCCTGACATGGAAATGTCTAAGTCAGACAAAAATAAAAAATATGCAAATTCACCTTCGTCAAAGGCATATGCAAATTCTTGTCCAAAAAGCCGTGACTGAGCTGAAACAATTGAAGAAGTCTCTGAAAAAGCCCATAAGATGGAGCGTAAAAAGAGGAAGCTTTCACCCTCTACAGAACAGGCACATAGGCCGCAGCCTGGTACATCTCGCCACACCACTCAAGACAGGGTAGCCAGGCCACTTCAGGAACGAAGACATCGTCGCGGTGCTGCGGCCCTACTGCAGGGTTGTCTCCCTGACCCAGAGGTAGTGGTGAGTGGTAGCTATACCTGGACCACCGGCAACAGGGAGGCCTTCGTCCTTTTAAATGGAGGATTGAAACTTCACCAGCTGCCTGCCAAGCGTTGGGCCTTCGTCCTTTTAAATGGAGGATTGAAACTTCACCAGCTCCCTGCCAAGCGTTGGGCCTTCGTCCTTTTAAATGGAGGATTGAAACTTCACCAGCTCCCTGCCAAGCGTTGATCATCTAAAAAAAAGTTGCCAACTATTGAGAGAGATTTAAATATGGAACTGAGGTAAAGGATATTGGAATGTTTTATTTGGTCACTCTTTCTTGTGGATATGAAGCATGAACAAGGCTCAAAGAACTAAAAAAATTAGCAACTCATTTGGTATTTGGTGTGCAAGAAGATCCTCCAAAGTCAAAAGCATCATATAGAGGTTTAGTAACAAGTTTTGAAAATATTTAAAGGAGACTATAATCTATTAAGTGAAGTTATTCCTTTGCAGGTCGCATACTTAAAGGATCATTAAAATCAGATATAGACTATGCTAAAGAAGTGAATATATCTTAAAGCCCGAAAAGATAAATAAAGGAAGGATTGGCCCTATAATCTCGATGATTAGTGTGGAATTGAAGATAAAAAGAACTGAAGATTATTGCAAAGACAAAGGTTAAATGTCATTCCGAGATAGCAACCTCTATATCTATGATAGCACAACATCATGTTTAGGTTGGTTTAACAACGAATGAAGATCCAAAACTGTCCCTCATTAAAATTTAAATTATTTTATTTTTTAATTTCTTTTTCTGTTTATTTAAAAGTATGATACTTTTCATGAATGGATGTCAGAAGAAGTTTTGTGCCATTATGTCCTTCAACCAAATGCTTCCATCTGCCAATCAGAAACTATCATTTTGCATTAGTGAAAGCTAGGGTAAAAACAGAGAGAGATCTTCCTACCTACCTTCATAAACTAATGATAAATACTAGTGATATGGCACAGCTATATATATAAAGACCCTCAGGAAATGATTAAAGTTTATTTTTTAAAGTATTTTTTATATATATATATATTTTTTTTTTAACTTTAAAATATATAAAAATAAAAAAAAGTAAAAGAATTGATTAATATTAAATAGATATTAGTTTTTTTTATATAGAAAAATAATTTCTCCCCTAATGAATTGTGTGTGAAAGGTATCCTTATTTGAAAACCATTAAAGTTGTAAAGAAAACTTGGAAGGTATTGAAATGAAATGGTTGGGATTTTAAAATAATATACAAATTTAATTGGTATTGATGTACACCTAAATATGAGGATTAAAATTTACCTGCATAAACCAAAAGAGATGTCGGTTTTTGTCGTCTGGAAAAGGGCCTCTAATTAATTTTTCTTCTTCTCGGCTTGTATCATCGTCGACAGTAATAATGTTTTGGATTTTCGCAACCAATGTTGAAATAATTGCTAGAGATATAAATATTATCAATGCGAATTTTGACAAATGCATCCTGCGGGTTACTTCCATCCCCCGAGAATGTTTAGTAAAGAAAAATAAATAAATAAAACATAATATAAAAACAACCAGACATCATGGTCAATAGTTATTAATATTTAAAAAGTTTGATAAAAATTACAAAAATTTGCAATTTTTGATGAATATAGGTGTTTCAATTTTAAGACATTTTAGACTTTAATAACAATATTTTAACTTTTAAACGATAATTTTTTAAGAATTCTATTTGAGATTGTTGGACTCAGCTCCTGGTCTGACGATATATAATCTACTTTACTTGTGGCTTCAAACGATGTATAACTAATTTCTGATGCACTTCAAAAAATTTTCTAATATTATTAAAAATATCGGAGAAGATAGTAAAAAAAACACACAATGGCAAACACACAAAAACTCAAAAGCCAACATAATATTAATAGAATTATAAACGCTTGAAAAATCTGTAGTTATAAAGGTTCCAAACCAAACCGAAAATACTACTGGATGAATTAGTCAAATCAGAATATTTGAAATTGATCAATAAAGTTTACATACCGACACTAGGAGATTCAACTATAGTAGTCAAAAACGAATCCAAAAATATAAACAGGCGAACTTCATACAAACCATATGCAAAATGAATTCTGATCTAGAGAATTTGAAAATGAAAAAGTTCAATCTACAATGAGATCTAACACTCCATATTACAATATGGTATTAAGGATAACCCCTAAAGTTGACCAAATAAAAAAAAAAGGTAATAATATGGCATTTGACTTTTAGTCCAAAGTTTTTTTATTCATTTTTTTTTAATTATAAACTCAACATATGAGAATCTTAAATTTTGTATAAAGGATTTTGAGGCTGACTCAGCTATCACCTTTGCAACTCGTAGTTCCTATTGTAAGGTTACCACTTATGAACATAGAAACATCAGGATATGCATGTATAAATATATTTACATATACACATATGAGAATCTTAAATTTTGTATAAAGGATTTTGAGGCTGACTCAACTATCACCTCCTGGTCTAACGATATATAATCTATTGATCTGTTTTGTTTAAAGATAATATATCAGTGATATATTATTACTTTACTCTGTTTTGATCATCTTGTTTTTATCATCATCTTGTAGACAACAAAATGCTCGACATACAATGAGCACGTGTGCAAGAATTGTAAAAAGAATAAAATAATTATAGTAGCATAAAAATGGTGTATCTTTCATTTATCTTTAAATATATATAAAGTGCAATTTCTTATAAAATAATTTTCACCATTAATATTCAACATTTAATAGAAACGTATCAAATGGCGACGAAGAATTGAAGTAAGTATGGCCACCACTAATTCAAATTATCCAAGGTTTCGTGAAGGTGAAGATCTAAATTGTTATTTGGAACAATTAGAAGAATGTTTTAAATTGAACAAAACATTAGAAGGAGACAAAGTATCTGTGTTATTAATGTCTATTGATGTTAATGTTTATAAGACTTTGCGCGATTTGTTGGTACCCAGTAGGCCAAGTGACCTTAAATATAAAGATTTAGTAGAGGTTTTAACCAACCATTTATATCCAATAAAAAATAAGCACTATGAAAGATATTTATTTCACAAGATTGTACAAAAAGAAAATGAGCCTGTGGGAAAATTTGTTTTGAGGCTTAAATCTCAGGCAGACAAGTGCAAATTTACTGACATAAATGAAAATTTGTGTACCCAATTTGTAAGTGGTTGCTACGATGAAGCAACGCTTAAAAGGCTGCTAAGTGAACCTTTTTTAACGTTTTATAGTGCAATAAATATTGCAAATTCTGTAGAGGCAGCGAAGTCACAAGTAAATCTGATGAAAAATCCTGGTCATGATATTGATAAATTGAAAGCCAGATCTAATAATTTTAAATTCCCATGTAAATACAATAATCCTTGCAAAATTTGTGGAAAGTCTAACCATGATACGAAGTTATGCAAATTTAAAAATGCTCAATGTTATATTTGCAATAAGAAAGGGCACATTGCTCCAGTATGTTGGAATAAAAAATCGGCCCAAAATTCTGGAATGAATAAACCCAATCTGAATAAATTGAATACTATTCAGTGCAACACATTAGAAAACGCACCAAAAATATTGGTAAACGTTAAAATTGAAGATGCAGACACTATAATGGAGGTTGACACTGGTGCAGACGTGTCTGTAGTTTCAAAGAAAATTTTTCTTACAAATCTCAAAAATGTCACTCTAAAGAAATACAGTGGACATTTGAAAAGTTTTTCGGGAAATTTGATTCCAGTTTTTGGAAAATGCTTGGTAAATGTTAGTTACAAAAACTATCAGGAAAAACTACCTCTAATTGTGACAGGCCAGTTTAATAACCAAACGCCGTTATTGGGCAGAAATTGGATAAGAATTTTAAAAGCTGATTGGCCCAATTGCGTTTTTGATATCTGTAATAATATAAATGTAATTTCAAATTTAGAACTGTTTTTAGAAGCATATAAAAGAGTATTTGAAAATAAAGATTTACCAATTCAGGGCATTAAAGGTTCAATATCATTGAGGCCAAATGCAAAGCCCAAATTTTTTAAATTTAGACCAGTACCCTTTTCCATTAAAGAGAAGATAGACAAAGAACTAGACAGACTTGAACAAAGTCAAATAATTGAAAAGGTTAATGCTAGTGATTGGTCTACGCCTTTAGTAACGGTAATAAAGTCAAATGGAGAACTACGTTTGTGTGGTGATTTTAAAAATACTTTGAATAATTGCATTGAAGATGAGAAATATCCATTTCCTACTATAGAAACTATGTTGGGAAATCCAGGAGGAAACAAGATTTTTACCAAATTGGATCTCTCCTCCGCATATCATCAAATTGAAATGGATGAAGCATCAAAAAATCTGCTAGTGGTATCTACCCATAGAGGACTTTACCGATATAATAGATTGCCCTTTGGCATCAGTCCAGCTTCAGCCATTTTCCAGAGGTGTATGGACAGCCTTTTTCATGATGTTCCCAACACGGTGATATACTTAGATGATATTTTCATTGGTTCTAAAGATGAACAAGAACATTACAGAATTTTAAAAATGATCTTCGATAAATTGAAAGAGCTAAATTTCACCCTTAATAAAGAAAAATGCTTATTTAAAAAAAAATACATTTGTTTTCTAGGTCATATTATAAATGAAGATGGTGTTAGACCAGATTCAAAGAAATTGGAAGCATTAGAAAGGTGTAAAAAGCCTTTCGACAAAACATCATTGAAGAGTTTTCTAGGGATGTTGAGCTTCTATTCAAAATACATACCTAATATGTCAACCTTGGCTGGTCCTCTTTATCAACTCCTAAAGAAGGACAATCGTTGGAAATGGTCTAGCCAATGCGAAAAGGCATTTCTGAATTTGAAGTTAACTCTATTAAATTCCCAGGCGCTTATTCACTATTCAATGAAGCTTCCATTAACTTTAACCTGCGATGCATCTGCCTATGGCATAAGTGGGGTCTTGTGTCATATTGTGGAAGGGGAAGAGAAGCCAATCACCTTTGTTTCCAGAACATTGTCAAGTGCAGAAGCCAAATACTCTCAGACTGAGAAAGAAGCACTTGCTATTGTGTTTGCAACTTCCAAACTGAGACAATACTTGTTTGGGAGAAAATTTGTGTTAAAGAGTGATCATAAAGCTTTAACGACTGTTTTTGGAAACAAAAGACTTCTTCCGCCATTAATTGCAAATCGCTTGCATAGGTGGGCTTTAGAGTTGTCAAATTTCGATTTCGATATTAGATATACAAATAAAGATACCATGCTCTGTGCGGATGCATTTTCAAGACTTCCACTTGAGGAAATAAATTCAAGGGAAGACAACATTGATTTGGTGACACATGATATATCATTTTTAAATGTAACTCCATTGGACCACCTCATTATTGAAGAAGAAACCAATAAAGATCCGGTTTTAAATAAACTCAAGGAATATCTATTAGAAGACCCTCAGTTAGCAAAAAAGGATGAAACAATGAAACCATTCCTTTCAAAATTGGAAACTTTTTCTATACTGCAGGGATGCATTTTTGTTGATTCTAGGGCAGTGATTCCAAGAACCTGTCAACCTGTCGAGATTAAAAGTTGAAGTTACTTCATCAAGGTCATATAGGAATCAATCGCATTAAATCTCTAGCCAGATCTTCGGTTTGGTGGCCAAAAATGGATAGTCAAATTGAAGAGTTTGTGAAGGAATGTTCTCCCTGTATGCATCATCAGACAGCTCCTCCTGCTGAGAACACACCTTGGCCCAGGACTAACCAACCGTGGCAGCGAGTTCATGTTGACCATTTCTATTTTGGAGGTGATTGTTATTTATTGGTAGTAGATGCAAATTCAAATTGGATTGAAGTATTCCCAGTTAGAGGTACTACTTCGCAAGAAAATATTAAGCTTCTACGGGAGTGTTTCGCCAGGTATGGATTACCGCAATGCTTAGTGTCTGACAATAGCCCCCCCCTTCAATTCGCTTGAATTTAAGGAGTTCTTACGGAAAAATAATGTATACCACTTAACCTCGCCAGCATATAATCCCTCGTCTAACGGAATTGCTGAAGTTTCGGTAAGAATAATAAAAAAAATCTCTGGAAAAGTCGTTAGAGGAATCTCCAAACTCAAATATGGACTGTATTTTACAAAATGTTCTGTTTAATTATAGAAATACGCCTACCTCTTTAGATAAGCCTCCTGTAGAACGTCTCCTAAGTTATGTGCCTAGAACATTTGTAAATTGCTTGAACTCTGAATTTATCCAGAGGACTTTTGGGAGGAATGAGTGTGGAAGGCTACATTTTCAAGTTAGAGATAAAGTGCTGTTTACAAGAGTAATACAAAATAGGCGCAAATGGTTCAAGGCCCAGGTGATACGACGACTAGGTTACAATGTTTATCTAGTAAAGAACCTAAAAGGCACATTTAAAGTGCATGTCAATCAGATGAGGACAGGTTCAGATACCAAATATGCTGAAGATTCTGATTGGACCTTGGACAACGCTGGAGCAGGACCTCACCGACTGGAACAAGACCCTCAAATTTCCACGTCACCTCCACCTAGGAGATCTACCCGACCTCGATGCCCTCCTTGCCGGTTTTCTCCAACTATGTACAATATAAGGAAGGAGGAATGATCTGTTTTGTTTAAAGATAATATATCAGTGATATATTATTACTTTGCTCTGTTTTGATCATCTTGTTTTTATCATCATCTTGTAGACAACAAAATGCTCGACATAAAATGAGCACGTGTGCAAGAATTGTAAAAAGAATAAAATAATTATAGTAGCATAAAAATGGTGTATCTTTCATTTATCTTTAAATATATATAAAGTGCAATTTCTTATAAAATAATTTTCACCATTAATATTCAACATTTAATAGAAACGTATCATCTATTATAAAGGACTGCGGCGTGTGATTATAAACAATACTTAAAATTATACCGCATAAGTTTCTTTTCTATGAAAAATCAATATTTATTTTAAAGAGAAATATTTACAATTTCTAACTTTTTTTTGAATGAAGTATGAGAGGGTGAAAATATGAAAATAATTCATCCAGTAGTATTTTCGGTTTGGTTTGGAACCTTTATAACTACAGATTTTTCAAGCGTTTATAATTCTATTAATATTATGCTGGATTTTGAGTTTTTGTGTGTTTGCCATTGTGTGTTTTTTTACCATCTTCTCCGATATTTTAAATATTATTAGAAAATTTTTTGAAGTGCATCAGAAATTAGTTATACATCGTTTGAAGCCACAAGTAAATTTATTTTTCCCGTTCGCCATTACTCTTCATATTTTCACCCTCTCATACTTCATTCAAAAAAGTTAGAAATAGTAAATATTTCTCTTTAAAATAAATATTAATTTTTCATAGAAAAGAAATTTATGCGGTATAATTTTAAGTATTGATATATAATCTACTTTACTTGTGGCTTCAAACGATGTATAACTAATTTCTGATGCACTTCAAAAAAAATTATAATATTATTAAAAATATTGGAGAAGATGGTAAAAAAAACACACAATGGCAAACACACAAAAACTCAAAAGCCAACATAATATTAATAGAATTATAAACGCTTGAAAAATCTGTAGTTATAAAGGTTCCAAACCAAACCGAAAATACTACTGGATGAATTAGTCAAATCAGAATATTTGAAATTGATCATATACATATGATTTATATAATAAGTATCCAAGAATAAAGAAATGGGCTAATCAAATTACTAACCATATTTAAAATTTCTACATACATATACATATATATCTTGATGTTCATATATATATATAAATAAACCAAAAGGACATCAAATAAAAAAATGGAAGGAGAAGAAAGACAATTGATAATAAATAAACTAAAAATGTTTATTTCTGCATCCAATGATGATTTATTTTACACACAATTAAAATATTCACATTTAAAAAAATGATGTTGGCCTAGGTAAATTGTCTAAAAAAAAAACATAAAATCCTAAAGAAAATTTCTTTAAAATTTCTATTCAATAAACGGACTTGAAGCCCACATGAATTAATTTTTGCAGGATTTTTCGCTTACCTTCCAAATTTATAATCACTCATCTTTAAGTCTCAACCGTCGGGTCCCTGCTTCCAATTGTCCTCTTTCTCGACCACCTTTCAACTCACTCTTTTTTTCAAAAGGACCCGCGTGACCCAAACATTTTTAAATCTCTTTTACAGAGTGAGTAAATATATTCTTTTGCAGAATAATTTCAAAATAAAATGAAATTTATCCTTTGGAAATAAAAAAAGGAATTTAAATTAATAATTGATAAAATAAAAATAGAGATGATCCTTGAGAAATTTAATGTAGTAGTTTTTTTTAATTCTATTGCTATCCTTGAGATACTTAATTTATCGAATATATTTAATTTATTGAATACATTTAATAAATTTTCAATGTGGTAATTTAAGAAATCCTATTGCTTTTAATTTTCCACAATATATAAAGAAAAGGAATGAAGTATGGTACATATAAAATTTATTTATGGTACATATTTACACTATGTATACCATTACTGCTGCGGGCTTCGGAGTGCAGAAAGCTCAAAGCTCGTCCAGGTCCTCCCCCTGGACAACAAAGACTTCGGCAAGGCTATTGTAAATATATGATATAAGATGTTTAAATCATTGTTGGGCTCGTTTGGTGAAAAACGGCCCAACAATACCTACCCTGTCAGAGTGAAAAATGCGTTTCATTCCAAATCAAACCTGTTCATAACATATGATAAATATGATTTAGGAATAAAATACATTTTTCACGATACACTAGGATGAACAGTGACCAACACTCAGGCAAAGGGAGAAACAAACAAACAGGCCAGGGTATCTAAAATAGGTTATTATATGGTAGTATTGAATAATTTCACCCTACCATTTAGTGGGCAATATACTAAGCCCATCTTCATTGCCTAGCTGTGACTTGCATGCCGGGAATTTGGGACTAGCTGGGAAGTGACTCCATACATTCCCCGCTGCAGTCCTTATTGGGGAAGGGGTGGTCTAAACCCATGTTCTGCATTGACAGACATTTAGACAATCCCAAACAGGACATCATTATATGGGCGCCAAGGAGTTGTTTCAGGGTGAAATAAGAGATATACAACCCCTAAAATATTTCGAAAAAAAAATTTATTGGTACTGATTATACATTAATAAAATATAATTTATATATAATAAAAAATAAAATAAAATATGATTATACATTAAATAAAATATGCAGTTTAGCAAGGTTTCCAAAAAAAAAAGGCTAAATATAGTTAAACTAGACGTATGACCCGGCTTCGCCCGAGAATTCCCGATTGCAATTTACTTCATACTGAAAGTACATCAATAATAAATATTAGAAGTGCCATAGAATAGCAATACAGAAGTAACACATAAACTACAGGAAAAAAGTGTGTGTGATGGCAAAAATTGTATTATATTAGTTTTTAGGTATTTGATTTAATTAATATAGTTGATATAATAATACAAGCCGAATGGCCCGGGCAACGCCCAGGTTTTACCTGAGTGCGTATATATTTTTAAAATGTTTTAATTCAAATACTATTCGTTACAATTATAAATTGGCGCCATGGATGTCACTCTTGTGAAACGTCCCAATTCAAACTGTGTGTTTTTAAAATGTTTTAATTAAAATACTATTTGTTACAATTATAAATAGACGCCGTAGCCTAGTGGTCATGGCATCTGCCCGGTAAGCGGAAGGTCGTGGGTTCGATTCCCATCCCTTGACACTTTTTTTTATTTTATCCATTCTGACCAAAATCTATCCGTGAACTTCACACAGACAGAATAAGGCAATTATATAAGTAGATAATAATAATAATAATTATCATTAGATAATGATAATGATCATAATGATGATGCGCGCGTTGATGACCAAAATCTATCCGTGAACTTCACACAGTGAACTTCACACAGACAGAATAAGGCAATTATATAAGTAGATATATTTCTATTATATATAATATAAATGAGTTTTAAAAATTGTAAAAAAAATGCATCGGCCGGGAATCGAACCCGGGCTGCCCGCGTGGCAGGCGAGCATTCTACCACTGAAACACCGATGCTTATAAAAAATGGCAATATTTGGATATTCATTCCATTCCGGATTACTCCGCGTAAAAAAAGTTCTTCAAATGAAAAAAAGAAATAGCAAAAAATACTAATCAAAATCTAGCCGAAAATTTTCCTCAGGTTTATAAAAAGCGACATGCAAAATTTGGTACCAATTGGTTCAGTAGTTTTTGAGTTTATCGCGAAACAGACAGACATTGACTTTTATATATATAGATATAAGTATTTTAAAATAACGTACCTAGTTATTCAACTAATTTGTTCTTTACACTTTTCACTGGGAGTGATTTCCAAGGATATTTTTCTTAACCTTGATGGGAATATGAATAATATGTTTCTAAATGTCAAATGGCCTCTTAGACCAGACTACTTTATATTAACTCTATTTAAGGTGACAACCATAGTCCACCTAATATCTAGTTAGTCGTTGCTGTCAACTTCCATACATTCAAAACTCCACCTATCTGTAGAATGTGTACAGCCAATTTACTTCAACAAAACTTCGCCTATCTCATACTTGTTACGAGTTTCCAAATAAAATTTAACACTAATAATTTTCTAAACACTATGTATCCCTTTTTCCCTTTATGTATCTGACATCTGGTTCTACACTCTCTCTTTAAACTACTTCTTCTACTCTTAGAAGTAACCCAATTGAAAAAAAATGCATTGCTATCAATCATGTCCTATTCACTATTCTTCCTAATTTCGAATCTGACCCATTGGCTTGTTCTGGTGATCCGCTTTGAAGTACTTTAATGATTTAAATAATATCCTAATATGTAATGAGTTGAGCTCAAGAAAAGAAAAATTCTAATTAATCCTATTCATTAATTGGTTTTATACTTGAATTCGTTCTAACATAAACGTATGGCAGACAATCATCTTTAGTAGGTGCAGTACTTCTGCTATCCATGGGTGGACTTAAAACTCGGACAGTCCAACTGTCACTATCACTAGCTAGTATTAAAATTAAAAAAAAAAAACATCTATAGATGGAACTACCTCGTCTAAACCTATTCATCTTTATTTAGGTCTTAATTGCATTATGAACTCTCATTAGAAACCCCCTTTGGGCTACGATTTATGCACAAGGAATTATAGGGCTTGTTTATTACCCAACACATGTCTCAAATCGTCCCACTTAGGATTGGTTATAAGCACAGCAATTTTCTTTTATATCTAAATATGGCAAGTTTCTCAACCTCCCGTCTGAATCATCCTCATCCCAGCCACGCATAAAGCGTCGAAAACTACGATGTCAGAACAGTTAACCAAGGTCTCGTCGTTATGCCCCAGGCTTTACGACATGGCAACTAAATCCCCCGTCTAGCACCAAGTTCACCTCGTACCTCTTCGTTCCCTCTTGCGAGGAGAAGATTTGTGGGCTTTCTGGCCTGATCATGACCTCCCGCAATCTTCCAGTCTGAGGATCGAGATATGATCATTTTTCTACGACCCTTAGAACTCAAGTTGTTTACAATGAAAAATAAAGTAGTTACTTAAATAAATCAAAATTATACTTATACTCTTTGAAAAGGGAGCGAATATATTCCTATCAATAGAGAGTTGCATAGTCCTGCGAGGCCTCCGATCCTAACAAATAAAGAAATCAAAAATAAATCGAACCTATTAAATTCTATAACACTATTCTAATGTACCTTTGGTCTAACAATATAAGAGTTTTTTAACCTTCTCACCATTTATTCCACTTCACATTCATACACAAAAAAAAAATCAGTCACTGTGGGCATTCATTCTAAAATTAAAAGCTGCTATAGAAGCCAAAGCACTCTAATCATCATCATTGAATCCTATCTATAAAATAAAACTTTCAGGACAATCGAGAAATCAAACTCTGAAACAAAACTTGGGAACTAGTGCCCTTGATATAATTAACCTATGCCTCATACAATCTCTTACATATACTTAAAATAATAATAATAAAAATAATGATTGTAAACAATCAAATAAACTGGGAGCTATACTATTATTAAAACTGTGCATCTAATTGTCCAAAATTGCCTTTTGCCTTGACACTAGGTGACTAAGCAGAGACAATTTATCATAGACTAGCACATGAAAAATTTTGGACGAACTAAACTTCAAGCGTTTTACCTCATTGCCAAGGGTCACCACTCTAAATCTTGCCATCCTTATTTCCCGTTTAAGGTTATTGGCGTTCTTCCTCTTTCTTCTGTCGCTCACCCTGCTCTTCAGTTAAACTCCCCGCTATTGGAAATATAGGGCTTTCAGATATCCAACCTAATGCCTTGGAATTAACAGCAGAGTTCTACATGGTTCTCCTATTCATTCTTTCTTAGATATAATTGCATTACGAACTCTCATTAGAAACCCCCTTTGGGCTACGATTTATGCACAAGGAATTATAGGGCTTTCAGATACCCAACACATGTCTTAAATATTCCCACTTAGGATTTGTTATAGGCACAGCAATTATCTTGAGCATCTAAGTCTTCGCCTATACTCAGAGTTGAACCAGGTTTCAGATACAAATCATACAAAAAAAAATTACCTTCATTTCTAAAACCCTATCGTTACTTTACGGTCTAGGATACTGCCTCCTGTAAACAGGTTTATTTGACAGCATCTTAAAGTTTGGGGCAACAATCAACTTACTCTATTATTATTTGTTTCCACTAAAAACTTTAAAACAAATACTGTTGAACTCACTTCAATCTTAAATTATATCTTGACACTAAAACAAATGTAACTCGAAAAAAAAACTGAAAACTCTGTGAAAAAAAAAGGTTTTGAATTCTCAAAAACAAAGAAATTTTGTGACTGAAAGGAGATTATAAATTCGTTATTTAATATAACCAGACGTAATAATTAGAATGTAATAATACATATAGATTAGTGCATACAGTCACTGCACTTCAGGCAGATCAGCCTATACAAACTCTTAGTGCATATTTCATACAATTTACAAATATTGGCCTCTAGGCTAAAGCCAAGACAAATTATCCATGAATACTACAAGCTAAAGAGTCAAACTTGCTCTATGAAGATAATAGAAGAGTAAGTAACTACCTCTCTTTCTACAGTAATTATATTGTCATTCTATCATTCTTCTATTGACTTTCAATTATCCTTTTATCATCTTTCTATAACTTCTCTATCATCTTTCTATAATCTTACAATCATTTCTCATCATCCTTTCTTTCATCTTTTTATTATCATCTCTCAATTATCTTTCCATCATTTATCTATCATCCTTTCTACCTTTCTATCATTTATCTATCATCCTTTCAGCTTTTTATCATTTATCTATCATCCTTTCACCTTTTCATCATTTATCTATCATCCTTTCACCTTTTCATCCCTCAGTAGTTCCCAACATGAAACCCTTCATCGGGATTTTGGTCCCGATCTATTACCATTCTTCATTGAAGCTATTCTGGTAGACTATCCCCTCCCCTGCCAGCTTTATGCAAAAGCCTAACATTCATTCAGGGCCAAAGCTACCTCAAATTTTCGAGGAAAATTCCTCAGGACCTGTTTCCGCCCCCTAATCTCCCCCTCGAGGAGATAAGCTCTTCCAGGGATGTATTGAAACCATGGCTAGCTATGGCAATATACAAATAGAGCTGCTAGTGTTGCTGCTTTTACTTCATATCAGAATGGAAATATTAATTGGTACTAGTATAATACTATTCTGACAGCCTATGATCTTTAAACATTTATACACACTCGGCGAGATAGTCACCTTGTAAAAAAAAAATCATAGCAATATTGTTGGATTTAATTACCAAGCTTATTATCATTGATGACATTTTATTGATATTGGACTACTCTGTTTTTTGTTGCTTTTGTTCGATAGCACATATATATTTTGATTGCTGTATTTCCCATTATATTTTTTCTTTCTATTATGTTATAATTGTAATATTTGTATGATTAAATAAAATCATTAATTAAAAACTCCTCCATTAATTAAAAACTCCTTCAATGGTTATGGGCCCAGCACTTCTTCCACCGCGCGAATAAAAAAGGCTTAAGTCGAGCGTCAACATTCTTGAAAAATAAAACAAATTTACCGAAAAGGTAAGATATACACATCTTCAGAAAATGGAGAATAGTGTACAAGTTCCCAAATTTGATGGGAAAAACTTCGCTTCTTGGAAATTTAGGATCGTATCAATTTTAGAAGGCAAAGAATTGGACGACCTTTTGGAAGGTGATCCACCAGAAGATGAAGTTAAATTCAAAGAATGGAAGAAGAAAGATGCTCAAGCTAAAGGTATCATCACATGTGCAATGACTGACTCCTTAGTCGCCTTAATATTAAATTGCAAAACAAGCAAAGATATTTGGATAGCGCTGCATGAAAGATATGAAGGAGATAAAAAGAAAAGGATTATTAAGGCCCGAAACGACGTTTCAAGATTGATAATGAAGAAAGAAGAAAATTGGGAAGAATATCTCTACAGAGCAGAGAAGCTATTAGAACAAGCAAGAAACCTTGGTGCAGAAATAGAAGATCAAGAATTCACCACTTCAGTGATCAGAGGACTACCCCAAAAGTACAACCTTGTTGCACTTCAACTGAATTCCCAAATGAAGGTAAGCATTTCTGATCTTAAAAATTGCTTAAAACTATACCATGAAAGATTCACTCATGAAGAAAAGGAAGGAAATTCCAAAGCATTCAATACAATACATAAAGAATCTTTTTCAAACAGTAAGCATTTCCACAAAAATATAAATGGTAATAAGCCTATTTGTTTCATTTGTGCTAAGCCTGGCCACAAGGCTATAGAATGTTGGCATAATTCTAAAAATAAAAGAGGGAGTGAAAATAAACAAACCTCAAAGAATAAACCTGAACATCAAAATAAGGCAAAATTTGTAAATTTGCAACCTGAGGAACATGTGTCCAACATCAAAGAATATGAAACTACTCAACAACCTGAAGAATGGGTGATTGATAGTGGGGCTAGCTGTCACATGACATCAAATAGAGATCTATTAAAGGAAGAAAGAGAGGTTCACAAAACAATAAAACTTGCAGATGACTCTGAAATAATATCCAATGCAGAAGGAGCAATTGAAATTGAAGGACATAATAAATTGATTAGGCTTAATGATGTCCTATATGTTGAAAAATTGTCAGGTAACTTAATGTCTGTTAACAAACTGGTAGATGACAATAAAAAGTACTTTTTGATAAGGATGGAGGACATATAATGGAGGAAGATGGAGAGGAAATTTTGATGGCCCAAAGAATAAATGATTTCTACATAATCAAAACATCAGCACCAGAAGAAATTCCATCACAGGCTTTAAAGGCTACTCTTCATACCTGGAATGATTGGCACAAAAGATTGGGACACCTAAATTAAGAATACATGAAGCAAATGTTGAAGAATAATTCAGCTCACAATTTCAATACCCAATCACAGAATATGGACACTTGTCAAGTTTGTATTCAGGCCAAACATCCTAGAACACCCTTCAAACCAGTCCTATATCCTCAATCTACTAGACCATTGGACTTAATACATATTGATTTGATTGAACCTATTCAAGAGGAATCAATTGGAGGTGCTAAATATGTATTAACACTTGTTGATGACTTTTCTAGAAAAATATTTGTAGAATTTCTCTCATCCAAATTGGAAACTTTTGACATCATCAGATCTTTCATTGAAGAAATTGAAAAGGAAAAAGAAATCAAAGTCAAACAATTAAGATCAGATAATGGAAAAGAATTCACAAATCATCAAATGACTCGATATTTAAAAGGTAAAGGCATAAAGCACCAACTGACAAATGTTTACACACCCCAACAAAATGGTATCTCAGAAAGGTATAACAGAACACTGATTGAAGGAACAAGAGCTTTGCTGATAGACTCACAACTTCCATTGAGATATTGGGCAGAAACAATGTCGACCTTTGCTTATTTGAAAAATAGAACACCTTGTAAAAAATTGGGATGGATAACTCCTGAAGAGAGATTTTCAAATAGAAAGCCAACTGTAGCTCATCTAAAGATATTTGGATGCATAGCTTACTACTATGTACACAAGCACAAAAGAGGAAAATTTCAACCTACAGCCAAGGCTGGAATATTTGTTGGCTATTCAAGCACAAGAAAGGCTTGGAGACTGTAATATAGTTAATATCGTACTCGGCAACACAGTTGAGTTTGATATAGAATGTAAACAAAAGGACTAACGCTATCTAATACTAACAACAATCCTGTAAGTAAATAAATATATCTAATACCCCAATAAATAAATCTTATAATACGTTTGCTAATTACATTACGTAAACAAAGATTTTACATGGTGTCAGAAGTTTAAATTTTAAAATAAATAAAAGTAGCGTATTTCGCTAACCCTAGTTCTAAACTGAAAGGGTTAACAAAAGTTCCAAACTTAAAAATAAGCGGAAATAAATAGCTTTGAGAATAATATTTAAATAACTAACCATGGAGGCACCAAAACATTTTGACCCTAATAGAGAAAGGTGGGAAGATTGGCTTCAACAATATTCTTGGTATGAAACTGCTACGGAGATGAAAAAGAAAGAACCAGAAGTTCAAGTCGCGTCGTTCATGACAATAATAGGAAGCGATGCCCAAAAAATTTACCGTACATTTGTACTATCTCCAGAAGAAACTAAAAAAGTTGAAGAAATCAAAAAACGTTTCACCAACTACTTTTTGCCAAAAAAGAATTATACCATGGAACGTTATAACTTTAATAAATTACAACAAAGCATGGTTGAAACAATTACAGAATTTATCACAAGATTGCGCCTACAAGCATCAAAGTGCAAGTTTGAAAGTTTGGAAGATGAACTAATCAAAGACAGGGTTGTTGTTGGTATTCATGATGACCACACAAGAGAAAAACTTCTAAGTGATCCTGATTTGGACCTGGATGAGGCAATACAAATATGTATGGCTGCAGAAAGGACAAACTGTTGGGACACGTTTTTTGAAACCATACCCCAACAGAAGGCGTATGTATAATCAAATCAAATGGATACATGACTTCCCTCCCACATAGACTTACAGACCACTTTTTGCCCAGAAACCTAGACAATTGATGACACCAGACTTCCATGCCGAAAGCTGATGCCTGGTGAAGAAGACACCAGTGACATCCAGAGACATCCGCGCTGGAAGCTGTTGTTTCATATGTACATATATTCCCCTCACCAAAAATTTAGGTAAAGGTGACCAGAAAAAAAAATGGAGAAGGAAGATCTCTAAAGGACTGAACCTTATAAAATATCCTTCCCGAGAAAGGAAAGCGTTATATTACAGTTCAAGTGAAAAGGGGCCTGTGTCGATTTTTAGCTAAGACGGAGGGGGGGCGATATATATATACCGTCCCGAGAAAAAGGGAGGATAGTATTTCAATCCATGTGGAGGGGGGGCCTGGCGTCTGAAATTTTACACTAGGGCCGTGGCTGTTTCTCTCTTTAGATTTTTTTTTTGTTTTGGTAATACTATTGTTGGCTTCCGTAGGCGTTTCTTACTGGGAAAAAGAAAGAGAGGATTCAATGAAATAATTTAGTAGCGTTTATTAAAACAAAAACATGATAGTGAACAACACATATAACAGAGAGTACCATCGTCTTCCGGGTATTCCTTCTACTGGGGAGCTCGGATTCTATATTCTGTGCGTTTATAATCTGTTTATCTGTGGCTCTCTGGTCGGGATGGCGCCTACATTCGGCCATTCCTGGATTTCAATCGTCCTCGATTGAACCTTGCGTTGCAGGAACGTCGTGGGTTGCGTCGGGGGGTATCTTCTACTTCTGGCTCCTCGTCCAGACTTTCTTCTGTAGCTGAATCATCTTCTTCACTGTGCCAAGACTTCAGTTGACTGATATGGGCCGTTGTCGTGTAGAACCGTCCACTGGTTCTTTCGCTTAACTGAGTCACTCTATACGTGTCGCTTGGCAGAACCTCGGTAATTATCAAAGGTCCTCGATATTTGGGTTGTGCCTTGGTTGGTTCACCCGTCGTTTTGGGTACATGCCTCATCACTACAATTTCTCCTACTTCGAATTGGATTGTACGGCACTTCTTCTTATCATAGTATGTCTTCATAATTTCTTGTTTGTTCTCAATTTGGGTTCTCACACTCTCTTGAATTCTATCCGGCTCGGTCCATGGGTCCACGTCTTCGTCGGCTAATCTTCTAAGTATCCCATCGTGGAATCGAGGGGAATAGCCGTGTAGTGTTTCGAACGGTGTTTTATTCGTCGTCTTGTTCACCGCATTGTTCAGGTCTCGCTCTACCTCCTTGATCTTCAGGTCCCAATCCTTCCGTCGCGGATCCTCGATACTGGTTGCTATAGTGGACAATACTGTTCGGTTCACTCTTTCGACCATCCCGTTCCCTTGCGGATGTTTCGTAGAGTTCAGAGTATGATGTATTCCATTTCCTCGACAGAATTCTTCAAATTGCCTTGAGGTAAAACATGACCCTCTGTCGCTGATGATCTTGTCGGGTAGTCCGAAATCATTCACAAAACTTTTCATTACCTTCAGGACGTTCTGCGTCGATGTATTCCTTACAGGGCTTAATCGGACAAATCTTGTCAGATTATCGACAATCACTAAAAGTTCCTGGTTACCTTTTGTACTTCTCACGAAGGGGCCTACGTGGTCCATGTGTACGATGGAAAACGGTCTCTTGCCTGACTTAATGGGATGTAGGAAGCCTTGTTGTTTTCCACCGGGAACTTTGTTAAATAGACACTCGAGACACATAGCCACATGGCGTCGAACGTACCTCTTCATTGAAGGAAACCAGTACAATTCCTTAATTTTGTTGACAGTCCTATCAGTCGCAAAATGTCCCATTAGATCATGGAATTTGACAACTAAGCTTTTCCTCATACTTTTGGGTATAACATACAGGGCTCGTTCCTCTTCTCCATTTTTCACCATGCGGAAAAGTCTGCCTCCTTTGTAGCTGTAGTCTTTAATTCTATTTTGTTCTCCTACTGTCCCATCACACGGGTCCTTTCGAAAGATCTGGATCAGGTCTCTCAATTCAGGGTCGGAATGCTGAATCATCAAGATTTGTTCTTCCAGTGTGATTGTGAGGCACACTTCAAGGTTTTTCTCCACGATTTCCTCCATCGTGTCTCTAGGGTCGTCGACTGGAGCTCTACTCATTCCGTCTACGTGGGCCATCTTCTCCCCTGGTTTATGTCGAATTTCGAAATCGTATTCCTGAATCAGATTGTACCATCGCGCTATCTGAGGATTTGTAGTCTTCTTCGCGTTCATGTAGACCAGTGCTTGGCAATCTGTAACCACTGTAAACTTGATTCCTACGAGGAACTGACGTAGTCGATCCAAGGTCCACACTATCGCCATCAGCTCCAATTTGCTTGAGTGGTACATCTTCTCGGCCTCTGTTGTCTTCTTGCTCACACAGTAGACCAAGCGCCATTTGCCGTCTTCGTCCATCTGTAGCACCATTCCTGCTAATCCCTCAGCACTCGCATCGCAATGTACTTCTGTCTTGAGTTCAGGGTTGTAATGAGCTAGTACCGGATATTCGACCAGATCCTTTCGTAGTCCTCCAAATGACCTTCGCTGTTCTTCCTTCCATTCAAATTGTGAACCTTTCTTCGTAAGTCTGCTTAGCGGTTCTGCTTTCCTCGCGAAGTCCTTTACAAATCGTCTGAAGAAGTTCGTCAGTCCCAGAAAGCGTCGTATGTCGTGGACATTCTTGGGTTCTGGAAATTCTTCTATCGCCTTGATCTTTCTTGGGCCTGGCTTAAGTCCGCCTGTACTGATGACATGCCCTAAGAACTCAACTTCCCTCCTTCCGAACTCACATTTGGAGGGTTTCAGTGTCAACTTCGCTGATCTTATTCTTTCGAGGACTTCCCTCAACCTTTCGATCATCTCCCGCCAATCCTTTGCCGGGATAATCACGTCGTCGAGATAGCAGAATGCCTTCTTGTTCAGCAGCGGACCTAGGACAGTGTGCATCAGTCTTTGGAATTCAGCTGGTGCGTTGGCGAGTCCAAAAATCATCCTTTCGAATTGACCTGTATCATCTGGGGTGATGAATGCTGTCTTTAATTTTGCCTTATCGGTCAGTGGTATCTGCAGGTATCCATGCGCCAGATCCAGAGTGGTGAAGAATTTCGCATTCCTTAGGCCTTCCAGAAGGTCGTCTATCCTTGGTAATGGGAACTTGTCCTTAACTGTTTGAATGTTGAGTCTCCTATAATCTACCACCAGACGATGATCTCCAGTTTTCTTCCTCACAAGTAGGACGGGACTAGCGTAGGGTGATCTAGTTTCCGTGACTATTCCATTGTCCTTCCACTCTCTGACAATCTCCCTGATTGCTTCGCGTTCACTTGCAGTCGTCTTATACGGTCTCAGACAGACTGGCTTGCTTCCATCAACCTCCTTAATGTCCATCTTGGTGACATCGGTGCACCCTAATTCCTCCATGCCAAGAGCGAAACAGTCTCTATACTCGTTTACTACATCTAGGATTTCTTGTCTCTCTTTCGAAGTCAGAGAATGATTGACGTTGATGTCCTCAGGCAGTATGGGGCGCTTACGTTTCATTTGGTCTTGTCCTTCCCTCTTCTCTTCATTTTTAGTCTGAAACGAATCCTCTGCGACGTCCAGGTTAACAACAATATCATCAAGGTTCAGTAGTTCAACTCGCCCTACACATTGGTTCTTCCTTACTCTCAACTTGCCCTTGCCAGCTGAGATGATGGGTACGGTCGTCTTTCCATCGACCACTTCCAATAGGGAATCGACACAGGCGTCATCTACTCCTGTGAACAATACATATCCGTCCTTTACCTCGTCTGTGATTGCACTTGTAAAGTTAATGGAGTCGCTCTCCAACTGAACAGTTTCGGTTGCTCTCAGTTCGATGCGACGCGACTTGATTTCTTCTTGCAGATTAGCAAACGGAAATTCGGATGAATAGCCAATATGCAAGTTTTTACCAATTCTGGCGAAGGATACGTAGGGCAGATCTGTCCATGTTCTTCCAATTAATAGGTCATAGGGTTGGGCATCATCGTTGACAATGAATACAGTGATTTCCCTTCCGACGATGCCATCAATCTCCAGGTCGACTGTCGTCTTCCCAACGGTCCTGGCAGCTGGTGCAGTCTGGTTACCGATGCCGTACAGACTAGTCGAGTCTGGTTCGATGTCGACGCTGATCCTCCTTGCGACCGATTCTCTCATTAGACAACTGCTGCTCCCGGTGTCTATCATTGCCTTCACGGTTTCCTTGTTGTCGATCTTGAACCTTCAAATATACATCTGGCGGGACAGTCTCCAGTCCTTCGACTTCCAGGTTGGCTACTTTTAGTCCTTCTTTGGGTCTTGTGCAATTCCTTTCCTTGTGTCCCGTTTGACCGCATCCTCGGCATGTCAACGTAGTCCTGGGTGCTGGGCAGTCTCTGGCAATGTGTCCAAACTGATTGCAGTTGAAGCACTTCGGTTCTCCCTTGTCGTTTCTGATCGTACGGTTGACCATTCTCCTCAAGGTGTTAGGGTACGTTTCACTGATTTCGTTCCTTGCAGCGTCTTGACCCGAAACATTCGTTCCTTGTTTAGTCTCTTTAACTTCGCTTTGGTTGGGGAATCTCGCAGATTTCTGCTGAAACGACGGTGGTATGAGGTGTTTCGCATTCCAATGCGGAGGTCCCATCTCGGTGCGAACATTTTCGTACTCGTCCAGTTTATCCGCCAACTCATCTGGGTTGTTTAACTTGGTCCAGTCGTCAATGAGATGATTACGCAGCACATTTGGAACTTTTTTCTTTAGCTGGTTATTGACGGACAAATCCTTTAGGGCGTCGAAATTTTCCACGTTCATTCCTTCGATCCATTCGTTGAAATATCCTCGCAATTCGGAAGCGAAGTCTCTCCAGGAACCCTTTTGAGATCTCTCATGCTTCTCGAATTTTTGTCTGAATTGTTCGGGGCTCAACTTGTACCGTTTTAGGAGCAACCTTTTCACGAACCTATAATCGCCGCTTTGTTCTTCTGTCTCCCGAGCGATTAATTGAGTCATTTCGTAAGGTAGCTATACTAGGAGGCTGAACGCCCATTGGTCTTCATCCAATCCTAGTCGCTTTGCCTGTCTTTCGAAAAGAATTAGGTAAAAACTCAAATCATTGTCCTTCGACTCGTACTTGGGCATCAGTTTACGTATCTCGTAATGTGCGTCATTGCTGGTACTTCGAGACGTATCGTTGTTTCCGCGTGTAGTCTGGATGCGCAGCTTCTCAAGCTCGAATTCCATTACCATTTATTCTTTTCGTTCCCGTTCGATTCGTTCCCGATCCTCGATTCGTTTCCGATCCTCGATTCGTTCCCGCTCCTCGATTCGTTCCCGATCCTCGATCAGAGTCTCCAACAGTTGCTTTGCGAACTCTTCTTCGTAAGATTGGCTATTCAAAATAAGGTGTTTTAAGTCGACGATCCTGCTCTCTGGCGGTACTACCTCGCCGAGTTCATACGCCAACTTGCTCAAATCGCATTTCCTTACTTTCGCTAAATAAGTCATGTTTTTCAAAAGGAAAAATAAACAAAGCAAAAAATTTTAAAATAAACAAATAAAACTGACTAAACCAGATACGTACTGTTTCAATTATTTCTTTAAACGAAATCAACTTTTCTTTAGTAATTTTGAGACAATACTTTTTTTTTCTTTTTACCGCGATACTTTGCGATAATACTTTTTATCGAGATGATTTTGCAATAATACTTTTACCGCGATACTTTGCGATAATACTTTTATCGAGATGACTTGCAATAATACTTTTACCGCGATACTTTGCGATAATACTTTTGTCGAGGTGACTTGTAATAATACTTTTAGGAATAGGTAATTAAATTTCGTACATACCATGCAACTCCTCTTACGTTGATCGGTCACCGCGCCACGTCCTTCTCGTTTCCAAATTATTCCAGTGAATCTTCAATTTTCTTCAGGACCATCCCACTTCTGAATTTCTGTTGGCTTCCGTAGGCGTTTCTTACTGGGAAAAAGAAAGAGAGGATTCAATGAAATAATTTAGTAGCGTTTATTAAAACAAAAACATGATAGTGAACAACACATATAACAGAGAGTACCATCGTCTTCCGGGTATTCCTTCTACTGGGGAGCTCGGATTCTATATTCTGTGCGTTTATAATCTGTTTATCTGTGACTCTCTGGTCGGGATGGCGCCTACACTATATGTTCTATTTTGATGGGAGAGGCCTGGGGCGTCGATGAAATTGTATACTGGAGCCGTTGGCCATTTTGATTGGTGTTTCTTTCAGCGAATGAAAACGGAGAGAGACATGAATAAAAGAGGGTTTCTTGGCCAAAAGGCAGATTGAATCGGAGTCGCTCAGTGAGAGGACAGTTTTCAGACGGGAGACCAGACCTTTGCCGGCACTTTCGAGAAAAGGTAAGCCATTTGTCATTATGACTTAGCGCCCCCCCCCTTTTTTTTGTGTAGTAACCAACCTAGATTTCGCATGGGCCCTAAAGGGCTATAAAGTAACTTCAGGTCACCTCTATCTAAATTTTTACTATGTAAATAGCATATCTCGTCAGTATAGACATGTTCCCAAATTTTAATTTATTTAAATAAATATCTAGAGAAATTTTCTTGTTTCCTCTCATACATATTTCATTCCTTTTGCTTTATGGTACTACCCCCCCACACCTTAATTTCACAAAGTGTACAAATTATAGAACAACCGACTCTGTTGAAATAGAGTTGTGTACTATATCTTTGCTGTGATATATTGACACAGCAACAGTTGCAAAATTACGACTTTATTAGGGCTACTTTGAGGGTAATTATCTGTCAGGTTTTAGTGATGTTTGTACTTTTGTGTTTCAGTGCGTTATTCCATCATATTTACCATTATACCATATTTTCTGATTCCTCGGGCTATTTTTACGCTGTTAGGAGGGTACGGCATGATGCAAACAGATTTGTATGTTTGACTATTGTTTTTGTTATTTGGGTTATAAAAATGCCTTAATGTGAATCTATTTACAGTTGATCTGTAGAAATTATAGAGATCTGTTGCTATAATTTTCCTCTATGAAATAGCTCCCAGCGTCTTCAGTGGGTTGCTAAACCTCCAGAAGGAGTCTTTTATAGATTGCCCAATTTAATAACGATTTCATGGGTTGTCTGATGAAATTGTATACTAGTGTCGTGGTTGTTTCCATCTTTAGACCTTTGTCCTGACAATATTATATGCTCGATCCCTGCTTTAACTCAAACTCTTAATCAATTACAGAGTTTCCCCCGTTTTTTTTTCTTTATTTATCCTGTTTGCACAAATTGCATTACATGTGATGATGTAAAGACATATGTCGATAGTGTATCATTGACAGCTGTGCTTCTATTATACAACATTAAGGTCTTGCTGCGGGTTATATACATGGGGTTGTTGGCCTAAATTGCTATATATATATATACTTAAGTAAGGAAACTTTAATAAGTCACATCGTGTATCCTCCCTTTTCATCTATCCAAACCAGGGAACGCAACAATGGCGCCCGCCGCGGGGCTCGAATTTAGTATATGTTTCATCCCCTATATTTTAGAAATATATACCTAATGAAAGGCCATACTATTTTTAAGTATTGGTGAAGTAGTCCACGCATCCTGAGATTAACAGTCTATTATAAATCGTGAATTTTAATTTATGCTTTCCGTTTCACTGGCATTTTATCAGGCAATGAAAGTTATGTTGAGTCGGTGTATACCGCATCTCTCGCCGCTGTCTTTTACGATTCACATTGTTTGTGGCAAAACCTTAATATTTTCATTGATTTCTGATATCAAAGTAAAACGTTTATGGGGATGAGTATCTTTTATTCTGGTCTTCTCAAGCTTTCGAGCTTGTCCGCCCTCCTACAGGAGAAACATATACAATATATCAAGAAAATATAACGTCGCCTGATGCTAAAACTATTATGATTCTATGTACATATATATATATATATAGTGTAGAAACTATATAACAAAATTATAACAGTGATTCTAATTTTAAAACTTAAGGAGCAAACTGATAATAATGATAACTTATATCAGTTAGATTTGATTAGATTAGCAAGCTAAATCTAAATTAATTATAATAATAAATAGTTATTTAATTTTATAGTCCAGTTTTGTATTAAGATTATCTTCACTATTATGATCATTTAAATTCAAATTATAAAATTTGTAAAATGTTATTAATTTGTAGATAGAGAGAGAAAAAAAAAATTATTTTATATATATATATATATACAATAGGAAGTTTTGCATATTATTTGTTTTCTTAAGACTTTTTTTTTTTTGGTTAAGGTATTTACACATATTCTACTATTGTTTGCTATATTCTATGAATTATCTTATAGGTTAGAAATTCTATTATTTAAGTAGTTTTATAATAGTTATTGGCTATTACATATAAGTTACTTATATTATTGTTGATATTATTAGCTGGGACTAGGATATATTGTGTTATATGTTTCGGGCAAATCTATTTTCTATTAATGCTATTGTGTTTTCTGAATAATAGAGAACCAATTATAAGCCTTTGATATTTGCTGTTTATGTTATTGTAATATATTCTAGGTTCTCCTAATGCGAAAGTGTGACCTGTTCCTTTGCAGTATTGGAAAATTAGAGACCTATTGCCTTGATTAATAACGTTGCGTCTATGTTCATATATTCTATTGCTGACTCTCCTTCCTGTCTCCCCTGCGTATTTGGCTTGGCAGCTGTTACACTCTACGGAATATATTGCCTTTTATTCTCTGTTTTGGTTAGTGGGTTTTATGATAGTAGGATTATTTTTAGATAGTGGACTTTTATGGTGGAGCCTATGTTAGGGGAATTACAGTAATATGTTTGGATGCCAGAGTTTCTTAAGTAGTTGGCTATTGTTATAGATGTTTGTGAGTATGGAATGTAACATATCGCCCTATAGATATTTTGTGGTTTTGTTTATTGGGTTATTGATAGTTATACTTTTGTGGAAATGTTGTAATATAAAGGTGGTTTGGTATCCTGCTTGCTGGACATTATTTATAATGTTCTGTGTCTCAATCATTTTGAATTCTGTTGCGAGCACCATTGATTACAATTTCTTTATTTTACTTTCTCAAATTATTATATACAGTATGAGAAATGAGGTTGGATTGCCATGGTTCAAATTTAGAACGGTGATCAGTGTTTTACAGTAGTCTACTGAAATGACTTAGCATTTTTTTTTCATCATAGCTCTGATATAATTTCTCACAGCAGAGGTGAGTTCTGATAAATATTGCTGGATACAAATATCTTAACTTCATTTTAATAGTGCTTTCTATCAAATCATACTAGCCTGTGCATCCAGATTAGGGCTAACATGCTGAATGATAGTTAATCGATTTTATTTTTTTAACGCATAGTGGATTGGGAGAGTGGCAGATATATGAGCCTTAAGGTGAAAATAGAATTGAAGATCCAGTTAGCGTACCCGTGAAGAGAGAAGTTTGATCACCATAAAAAGGCGCGTCAGGCAACCGACTTTTTTTTTTTTCATGATGCCTCCAACTGCATATGATCTTAAATATCCTGTATACACCCTGACAAGGGAAGGTTATCCTGAATTGACAAATGTATAATTTTTTGTCTTTAGTAGAGATTTCCAAGATTCTATTTCTGAAACATTTTTTTTTTGGATGAAGACAAATAAAACCATCTTGATAGTATTGAATTTTACAGTAAATATTTGCCAGCAGAAGGCATGATGAGATTACATGAAATTTAAACCAGTTATATGCTTAGTATGTTTCTTCAGCTGTAATTTGACACAGTCATCAAATGAAGAAATAGGCAGTACGCCATATCTTGATGCTGGACACTTCTGTGTCAGGAAGGTGTAGTTAGTCTGTTTAATGAGAATTTCAATAATTATCGAAATTTAGCAGATTATCATTGGGGATTTGAACAACTGTCTTGAAAATTTTTGAACAGCCTGAGTAGATAAAGGAATCCTGGAGTTAGAGTGGAGAATTAGTAGTACAGACTGACCACTCGACGCAGATAACTCTAGGGAACAATTATTGTGTTAATCCGCCGTAGACAAGAAGAACATTGATTCTCAGGATATTCGATAGGCAGAATTTTGAGAATTGATAAGGTCATGGTTAAAGTTTACACAGGCATATGGGAGTAAATACAGTGATTTAAACAAGATAAGAGGCAGCCTTGTGTCTTAAATACTTTCAGTGGAAGCAGATGCCACTGCAAATATTCAGGTCTAATAATTTCCAAATTTGAAGTCATGCATGACGGGTTAGCACGGGATTGACGCCTGAACTGGCTTTCACTGGGATTAATCGAGCTTGCGAAAGAACTAGAAGAAGTGTGACATGTCACGCCACTGTACTAAATTAATAATTGAGAAGATTTATGTTGAGCCAACTGAAATTAGTAAAGAATTAAGAGATTAAGGTCTTATTCTTTGAGTTTTACACTAATTTCAATTACGCGATATGGACGGCGTTATAAGTTGGGTGGAAATGATTCGGCCGCAATGGGATGGTCTCCTGGAGGTGGTACGATCAAATACTACTTATTGAATGCCGGGCGGGATCGCATGAAGCATTAAATGACATCAAGAAATGCTTAAAGAAACACCCTAGAAGATTGGGGATCGACAAAAATGACGACATGGAAAATGCTCAACATTGTACATTGGCAGCAAAATGATATCTTGCTATTGTATGGACGACCACTCCTTCCTGAAATGTGCAGCGGATGTTAGTCCCAGAATTAGGTCCTTTGAGGCGACACTTTCCTTTGCAGATGACATAAAGACGCATGACAAAACAGCACATGAGCATTTAAACTAACTTCAATTCCTGCCATTAATTAATTTAGTTGACCAATAGCTATAGAACCGCTGGAGACCTCCATACCCTGTGTGAATATTTTAGTGAGAAATGAGCGATTCAATTCTATGAGCCATGAGGTATCCTGTAAGATCAGAGCTGTACCCCATTCAATTTTTTTTAATAGTAGCCAGTGCGAGATATTTCCAGAATGTTTGTTTCTTTTTCTAACTGTCATATAATTCGGAAACTAGAAAACTACACTATTTTGATACAGTTTACATCTAGCATCCATGTGAACTAAATATGACTATTGAACGTAGATTGTAGATTAATGAGCGAGCCAACCTAAAGAGAACGAGTTTAATAGGCTTACAATCAGTAGTTGAAACAGACTATTCGCACAATTTTGTTATGTTCTCCCTCTAGCTGATCTATGACATTATAGATTTTTTTTAACAAGGTGACTACCCCGTCGAGTGTATATGAAGGTATAAAGGTTTAAAGGTCATAGGCTGTTGGAATAATAATACACTAGTAATAATTATAGTTCATTCTGATGTACAGTAGAGGCAGTGAGAACAGCGCCTCTACCATCATGGCTAGTTAGTTTCAATACACCCAGAAAGAGCATTGATCTAAGATTACTATCCACCCACATGGATGAACATGTACCTCTCCCATTTCCTTCCCCTTTGGGCCATGAACCCATCTTTCACCCCTCGGTTCCCTGCCCCCATTAATACATGAGATTCTCTTCTCCAATCCCCACTACTAATCTGGAATATTTCAGACAGCAGACTGAGAGAGAACTGAGAGAAAAGGCTGAGAACTTTCAATAACGGGGACTTAGTCCTAGTGGAGAGAATGCATGAGACGAAGGGGCGTCACAAATTTGAGCCAAGGTATGGGGGTCCATATGAGGTACTAAGAAGAGCTGGTGATACTGTATATCTCTTGAAGAATCTAGAAACTGGGAATTTGGATAAATACCATATAGATAGGTTAAAACAATACCATATACCAATTAGGATTTTCCCCACAGAGGAGGAGGAAACTAGTGATGGTAATTCAAGTCAAGGTTCCAGTGATGAAGATCATTGGATTCATCTTACAGGTCCAGCTTATCTCCCTAATAGGTCCGTTAATGTAGTGGTTCCACAAGGGGTGACAACCAGAGCGAACTCAGAAGTAATGAGACGAGGGGAAGTTGACAGAGTTAGTGTGAACAGTTTAACCTTACGCAGGTCTACAAGGGTGAAAAGGCCCACACAGTGTAAATTCTGCTTAGACTGTCGCCACTAACTAGGATTTTGGAGTGTGTACGGAGAATCAGCTCGATAGAATGAGAAGTTTAGAGATTTCAACCTTTTTTTTTTTCATTTAAAAACCTTTTTTTTTTAAAGTAGAACTTCATTAGGATTCCTTTTTTTTTCTATACAAACTATTTCTTGTTAAAACCCGAGTTTCAAAGACCAATGAGAATAATGTATACCATTGTGAATTAAATATTTAGTGTAAATCTGAAATTTTAGTTATTATCAGGAGTAATAGGTGAAGGAAGGTGTAGGAAATCACAACTTAGAGGGAGGCTATGTCTAAAACAACAAACCTAATAGGCATCCTATGGCTTGTGTTGGGTAATTCAGAAACCCTATAATCCCTGGCCTTCAGGTAGTAGCTTTGAAATAGGTTTCTAATGAGAACATGGAAGGTCAATCTCTCAGAGTGAAGTTGTGAAGTATAGGGACCCTAGGTCAGGGGTAGAAGTTAAGTAGGCCCAAACTGTAGTCGATCCTTGGAAAGCACTTGAGAATGTTAGTGTTGGGTAGTGAATCGTAAACCCTATAAATCCATCTTTCAATAGAGTGCTGAGGTCGGACTACTGCAAAGGGGGCAGACGCACGAGGAAGTAAGAAGAAAGTGACTTCACCCACGGTGGCTAGGGGAGAGACTCAACCCGCTTTTATGAGGTGTCACGCTTAATGGTCCTTTATTCGCCATTATAATTTGTGTATGTCTTTATATAGAATTGTCGTGAAAAGTCGCTTGGTGTCAAGGCAAGGGCAGTTTTTGAAGTTACACTGATTTTTTTTAGTAAGTTAGCTTCCAGATTATTTAGAATTGTTAACAATTATTGTTAACAATCATTTATCGAGTATAAAATATTAGTATATATAGAGCTTGTACAGAGGCATTTTCTTTTGAGTAACCTAGGGCTTTAGTTCCCAATTTGTTTTTATTTTATTATTTTATTTGATTTCACATTGTGTCCTGAAAGATGTTATCATTTGTTAGGATCTATTGATATAGATAAATGAGTATTTTGGCCTTTGTAGCAGCTTTCAACCTTAGTTTGTATGCGTACCGCGAATGATAGGGGGGAAGGTGTATGAATGAATTGGTGCAATGAATGTAGAAAAAGGTTAAAAACTATTATATTGTGAGCCCAAATTACATTAGAATAGGGCAAGGACTTTAATAGGATCGATTTTTATTTTATTTTATTTTTTATTTCGAATTTTGTTAGGACCGAGAAGCCTCAAACAGGACAACTACAACTCTATATAGTTAGAAAATATTCGCTCCCTTTTTGTTAGGTCCCTCGTTAGGGGGTATAATTTTCCTTTGATTTTCTTTTATCTTAGTTTAGCTTGAATTCTAAGGATTGTGGATAAATGATCCCTATCCCGACCCTCAGACTTGGAGATAGTGGAAGGCAAGGATCAAGCCGAATTTCCCACTCAACTCCTCCTCGCAAGAGGAAACGAAGAGGTATAGATTGAATTTTATGCAGGATGGGGGATTTGTTTTAGCCATGCCGTATAGCCTGGGGTATAACGGCGCGACCTTGGGTAACCGATCTGACACCGTAGTTTCGACGCTTTTAGCGTGGCTGGAGCGAGGGTGTTCTAGACGGGAGGTCCTGTAAGATTGGCAAGTAGGCAGAGATTGCCCAGTTATTCTAGACGAAGTGTTTCCGTCTATTGAATTTTTTTTTGGTACCAGTTTGATCCCCCATAGCTAGCGGAAGTTTCTTCTAATAAAGGATTCGCCCTGCCATACGTTTTTGTTGGAACGAATTCGAGCATAAGACCGATTCGAGAGGTAGAATAAGTAATTATTAGGACCTTCAACGAGTTTAGACTCGTTCCATGTTAGGATAAGATTTTAAAGTATTAGTTAACTATAATGACCGCGAACGAGACGCCAGAACAAGCCAGTGAGTCAAAGTTTGAGAAGTGTTGTATTGAGGACAGTAGAATTAAGAGCAGTTATACAGGGAGTAGAATTCTGAAGGAATTTGTAAAAGAACCAAAATTTCAGATTGATAAAATTCAAACTTATAAGATGTAGATTTATAGGATTCAGGTCAATGAATAGGGAGTATATTGGTAGATGAAAGTAATATGAATTTCTTGGAAGGGGGAGGTAGCTGAACTGTACACACCCCAGAGACAAGGTAAACGGAGCCACAAACAAAATAGTAGAAATTGATTAGTCGCTCTGCCAAAACAGAAAATTTCTCTTCATACGGTTGTCACCCTAGATTCAAAAGGACTGTGTAGTTTAATAGAGGTCTGGGCTATGTTCCATTTGACCAAGATTCTGAATGACGTTCCCACCTGGGTTGAGAGTATTGTAACAGAGGAATCTAACACATAAGAGAAAACACACCCTCCAGTAGGATCGGGATAGACGAATATTACCCAGTGACCAACTCGTGATTCCAGACTGAATAAGATTGAAAACTTAACTGAGATACTAAACCTTGATCCTTCAGCGCACAAATATATATAAGGTGTTTTCATTTTCTTATTGAATAGGTTATTATTTTATATCATTTATATTATACTAGCGGACCCGCCCGGCTTCGCCCGGGTTTTACCCGAGTAAAAGTTTGTCTAACGAATCTCTCGATAAAGTGAACATTTTTTTCCCGGTCCCTTGAAAAATACTCGATAAGTTGAATAAAATCAATATTAATTGGTTCCCTCGGTAATTGGAAGTTAAAGGAATAGTATCTTGCCTTTGAATTGTATCATTATTCTTGTCTCAAATAAATTGCCGTGTCATCCTGAATTTTGTCTTTCCTAATTTTCTACATTACAAAATCATCGTATCATCATGATAATATTTAGAGCAGATTGTTGAATTATAACAGATAAATTATAATATTTATCTTGATTATTTCTAGGCGAAAAGTTATTTCAAAAATTTTATTTGCTAGAAACCTTCCCAGTACTATACTAAATAACTTCCCAAAGTTTCATGGCGATCCAATGAGTGGTTTGGTCAGGCATAAAGGACAAACAAACAAACAAACAAACAAACAAACAGACACACATACATTAATTTTTATATATATAGATTATAATCATATACTATTCATTTCAACAAATTTATTTCCTTTGATATTCATGATATTAGTAATATTTACCTGCCATGTTGCTTTTTTTTTTAACATGTTGTCGTGGCTTATTCTTCCATCAAGGCATGATCTATTTTATCCTTATTGTCTTTTATCCGCCTTACTTGTATATGTATATATATTTTGTCATCATATATAATTTTGTAGTGGTTTTCTTTATCATCTATCATGGGATGATTTTTATCATATTTAATCACTATCTGCATGATACGTGTTTTCTTCAATATATATATTATACCCATCATATAACATGGAAGGATTCATTTTATCATTACATATTTCGTGCCTTATTTAATAATTACTTCCACAATTTGTTTCTGTATTTTTTTTAATTTAGCAAAAGTCATCATGTCATAGGCTAATTATTATATACCAAGATATTTCTTTCAGCTAACTATAATTATCCTTTCCTTGATTGTATATGTATAACTATACCACACGAATGTCTTGATTGGTACTTAAATAAAGATGCTGGCATGTTTTAGGAGTTGGACTAGTCAGTTATTTCTAAACGACTTCTTGGCGCCCAATTTTTTTATATATAATATGTAATAGGGAAATGTTCTAACTGTATTGTTAACAGAAAGAAGGTAGCAATGAATCCAGCACCCCAAGAGGCAAGGATGGGGTTGAGAGGACTTACCACAAGGAAGGCCTACTCCTCAAGGCCAAAGAAGAAAGTGGAAGGGTGGTATATATACCCATGAATGGTAAGACAGATAACCTTGCTTACTTCCATACATATGATATGACTGTCCCCCATAACCTATGTTGATAACAGTGTGCTGACAGAATAATAACACATAAAAAAACCCTTTGCCAGGATGCGCAATGCCCACTAATGTTCGGAATAATAAACATCTAGAATGGCATACCATCATTTTGACTAGCCTTATCTTCCCTATAGGTTTCGGTACATCTGGCTTCACCTAGTAATGGAAAATGCATTTTGCTAGAAATGGGCCTGCTTTCATAGTAACTGATGAAAGGCAGATGAATAATGAGTAGCACAAACGCATTTGTCCATTACTTGGCAGGGGGAGGATTGTTGGGACACGTTTTTTGAAACCATACCCCAACAGAAGGCGTATGTATAATCAAATCAAATGGATACATGACTTCCCTCCCACATAGACTTACAGACCACTTTTTGCCCAGAAACCTAGACAATTGATGACACCAGACTTCCATGCCGAAAGCTGATGCCTGGTGAAGAAGACACCAGTGACATCCAGAGACATCCGCGCTGGAAGCTGTTGTTCCATATGTACATATATTCCCCTCACCAAAAATTTAGGTAAAGGTGACCAGAAAAAAAAATGGAGAAGGAAGATCTCTAAAGGACTGAACCTTATAAAATATCCTTCCCGAGAAAGGAAAGCGTTATATTACAGTTCAAGTGAAAAGGGGCCTGTGTCGATTTTTAGCTAAGACGGAGGGGGGGGGGGGCGATATATATATACCGTCCCGAGAAAAAGGGAGGATAGTATTTCAATCCATGTGGAGGGGGGGGCCTGGCGTCTGAAATTTTACACTAGGGCCGTGGCTGTTTCTCTCTTTAGATTTTTTTTTGTTTTGGTAATACTATATGTTCTATTTTGATGGGAGAGGCCTGGGGCGTCGATGAAATTGTATACTGGAGCCGTTGGCCATTTTGATTGGTGTTTCTTTCAGCGAATGAAAACGGAGAGAGACATGAATAAAAGAGGGTTTCTTGGCCAAAAGGCAGATTGAATCGGAGTCGCTCAGTGAGAGGACAGTTTTCAGACGGGAGACCAGACCTTTGCCGGCACTTTCGAGAAAAGGTAAGCCATTTGTCATTATGACTTAGCGCCCCCCCCTTTTTTTTGTGTAGTAACCAACCTAGATTTCGCATGGGCCCTAAAGGGCTATAAAGTAACTTCAGGTCACCTCTATCTAAATTTTTACTATGTAAATAGCATATCTCGTCAGTATAGACATGTTCCCAAATTTTAATTTATTTAAATAAATATCTAGAGAAATTTTCTTGTTTCCTCTCATACATATTTCATTCCTTTTGCTTTATGGTACTACCCCCCCACACCTTAATTTCACAAAGTGTACAAATTATAGAACAACCGACTCTGTTGAAATAGAGTTGTGTACTATATCTTTGCTGTGATATATTGACACAGCAACAGTTGCAAAATTACGACTTTATTAGGGCTACTTTGAGGGTAATTATCTGTCAGGTTTTAGTGATGTTTGTACTTTTATGTGTTTCAGTGCGTTATTCCATCATATTTATCATTATACCATATTTTCTGATTCCTCGGGCTATTTTTACGCTGTTAGGAGGGTACGGCATGATGCAAACAGATTTGTATGTTTGACTATTGTTTTTGTTATTTGGGTTATAAAAATGCCTTAATGTGAATCTATTTACAGTTGATCTGTAGAAATTATAGAGATCTGTTGCTATAATTTTCCTCTATGAAATAGCTCCCAGCGTCTTCAGTGGGTTGCTAAACCTCCAGAAGGAGTCTTTTATAGATTGCCCAATTTAATAACGATTTCATGGGTTGTCTGATGAAATTGTATACTAGTGTCGTGGTTGTTTCCATCTTTAGACCTTTGTCCTGACAATATTATATGCTCGATCCCTGCTTTAACTCAAACTCTTAATCAATTACAGAGTTTCCCCCGTTTTTTTTTTCTTTATTTATCCTGTTTGCACAAATTGCATTACATGTGATGATGTAAAGACATATGTCGATAGTGTATCATTGACAGCTGTGCTTCTATTATACAACATTAAGGTCTTGCTGCGGGTTATATACATGGGGTTGTTGGCCTATATTGCTATATATATATATACTTAAGTAAGGAAACTTTAATAAGTCACATCGTGTATCCTCCCTTTTCATCTATCCAAACCAGGGAACGCAACAAAACAAAGAAATAAAGGTCATGCAACAGCGTTCGGATCAAGAAGTATCAGTCATTAAAAAGAACTTCAGGCCAAAAAAGAATGTAACAATGGAAGAGGTTCCAAAATTAATAGACAATTGCAAAAAATGTGGCGGCACACATCCAATTAGAAGATGTCCTGCATATGGAAAAATTTGCAATAAATGTAAAAAAGCAAATCATTTTGCAAAATGTTGCAGATCAAATTTCAGGTATAAAAAGAAAATCAATACCTTAGAAGAAGAAGAAACAGAAAATGATGAATTTAGTCTTCAAATTAATTCATTGTCGGAATTCACTAGTGAACCAATGGAAAAAATCCAAATAAACACCACTGAACCTTTCAAAATAAAATTGGACACTGGAGCTCAGTGCAATGTCTTGCCTTGGAACATTTTCAAGAAAATAAATTCAAAACTTAACAGAAGTTCAGTGAAAAGTTTAAAATCATTCTCAGGCCACAGAATTAAGGTGGAAGGAGAAATTATTGCCTCATGCATAATAAACAACATCAAGGCAGACATTAAGTTCATTGTCACCAAAACAGGGACCACACCAATACTGGGCAGTGAATCTTGCTTTATGCTAGGACTACTCAAGAGAATAAATGAAATAAAACCAGTAGAACAAGAGTTTCACCAGCTGTTCAACGGAGATGGTTGCTTAAAGAATTTTGAATACAGAGCAGAATTCACAAAAGGGGACCACAAGTTGGAAATAAAACCACCCAGGAGAATACCCCTTAAAATAAAAGATGAGGTCAAGAAACAACTAGACTTAATGGAGAAAAGTAAGGTGATAAAAAGAATGGAAGAACCGACACCTGTCTCAAGCCACATGGTGGTAGTGAAACAAGGCGGGAAATATAGAATTTGCATTGATCCATCAGATCTAAACAAGATCCTGCTAAGAAGACACTACCCACTAAGAACGATAGAGGACATAGCTTCCAATATCAAAAATTCAAAATACTTCACAAAGCTTGACTTCTCAAAAGGCTTTTGGCAATTGAAGGTCGCTGCGGAAACACAACCTTACATGACCTTCGGCACACCTTGGGGGCGTTATGCTTTCCTTAGAGTCCCATTTGGAATTAAAACTGCCCCGGAGATTTTCCAGAATACCATATCCAAGATTGTAGAGAATATACCTGGTGTAGAAAACTCAATGGACGACATACTCATCCATGCTGAAGACATCCAAACACTGAGAGAAAGAACTAAAATAGTCATGACTACTCTTCAGGAAGCTGGAGCAAGACTCAATAAGGACAAGTGTGAATTTGAAAAAACAAAAATAAAGTTCTTGGGACATATCTTCACCAGTGATGGAATAAAAACAGATGAAGAAAAAGTCAAAGCCATTGACAATATCAAGTCACCATCAAACAAAAAAGAACTACAAAGAGTTTTGGGAATGGTTCAATACTTACATAAATTCATCCCAAATCTCTCAGAGATAACATACAGAATGAGATTGCTTCTGAAGAAAAACACAGAATGGCAATGGGACAGCTTGATGGACAAGGATATGGAAAGAATAAAAGACTTATTAAAACAAGCGCCAACCCTAAAGTATTATGATCCTAACAAAGATGTGGAACTTTCGGTTGATGCAAGCCAACATGCCATTGGAGCAGTCTTACTCCAAGAAGATCGACCAATTGCGTATGCTTCTTCTGCATTAAATGATGCTCAGAGGCATTACCCTCAAATATAAAAAGAAGCTCTGGCAATTAAATTTGGTTGTAAGAAATTCCATACCTATATATATGGTAAATCTCTCTTAATAGAAACAGACCATCGACCGTTAGAATCCATTTACAAAAAAACCAATGGATAAAATGCCACCAAGACTTCAAAAATATTCATGGAAATTAATCAATATGGACCAAATATTAAATACAAGAGTGGAAAGGAGCTCTTGATTGCAGACTTACTGAGTCGAGATTGCAAATCATATGAGATTCTAGAAGAAAATCCAATAGAAATCCTTTTAATTACTGCATTTGACAATAGATCAACAACCAACATCATGAAAGCTACAAAGGAAGATGCAGAATTACAAGAACTAAAAGAAACAATAATCCAAGGATGGCCAGACCAAAAGTCACTAGTTCCTCTATCTTGCAGAAGATATTGGAATATAAAAGATGAACTTTCCATTCATGAAGACCTAGTTCTGAGGGGAACCAAAATAATAATACCAGAATCAATCAAAAAACAAGTTCTCAAACAGATACATGAAGGCCACCTAGGCATTACTGGTTGTACCAAAAGAGCCAAAGACTCCATTTATTAGGCAGGAATGTCCAAAAATATCTCTGACATGGTAGAAAATTGCAAGACATGCATAGCTACACAAAGAGACAAACAAAAACAACCCCTAATGCTAAAAGAAATTCCTGAGCTCCCATGGGAAATTGTCGCATCAGATATCTTTCAATTTGAAGGGAATGAATACATTGTGATTATAGACAGTTATTCTGGATTCATAAACTTTGAACCTATTAACACCATAAATTCAAAAGATACCATTGGATTTCTCAAAAGAAACTTTAGCATACATGGAATTCCTAAAGTTCTGGAGACAGATAATGGAAGAAATTATGCTTCAAGAGAGTTTAATGAATTCAGCAACAAATGGAAGTTTAATCACAAGACTTCAAGTCAACATTACCCTAAATAAAATGGACTGGCTGAAAGAGCTGTGCAAATAGCAAAGAACATTCTTAGAAAATGCAAACAAAGTGGAGATGATATCCAGATTGCATTGCTCAACTATAGAAATACTCCAAGAGAAGACATGGGATCACCAGCACAAAGACTACTTTCAAGAAGAACAAAGACAATCTTGCCAATCAGCAAAGAATTGCTAAGACCTTGCATACAAAAAGATGTCACTTTAAAGCTAAGATGATCCAGAAACAAGCAGAAATTCTACTATGTCAAAGGATCAAGAGACGAACCAACTTTCAAGATCGGACAAGAAGTTTATTTAAGAGAAAACAGAAGAAACTGGAAACCAGCCACAATAGTTCGAGAAGATGGTCCAAGGTCCTATACAGTCCAGAACAACAAAGGACTCTACAGAAGAAACCAATCACATATTACAACTAACCAATCCCAAAGAGACCATGAAAGCATCCTTGAGCAAGAACCCAGTGGAAGTGCTTGTTCAACTTTGGAGCAAGATCAAGAAACTCAGCCTAAAGGTTCTGACAGGATGGAGCTGCAGTCGGAAATTGATAATCTAGCTGGAGAGGAGAAGACCAGAGAGGTGCGGAAGTTCACAAGAAGCGGTCGCCAGGTGAAGCCACCAAAAAGAATGGATTTATAAAAAAGGAGAGATGTAATATAGTTAATATCGTACTCGGCAACACAGTTGAGTTCGATATAGAATGTAAACAAAAGGACTAACGCTATCTAATACTAACAACAATCCTGTAAGTAAATAAATATATCTAATACCCCAATAAATAAATCTTATAATACGTTTGCTAATTACATTACGTAAACAAAGATTTTACAGAGACGAATTGATCCTGAAAATGAAAATGTAATTGAAACAAGAGATGTTAAATTTCTTGAAAATAAATTAGGAAAGGAAATACTAAACAAAAATGATTCAGATGACACTCAAAAATATTTCCTTTACAATTTTCCAGAAGAGACTATCCCAGAAACTTCTGAAGAAGTAGAAAATCATGATGATCATTCTCATTCTGATCTTGAAAATCAAGATGAACATTCTGAACTTCCTTACAATCTCAGACCAAATTTGAAAGATAAACTTTACTATGAGCTTTCTTCAGATGATGAACCTATTGAAGACAATGAAGACAAAGATCCCACCTATGATCCAGCTATAGGAGGACTCAAGCTTTCCCATGGAAACTTGCTACCATCATCTTATGAAGAAGCAATTAATCATCCTGATTCACCTTTGTGGCAACAAGCAATGGATAAGGAAATTCATTCTCTTCAGAACCATCATGTATGGGACCTTACTGAATTACCTCAAGGTGCTAAAGCAATAAAATCCAAATTGATATTTTCAAAGAAAATGGATCCTCAAACCAATCAGGAGATATACAAAGCAAGACTTGTTGCTTTGGGCTGCTCTCGGGAATATGGGACAGACTACACAGAAACCTTTTCTCCAGTGATGAAAACAGATTCATTCAGAACTCTTATAGCCTATGCTACAATGGCAGGATATGAATTTCACCACTTTGATGTTGAAACAGCACTCCTGTATGGAAAACTTTCAGAGACCATCTACATGACCCAACCTCCAGGCTACCAGGATGACAAGAAAAAGGCCTCTGTATGTATACCAAATCAGGCATTGTATGGACTTAAACAGAGTGGTAGGGTATGGTATGAAACATTTACAGAATACCTTTTAGAAATAGGCTTAACCCAACTTAAATCTTATAAATGTGTTTTTACTTTTAGAAATGGCAATTCACATTTACTTTTAGGGCTGCATGTTGATGATATGAAAATCATTAATTCTGATCCTGAAATTTTGCATGATATAATACAAAAAAATAAGAATTCACTTCAAAATAAAGGAAGGTTTAACAACTTGTAACATTTTAGGCATTGAAATCATTAAAGAGGATGTTAGGCTGATTTTAAAACAGGAAAATTACATAAATAAAATTTTACAAAAATATAACATGCAAGATTGCAAGCATATTTCAACCCCATTAGACCCTAACACTAATTTAGATAATTTTAATAGCTCTAAGGAAGTCAATAAGACTCAATATCAAGAATTAATAGGCTCTTTGCTTATCTCTCAAATAAATCTAGGCCTGATATTGCCTTTGCAGTTACTCTTTTAAGCAGATATAATCAAAACCCTAGAGAAATGCACATGGGTGCAGCTAAGAGAATTCTTAGGTATTTAAAAGGAAGTAAGCAGTATGGATTAATATATACTAAAGGAGATGTCGAATTGAAGGCTTACACAGATGCATCATGGATTTGTGGCAGATCCAATAAAGCAAGATCAACTGCTGGATTAACCTTTTATATTGATAAAAATCTCATTTCTTGGTCAAGTAAGACTATTCATAACACATGTCTTTCAACTTGTGATAGCGAAATATGTGGATTACTTCAAACTGTAAAAAAGGCCATTTACATCCAATACTTATTTGAAGAAATTACATCTAATTTTGTTAAAATACAAATATTTTGTGATAACAAAGCATCAATATTTTTGACTAAGTCTGGTCAAACAACTGATAAATCTAATCATTTAGTTAGATCTATGCTTTCTATCTATGCTTTTTTACATGAGAAATTGAAAAATAATATTTTTGACATTCAATATGTAAAAACTGAAGACAATAATTCTGACTTTTTAACAAAGGCTTTATCAAAGGAAAAATTAATCCATTTGTTATCTTTATTTAATTATAAGACCAACTCAATGTAAAAATGTGTGCATATTGTAATTTTTATTTGATATCAATGTGTGTATATAATATTCATTCGGTATTTAAGCCTAAATGTTAACATTTTTCTGGTAAACAAAGAAAGTCAAGTAGTGCCACCACAGACCGTGACGTCACGTTGTGACGTAGCAGCTTAGCTATGAATGTCTGTCGACATTAGCCTTCAATATATTTAGCTTGAAATTAAAGGGGGGCTTTGTTGGATTTAATTACCAAGCTGATTATCATTGATGACATTTTATTGATATTGGACTACTCTGTTTTTTGTTGCTTTTGTTCGAAAGCACATATATATTTTGATTGCTGTATTTCCCATTTTATTTTTTCTTTCTATTATGTTATAATTGTAATATTTGTATGATTAAATAAAATCATTAATCAAAAACTCCTTCATTAATTAAAAACTCCTTCAAATATAAACCAGTTAAAACACAATAAAAAATGGATGAAATAGTTTGCTTCAACTACTACTTGTAGCCTTATTAAACTAGTTCCCCTTGGGGTTGGCTCGCTCATTAGTCTTCAATTTTTCGTTCATCGGTCTTATTGATTTCATACAGATGCTAGATATAAACTAGATCAAATAGTGTAGTCTTTTTGTTTTTCGAATTATATGACAGCAATAAAAAAAAGTCTGGAAATATCTTACACTAGCTACCATTAAAAAAGTATTGGTAGGAGTACAACTCTGATTTTACAGGATAGCGGCTCATAGAATTGGATCGCTCATTTCTCAATAAATATTCACACAGGGTATGAAGGTTTTTCAAAGGTTCACAGCTATTGGTCCACTAAATTAATGACAGGAATTGAAGTTAATAAAAAAAACTTATGTGCCGTTTTGCCATGCGTCTTTATGTCATCTGCAAAGGAAAGTGTCGCCTCAAAGGACTTTTAACTCTGGGACTAACACCCGCTGCACATTTCAGGGAGAAGTGGTTGTCTATACAATAGCAAGATCTCATTTTGCTACTAGTGTACTTTGCTGTGCCTTTTTCATGTCGTCATTTTGTCGAACCCCAATCTTCTAGGGTGTTTCTTTAATTAGTTATCATTTCTTGAGACATTGAATATTTCATGCGCGATCCCGCCCGGCAATCTATAATTAATATATGATCGTACCACTTCCAGGAGACCATCCCTTGCGTGGCCGAATCAACTTTCACCCAACTTATAACGCCGCCCATATCGCATAATAGAAACTAATATGGAATTCAAAGAATAAGATCTCTTATTTCTTAAATCTTCATTGATTTCAATTGGCTCAACGTAAGTTTTCTCCATTATATCTTAGTACACTGGCGTGACATGCTTCACTTCTCCTAGTTCTTTGCAAGCTCATTTAATCCCAATGAAAGCCACTTCAGGCGTTAATCCCGTTATAAACTCATCATGCATGACTTCAAATTTGAAAAATTATTGGTCTGAATATTTACAGTGGCATCTGCTTCCACTGAAAGTATTTAAAACGTAAGATCGCCTCTTATATTGTTTAAATAGCTGTTTTGCCCCCATATACCTGTGTAAATATTATCCTCGGCTCTATCAATTCTTGAAAATTCTGCCTCTCGCATATCCTGGGAATCAAAGTTCTTCCTTCTTACAGTAAGCTGACACTACAATTATTCACTGGAGTTATTTGCGTCGAGTGGCTAAAGTCTTTGCATCTAATCCTCCACTCTAACTCCAGGATTTCTATCTACTCGAGCTGTTCAAATCTTTCAAAACAGTTGTTCAAATCCCCAAAGATAATTTGCTAATATTCGATGATTATTGGAATTCTCATTAAACGAAATAACTACACTTTTTGATATAGATACACATCCAGCTATCATGATATAGCTTACCGTTCACTTTTCTTTACTTTATAACGGTTCAAAATTATGAAAGAAAAAAAAAGACTAAACATATGACTGGCTTAAAATTTTTATGGAACTTCATCATGCCTTCTGCTGGCAATTATTTGCTGTACTAAATGCTATCAAGATGTTTTTTTACTTTGCTTGTCCTCACCCAAGGAAAAAAAATTGCTTCAGAAAAACTGGATTGTTTGAAATTTCACCTGGAAAATATGTGTAAAAAAACTAATAATTAAGCATTTACATCACATCAAGGTGACCGTCTCTTCCCAGTGTCTACAGGTTATTAGATTGAAAAAGGAAAAGGGATTCTAGAACATTTATAATCTTAGACATAACTGGAAGTAATATGGATCGAAAATCGGTATCGACGGACGCGTCCTACCAGCTGCCATCTTGGAAACTTGTTGCGTTTGTATTGTCGCGCGACTATTTATATTATATATATTATATAAGAAAGAGAAATGGAAAGGCGGTAAAACCAACACTCATTTGTAAAAAATACTTGTTGAAACTTTTTTAAAAAATGTTGCAATAATATAAAAATATCTATAATTAAACATTATGTGGATTACAAGTGTTGGAGACAAAAACCCAGTAAATAGGTGTAAATTAAATTAAAACTTCTAAATATCAAAGAGAAAGTAAGGTTGAAAATCGGGATTATCTATAGAACCCATTATACGCAAATATTTATGAGATGAATAGATAAATAAACAGAAGATAAATTGTGAGATAGATAGCTGAAAATATAAAAATAAAATTTTAAAAATGATAAGTGATTTATACACACATATAATATTTGATAGCTTAACAAAATCAAATTGCTAAAGTCATATAGGTGTTTTGCCTTCCCATAACCAAGAGAGAATGAACTAAATATGAAGATTGTCTCTAGATACATCATATCTACCCAATATCTGCTTTGGGTAAAATAAAAAAAAACGATAAGTATGCATGTCTAAATGCGAAAGGAAATTAAAATAAATAATGCAGACTCATTAAAAGTTTCTAAAATATAATTATATATATTGTAGTATTCTGTGTTTTAAAATATAGAATAGATCATCATCATAAACAATAATAATACGATGTATAATGTAAACAACGTGTTGATGTAAAAATATAAATATAAATTGTAATAAATAATTTGTAATAATAATTTCATCTGGTGAGTAATGTTTAATTAAATAATAACTATACAACATAAATTGGCGACGAGAATTTGAAAATATAACTGTAGCCCTAAAAAAACAAGTATGGCAGCCAACCTGACGCTACCGTTACCCATGAATATGAATGCTAGCAATTTATTTGCGGAATATAAGCAATGGATGGAATCCTATGCCATTTTTGAAATAGCATCTGGAATTTCAAAAAAATCGGATGAAATTAAGAGAGCAACTCTATTGCATTGTTTAGGGCCAAATGTACAGCGTATATTTTTCAACTTGCCAGATGAAAAGGAAAATTATGAACAAACTAAAATGGCTTTAGATAAATATTTCACACCTCATAAAAATGTGGTCACTGAGAGATTTAAATTTAGACAAAGAGTTCAGAAAGATGATGAATCGATCGACAACTACCTAATTTCTTTAAGAGAGCTTTCTAAATCTTGTGAATTTGGTAATTTAGAAGCTGATATGATAAGAGACCAAATAATTGAAAAATGTAACAACAAAAAACTTAAAGAAAAATTGTTGCAACAAGAAAATTTGACACTGTCAAAAACCATTGATATTGCTAGAATGTTAGAAATTTCTAGAAAAGAAATTAGACTTCTTGAACCTCAAAATGATCAAACACTAAATAGAGTTCAAAATAAACCTAAAAAGCACTATAATGCTAATAATTTCAACAAAGGTAGATTCACTAATCAAGGTACCCCATCATTTTCAGGTGCCTCAAAGCCTAAATGTTATCGCTGTGGATTAGATACACATTCAGCACAAGAATGTGGTGCTAAAAAATGACTTGTTCATATTGCAATAAATTAGGACATCTTTTTAGAGCTTGCAGGAACCGCCCAAATCAAAATAATAATAGAAACCACAAAAGTTTCAATCAAACTAAAGTTAAGACCATACAAGAAGAAAATAAGACTGAAGTAGGTGAAAGTTCAGATGAATATACCTACTATACAGGTGCTGAAAATAAAGAAAAAGTGCAAATAGATGGTAGTGAAATAAATATGATAATTGATACAGGGAGTGATAGAACTTTCATAAGCTATAATAAGATGCTTGAATTATATGGCCATAAAATTATGCCAAAATTACATGACACCACCCAAACCTTTTTTGCCTATGGTCAAGATAGACCTCTTCCATGTTATGGTTATTTCAATGCTGTGATTTCTTGGAAAGAAAATTCAGTTTCAGAAGAAATTTATGTGATTGATAAAAAAGTTGAATCTTTGTTGGGAGGCAAGGCTAGTTTTGAACTAGGTATAATTTAAAGGGTAAATCATGTAAATGAATCGATGCCTACTAATATAGAAACTCTTGTTCAAGAACATGAACATCTTTTCCATGGACTTGGAACTATAAAAGGCTATAGTCATAAAGTGACATTGAAAGACAACTATAGGCCCATTGCTCAGAGATGCCGTCGTATACCTTATGCAATGGTAGAAGCAGTAAATCAAGAGCTTGATAAGATGCTAGAGAATGGAATCATTGAAGAAGTGCATCAAGGTTCTGAATGGGTTTCTAACATAATAGTTGTTCCAAAAAGGGATAGTGAGGAAATTAGACTATGCATAGACCTTCGGGAAGTGAATAAAGCAATATTGAGAGAAAGACATCCAATTCCTACAATTGACAATATGTTACATGCCCTTAAAGGTGCTAAAGTATTTGCAAAGCTGGATGCAAAAAAAAAGGGTTTTGGCAGGTTGACTTAGACCCTCAATCAAGACCCCTTACAACTTTCATCACGCACCGTGGTTGTTACAGATTTTGTAAAGTTCCTTTTGGTCTATCAAGTGCTCCAGAGGCATATCAGAAAGGAATGGATTCAATTTTGCTTGATTTGAAAGGTGTAATTTGTTACTTGGACGATGTCGTTGTTTACGCCAAAGATAGACAAGAACTAGAAGAAAGGCTTAGAAAAGTCTTACAAAGATTTGATAAAGTAGGCATTAGGCTCAACAGGAATAAGTGCAAATTTGCAATGGAAGAATTGGATATTTTAGGTCACATTGTTAGTAGTGAAGGTATTAAACCTGATAATAGGAAAATAGAAGCAGTCTTAAATTTTACAATACCAAAAAATATTGAGATGTTAAGGTCATTCTTAGGAACTTGTGGGTTTTTAAGAAAATTCATACCTAATTTTTCTAAATTGGCAGAACCTCTAAATAATTTGACTAGAAAAAATGTTAGGTGGAATTGGGATTTGAAAACAAATAAAGCATTTCAGGATCTTAAAGAGTCACTAACAAAAGAGCCATGCTTGACATTTTACAACTTGAACTCACCAACTGAATTAATCACAGATGCAAGCCCTATTGGTCTTGGAGCAGTATTAATACAAACACAACAAAATGGCATTAAAAGACCAATTGCATATGCCAGCAGATCCTTAACTGATACTGAAAAAAGATATTCACAAATAGAAAAAGAGACATTGGGATGTGTATGGGCAATTGAACATTTTAACACCTATATTTGGGGAAGGAAATTTGTGTTAAAAACAGATCACAAACCTCCAATCTATATGCTGAATCCTAAAAATGGAGCTGTTTTGCCTCCAAGAATTCAAAGATTGAGTTGGAGATTACAACCATATGACTTTGAAATTGAATTCATTCAAGGAAAGCAAAATATTGCAGATATATTTTCAAGACAACCTCTTTCTAACACAAGTGATGAAAAATGGCTGGAGGACTATGTTCATAGAGTCTTATCCATCACTTCTGAAGAGCTTCAAGCACTGTCTTTGAAAGAGATAAAAGTTTGTACAGAGCAAGATCCTTTGTTTCAAAAACTGAAAGATATGGTTCAAAAGAGAGTTTGGCCATATCCTTTGAATGAAGAATTCAAATGTTTTTATAAGTTTAAAGATGAACTCTCAATTTTTGATAATCTTATCTTAAAAGGAAGTAGAATTTTGCTACCTTCAAAACTAATAAAGAGAGTCTTGAGAATTGCACATGAAACACATCAAGGAATGACAAGAACCAAACAACTGTTAAGAGAAAATATTTTTGGATAAACATGGACTTTGGCATTGAAAATTTGATAAGAAACTGTCCAATTTGTGTAAGGAATCAACCATTGATAAATGATCAACCATTGCAAATAGTTCCGTTACCATCAAAACCTTGGATGAAACTTGGAATTGACATAGTTGGTCCAATTGGCCATCATTATGTTTTAACAGTGATCGACTACTATTCTTCATATCCTGAAGCAATGATAATAGAAGACATTTCCAGCAAGACAATTATTAAAAAATTGATGGAGATTTTTGCAAGACATGGTTATCCACATGAAGTTGTAACAGATAATGGCTTACAGTTTGTAAGTACATCAATGGAAAGATTTTTAGAAGAATGTGGAATCAGGCACATCAAAGCCTCACCCTATTACCCAAAAAGTAATGGGAAGATAGAAAGATTCCATAGATTTCTAAAGAAACAATTCAATTCAAGTTCTGAAGAAGGGAAAGATTGGAAAGAAGATTTATCCAGAATTTTAATGTCTTACCGAACTACTCCAAACAGATCTACAGGAAAGACTCCAGCATTCCTATTATTTTCAAGAGAAATCAAAACTAAATTAAGCTCACTTGTTAATGATGCAGAAGAAGATGAATCCAACATCAAAGAATTCAATATGGTCTACAAAGAAAAAATGAAAACATATAATGATATAATTCGGAAAGCTAGTCCTTATAATTTTGAAATTGGAAATTTAGTTTATGTGGCAAATCCAAATAATGGAAAACTTGATTCAAATTTCAGATCAGAACATCATGTCATTCTTGAAAACACTTCAACAAATTATTTTAAATTAGTCAACACTAAAAATGGGAAAATAATTCATAGAAATGCTAAACATTTGAAACATGTTCCTACTCAAGAGACCAATCAAGGCATTTCTGACTTGATTCCAGAAGAGAGCCAGGAAAATCTTAGTTCAGATTCGACAAGAATTGAACACCTCAACTCTTCTGATGTACAAATACCAGATGATAATTCCTCAAACCAAGACAAGGACACTTCTTTAAACCGACCAAGTTCAAGTAGAACAGGGTCTACATTTAACCCAGTTGTTTCAGATAGACTTGATGCCGAGGCTCTTCACCAGTTGCCACCAGAGGTTTCTCCACCCTTGCCGACTACCAAGGAACCCGTGATCACCAGGAGTGGAAGAGTCGTCAAGCCATCATCAAGATATAAAGACATGATTCCTTTCATCTAAAGGAAGGAGGGAATGTAGTATTCTGTGTTTTAAAATATAGAATAGATCATCATCATAAACAATAATAATACGATGTATAATGTAAACAACGTGTTGATGTAAAAATATAAATATAAAGTGTAATAAATAATTTGTAATAATAATTTCATCTGGTGAGTAATGTTTAATTAAATAATAACTATACAACATATATGATGCCAATAAATACTGCTGCATCACCTAATAATTAAAATGGGCTTGGCTGAGGGAATATTTGGCTAAATATAATGCATTCCAAGAAAAATAAAATCAAACCTATTCTAGAAAGGCGAAAATTTCGCGATAATACAATATATAAAATGAAAAAGGTGGATTACAAATCAAATAAACAAAGCTAAAAGGCCCGTGAATAAGTAAAGCTAGATAAATACAATTATTAATCAAAACGAACATTATGTCCAAACATTATATTCATATAACTTCAAAATTACGCAAAATATTTTGAGGTAAATAGTGCCTCGATTAGCAAAATAAAATAAAATAAAATGACGAGCGAAATTACTAGGACGAATAAAGATTTAAAAAAGAAATATAAAATTACTATACTTTGGTATAATCTAAATTAATACATTATATGACCTATACATCTTAAAAGAAATGGCAGAAAAGCTCTGAAATCATGCTTATCCTAGTAAGCTAAATACCCTTGTGATAACATAAGATATCAAAAATAAACAATTGTATTACCAAGAGAAAAAAAAATTAAAAATTAAAAGTAATAGGCCCGTGAAAAGAAATAGCAGAAAAGCTCCGAAATTATGCTCATCCTAGTAAGCTAAATACCCTTGCGATAACATAAAATTTCAAAATAAACAATTGGATTACCAAAAAAAAAATAAAAGTAATAGGTGCGTGAATATGTAAATTTGACATAAACATTAATACTGATTAAATTTAAAAAAATAAAAAGGTTCTTAAAAGAGGGTTAACTATGAAAGTTTAAAAGAGGATGTTACGCAAACTTCTGGCGGACTAACCGCCAATTTAGAAAGAAAAAAAGTTGAATAAAAATGGATACATTTAACTTAGCAAAAATTGAACAGTTAACAGAAAACAACTATACAACGTGGTCCATGAAAATGGAAGCAATTCTAGATTCAAAAGATCTCTTCGAGGACGTAATTGTTAATGACGAGCCAGACTTTACAAATAATTAACTAGAATATGATATTTGGAAGAAAAAGAATCGGGAAGCATACAGCCTAATAATATTGTCACTTTTGGATGACTTAACAATCATCTTTCGAGGCGATAAAAGGGCCAAAAGAATTTGGTACGACATAAAGAAAAGGTTTGAAGGATCTCTAGAAAATAAAAGGATAGACCTAATGTTGGATCTAGCCAGACTAAAATTGAACCCAAATGAAAATGTTAACATGTATATTGTACGAGCACAGAAACTGGCACAAGAGATCACCCAGCTAGGAAAGACAGTAACAGAAAGAGAACTTGTACGATACATTGTTGAAGGACTCACACTTAACTTTGACACGATCGCAGCAGCACTGTCAATAAACAGAGGAATCTCCTTACCAGACTTGAGACAAACTCTACTGGATTTCGAGAAGAAAAGACAGGACAGAAGCAAAAATCATGAAAATGCTTTCAGATCATCAGACAACCAATTCAAAGAAAAGTCATGCTTCATTTGAAAAAGAAAAGGACATTTCAAGAAAGACTGTTGGTTCAACCCTAACAACAAAGGAAATCAAAAGAATACAACAAACAAAAATAACATGGCCAGTACAAGGAACTACCATAAAGGACCAAAACAAAACAAAGACACAGCCAGATCAGCAATCCAAGAACGAACGGAGGAACCATCCCAACGAAGAGACTCCACTTCAGAATACGCACTACATGCAAGCACAAGGGAGGAACGCCCGACAACTCAGGACGTGTGGATAATTGATTCTGCGTACACAAGCCACTTGACTTCCCATGGTGAATGGATCGAGCACAAGACGGAGGAGAGAAGAAGCATACAAGTGGCGGAAGAAGGGAGACACATCGAATCTGCCTCATCAGGATCAATCCAATCTACTGTACAAGGTAAGGACAAACTTAACAACGCTGTAACCCTACATAATGTCCTCCATGTACCACACCTGAAAGGAAATCTAATGTCCATTCCAAGCGTAGTAAGAAGAGGGAACTCTGTTCTTTTGAATTCCGAAGGAGCATACATATACTCTTCTGATGACAAGCTAATAGGAACAGGAAACTTTGATGGTAACATGTACACATTGAACCTATCACGTTTACCTGAAACAACTCATGTTCCAAAAGAGCATTGCTTGATTTCAAAGGACAATTCTAGGCCTGCATGGCACAGAAGGTTAGGACATCCTAGTGACAACAAATTAGATCTGATTTTGAAGAACAATCTTCTAAAAGGCTTGAACTCTATAAATGGTACCCTTGATCTATGTGATGCTTGCTCCTTGGGAAAAATGACCAAAGTACCCTATGTTCACACAGATAGCAATCAGGAAAGCTACCCCTTTGAAGCCATTTATGTCGATCTCTGTGGTCCAATGAGAATAAACTCCTTGGGCGGAAGTAAATATTTCTTGACCATCGTAGATGGATTCTCTAGGAGAATATTTGTAGAATTTCTCAAAGATAAACTCTCAGCAGCAGAAGTTTTGAAGAAGTTTATTGTAAAGAGAGAAAACGAGCTAAACTCAAAACTAAAACGACTTAGAACAGATAACGGAACAGAATTTATCAATAAAAACCTTGAAACCTTCATAGAATCCAAAGGAATTAAACATGAACTAACTACACCTTACACCCCAAGAAGCAATGGGAGAGTTGAAAGAGCTAACAGAACGCTATTAGACAAAGGCCGAACACTTCTGGCAGACTCCCAATTACCCCTACACTTCTGGGCAGAAGCTGTGAATACAGCTGCATATCTGTACAATCTAACTCCCACAACCAATGACCCAGACACTACCCCTATGGAAAAATGGAAAGGTAAAAAGCCATCCATCTCACATCATGAGATTTGGTTGTGAAGTCTTCTATAAACTCGAGAATCATCAAAGACACAAACTAGAAGCTAAATCTAAGAGAGGAATATTTGTAGGCTATTCAAGATGCAGAAGAGCTTATCGAGTATTTGATATCACAGCGAGAGTTATTCTTGAAACCGCAGACATTCACTTCAGAGAGAACAATAATGTCATCTCGGAAGAAAAACAAAGTGATAATAATACGGACACTGACACATATTTCTTTATTCAGGAGGATGAACAACTGGACAATCATGTTCTATCAGATGTTGATAATGAAGAGCCAGCACCAGATACCATGATCAACAGACAGACAGAGTCAAGTGGATCAGACAGACCACAAAGAACTCGAACAATACCTAAACGATTCGATGACTACGTTCTGGCTACTACGAATGAAACCATTCCGAAAGACCATGATGAAGCCATCGCATGTGAAGACAAGAAACATTGGGAGAACGCAATGCTTGAGGAAATATAGAACATGTACTCGCATCAAGTATGGGGACTGGTACCTAGACCTGTAAACGCTAAAGTTGTCAAAAGTAAATGGGTGTTCAAAATATCTAAAGACCAAGAAAACAAAACTTACAAAGCTAGACTTGTTGCAATGGGATACAACCAAATCCCAGGAAGAGATTACAACGAAAGTTTCAGCCCTGTAATTAAAAATGCCACCCTCAGGACTGTTTTGTCAATGGCAGCAACAAAAGATTCAGTCATTAAACTATTTGATGTGAAAGCAGCCTATCTAAATGGAAACATCGAAAACACAATATTCATGGAACAACCTGCTGGATTTGTCCAAGACAGAAACAAAGTTTGCAAACTCAACAAAAGTATTTACGGTCTACCTCAATCCGGAAGATCGTGGTATGAGAGATTCAGTCAAGTACTTCATGACTGTGGACTGGAAAAACTTAAATCTGATCCTTGCCTATTTAAATGGAAGAATGAAGATAAATACTTCTATGTAGGGATATACAAGGTATGTCCCATAAGTTCCCGGACTGGGTCCATAAAAAAAAATAAATGAAAAATGTAAATGAATTTGACTGTTTATTATAGAAAAATATCTGGCTACACGGTGGTACCAATATCGAGGCGGTACGTGCACGCGCCCCAAAGTTATTCTAATTTATTTAAAGGTTACACATAGTGCTGCGGCGATTTTACGATGGAACGAAAATTGAAGCAGAGGATTTGCATAGAATTTTGTGTGAAACTTCAAATATCAGCAACCGAAACTTTTTAAATGCTTAATAAAGCATTCCCCAAAGAGAACAATTGTTTTTGAATGGCATTCTAGATTTAAAGCTGGCAGAATTTCCATTGAAGATGATCTTCGTCATGGACGCCCAAAAATTTCAAAGGACTGATGAAAATGTGCAAAAAATCACCGATTTGATAAAAGAAAATCCTCGAACCACTTTGCTGGAGCTAGAGCAAGGCACAGGCATCTCTAAAACATCGATTGTAAGGATCGTAACCGACTTGACACCAGGGATGACATAATAGAAAAATCGCCGTTAGCATTGAAGAGCATTCCAAAAGAGGCTTATAAAAACTGTTTCGACAATTGGGAGAAACGATGGCGCTGGTGCGTTGAAGCAAGGGGGGATTACTTTGAAAAGTTTTAATAAAAATTTTTTAAAAAAATCTTACCTTTTTTTTTATGGACCCAGTCCGGTAACTTATGGGACATACCTTGTATGTTGATGACTTTATCACTGCCTCAGATTCTGAAGATACCTCAAACAGATTCATCAATAAATTGAGACATCACCTGGAAATAAAGGATGTAACATGTAAAGGTATGTTTTTGGGAATCAAGGTCATACAAGACAAGGAGGGAATTTCGCTACAGCAAAGCCACTATGTACAACAAATATTGCAGATATATGGAATGGAAAATTGTAAGGAAGTTCCAACACCAGGTTCCAAAGAAATCAATTTGGACAATCATATTGAAGATGACAATTGTGATCAGCACACTTACCAAGAAGCCCTTGGAGTGCTAATGTTTCTAGCTGTTAACACCAGACCCGACATCGCTTACATCACTAGCAAACTTTCACAGTACTCCAGACAACCAAAACAGATGCACTGGACAGCAATCAAAAGAGTGATGAGATACCTACGAGGAAAAAATTGACCTAGGAGTGAAATTTGAAAGACTGGAATCCTGAAGTCCTACACCGATTCCAGCTGGTCGACCACTCATGATGGAAAATCCTACGGCGGATATGTATTGAAGCTCGGCGAAGCAACTATAGACTGGAGAAGTAGTAAACAACCACTCGTCGCCCTCTCCACAATGGAAGCGGAAATGATAGCTGCTTGTGAAAGCTGCTGTCAAATCAAATGGATAATAAACCTACTACGAGAGCTGGAAGAATGGAATTTCATGTAAAAATCAACTGCGATCTATACAGACAGTCAGTCATTGATCAACTGGATCTCCAGCCCTAAACAAAGCAGTCGCTGTAGACATATCAACAGAAAGTACCACTTCTTGAGAGACTGTTATGAATCCAGAGACATCTGCCTTCTCCACAAGCCATCTCAGGACCTGGAGGCGGATATCTTCACAAAGGACCTATCCCGAGACCAGATGAAGAAACACCTGGAGAACCTCAGCATCGTGGGAATAAAGACAAAGTAAGGAGGGAATTGTTACGCAAACTTTGACTTTAATCATCATCGATGCTGACGTAACTTCCAACTTCTACCTTCAACCTTCCTGTTATGTTTTATCGCTAGCTTGTTTTAACAATATTTGTATTGGAACAAGTCGTTCCTTAAATAAATATATATTTGTTTTTATCTAGAGGGATGTCCTCGTAACTGCAACATACCTGAGTACAAAAACAACTAGAAATCTTTAAAAAGGAAACATCGTATTTTTGCTAAGCCTATATCAGAGGATAAAATATTTTAGAGTGAAACCCTCTCGCAAACGCGAGAGGCATGCATGGGGAGCTAGCTAGAGACCCACCTTGTCGGTTTGAAAGCTAAGCGTTGATTGATCTCATTGGCTCTCAGAATTCCCGCCTAGAGAATTCACATCTGGCAAAGTTATTTCCAGTGATTCTCCGTGCTTGGGTTGTTTTTCCTCCTACAGATGTGTGCAATTCCCCAAGGTGTGCGAGAATAGCCTCAACTGTCAATCAAACTGTCTCTTGGGCAGCTAAATTTATCTCGAGTTGTGGTAAACAACCCAGGGCTTTATGTGTGAAAAACAAAAAAAAAATGGGAAGATTTTTGAAGATTAAATAAAGTCTAGAGACCTAGTTTGCTATAAAACACGAATAAACACAAAGGATAATTATTTTAAATTTTCGATATTTAGTTAAATAAAATCAAAGGAAAGGCATCAATATTTATTTAGGTTAATAATTTTAGTTAAAAAAATTCGGTAGAGCTATGATTTTCTCAGGGCCGTAGGCCTTACTTCTTACATATTTAGTTAATTTGTAATTTTCGGGAAATTTCATGCACCACGTTGGAAGCGCTGCTGTTAGACTCAGCTCCTGGTCTGACGATATATAATCTACTTTACTTGTGGCTTCAAACGATGTATAACTAATTTCTGATGCACTTCAAAAAATTTTCTAATATTATTTAAAATATCGGAGAAGATGGTTAAAAAACACACAATGGCAAACACACAAAAACTCAAAAACCAACATAAGATTAATAGAATTATAAACGCTTAAAAAATCTGTAGTTATAAAGGTTCCAAACCAAACCGAAAATACTACTGGATGAATTAGTCAAATTAGAATATTTGAAATTGATCAATAAAGTTTACATACCGACACTAAGAGATTCAACTATAGTAGTCAAAAATGTATCCGAAAATATAAACACGCGAACTTCGTTCAAACCATATGCAAAATGAATACTGATCTAGAAAATTTGAAAATGAAATAAAGTTCAATCTACAATGAGATCTAACTCTCCATATTACAATATGGTATTAAGAATAACCCCTAAAGTTGACCAAAAAAAAGTAATAATGTGGCATTTGGCTTTTAGTCCAAAGTTTTTTTTTATAAACTCAACATATGAGAATCTTAAATTTTGTATAAAGGAATTTGAGGCTGACTCAACTATCACCTTTACTACTTTGAGTTCCTATTGTAAGGTTACCACTTATGAACCTAGAAACATCAAGATAGGCATGTATAAATATATTTATATTATAAGTATCCTAGAATAAAGAAATGGGCTACTCAAATTACTAACCATATATAAAATTTCTACATACATATACATATATATCTTGATGTTTATTTATATATATATAAATAAACCAAAAGGACATCAAATAAAAAAGGAAGGAAGAAAGATAATTGATAATAGGTAAACTATAGACACAATTATAATATTCACATTAAAAAAATGATGTTGGCCTAGGTAAATTGTCTAAAAAAAACTTACAAAATCCGAGAGAAAATTTCTTTAAATTTTCTATTCAATAAACGGGCTTGAAGCCCACATGAATTAATTTTAGCAGGATTTTTCGCTTACCTTTCAAATTTATACTCACTCATCTTTCGAGTCTCAACCGCTGGGTCCCCACTTCCAACTGCCCTCTTCCGCGACCACTTTTCAACTGACTTTTTTTTCCTCTCCCCAGGGTGACCAAAATCATAACAGAAAATTAAAAAAAAAAATCTTTGTCTGGTCACCCTCTGCCAGTGTTGGGCATTAAAAAATTATTTTTCAATTAAATTGAAGTGCAATTAACAATTAATTAATTGTTAATTAGAAAAGTGCAATTAACAATTAATTAATTGTTAATTGTATGAATACAATTAACAATTAATTAATTGTTAATTGTAAAAATACAATTAACAATTGATTAATTGTTAACTGTGAAAATTACAATTAACAATTAATCAATTGTTAATCTTTAATAAATCATTTTAATTAATATTTGCCCAACACTGCCCTCTGTGATAGGTCAAAAAGAAAAAATTATAATAATATACCTAGGTGAAATATATATATCACTAGGAAGAGTTCCTTGCAATCAATTTATATATATATATATATATATATATATATATATATATATATATATATATATATGATAATTTAAACCAACAACCCTATATTATAATACTTATAACAAGATGTTGTATATAGAAACAAATCTATAAATAATTATACGCATAATTGACATGTGTCCTTGCATCACCATATGTAATGTACTGAGGATGAATAAATAAAACTATATAATAGATTAAAAGCTGAGTTAAGAGCAAGATTGAATAAAGTGGAACAGACACGTGCCGTGTCTCGAGTAACAGCGACACGTGCCGTGTCTCGTGTAACAGCGACACGTGCCGTGATGCAATTCTCTTTGCCCGAGGAGATATAAAAAGGCCCGGTTAGCAACAGACAGTCAGTCTTCCAGTGAGTCTTCCGGTCAGCGTCACCCCTTGTCGTCTCCAAGGACCAACTCATCGACCATGTAAAACAGTAAGAAATCTACTATCTCCATCTTGCTCTTGGCTCGACTTTTTATCTATTCATGGAACTTTCCTTCTACAACTGTGTCGCTTTGTTTTGTGTGTGTGGACATCCCCCAGTTTTCCACTCTGCCTCGACCACGACTGCCTGTACCCTGTGAGAACTGTTAAAGATCCTACAAGGTGCAGAGAGGTACTGGAAAACTCTCCACGCCCTGACTGTCCCTCGCGGTTAATACAGGTTTGACCCTCGGTTGCATCACCTTATTACAGAGAGTCGACGAGGTACTACAAGAGTCAACCAGAACTTTCAACATATTATTACATATATATACTAGACGAAAGGCCCGGGCAACGCCCGGGGTTTACCCGAGTGCGAATATATTTTAAAAACGTTGTCTTAGGTGGTCGCTATTGACAGGGTGGTCTGTATAGACAGGTGGATGTATCACACAGCTGATAACAGGGTTGTCTAGGGTGGTCGCTATAGACAGGGTGGTCTGTATAGACAGGTGGATGTATCACACTGCTGATAACAGGGTTGCCTAAGGTGACCGCTATAGACAGGGTGGTCTGTATAGACAGGTGAATGTAACACACTGATGATAACAGGGTTGCCTAGGGTGACCGCTATAGACAGTGTGGTCTGTATAGACAGGCAGATGATAACAGGGTTGTCTAGAGTGGTCGCTATAGTCAGGGTGGTCTGTATAGACAGGTGTATGTATCACACTGCTGTTAACAGGGTTGCCTAGAGTGACCGCTATAGACAGGGTGGTCTGTATAGACAGGTGGATTTAACACACTGATGATAACAGGGTTGTCTAGAGTGGCCGCTATAGACAGGTGTATGTATCACACAGCAGATAACAGGGTTGTCTAGAATGGCCGCCATATACAGGGTGGTCTGTATAGACAGGTGGATGTATCACACAGCTGATAACAGGGTTGCCTAGAGTGACCGCTATGACAGGGTGGTCTGTATAGACAGGTGGATGTATCACACAGCTGATAACAGGGTTGTCTAGAGTGGCCGCTATAGACAGGGTGGTCTGTTTAGACAGGTGGATGTAGCACACTGCTGATAACAGGGTTGTCTAGAGTGGCCGCTATAGACAGGTGTATGTATCGCACAGCTGATAACAGGGTTGTCTAGAGGGGGGCAGGGAGGCCACGTGTTCGCTGGCAGCCAATGGGCGCGCATTCTATCCGTGAGCTTCAGACATACAGACAAACAGACAGAATAAGGCAAATATATAAGTAGATATATATATATATTTTAAAAATAAGGCCTATTTTGGATTTAAATACGATTATTTATTTACCGATATTTCGATGGATCAATCTTCCATCTTCTACGAGGTGTTTTGCAGTGAAGCACCTCGTAGAAGATGGAAGATTGATCCATCGAAATATCGGTAAATAAATAATCGTATTTAAATCCAAAATAGGCCTTATTTTTAAAATATAAATGTATTATGGATTGCTCTATATTCAGAATATATATATATATATATACAATATAAAGGACTGCGGTGTATGATTATAAAGTAATACTCAAAGCCTCCCCGCATAAGTTTCTTTTTTTGTGAAAATCAATATTGATTTCAAAGAGAAATATGTACTATTTCTAACACATAAAGTTATAAATAGTACATATTTCTCTTTGAAATTAATATTGATTTTCACAAAAAAAGAAACTTATGCGGGGAGGCTTTAAGTATTACTTTATATATATATATGTAATAATGTGATCCTGTCGACTCACTGTAATAATTTGTTGAGTTTGATGTCGACTACTGAAATAATGAGTTGAAGTTCTGGTAAGTCGTGTGTAGAGTTTTCCAGTACCTCTCTGCACCTTGGAAGACCTTTAAAAGTTCTCACAAAATACAGGCAGTCGTGGTCGAGGCAGAGTGGAAAGTTTGGGAATGTCCACACGAAAAACGAAGACACAGTTGCACTAAGAAAGTTCCGTTAACAGATAAAAGTTGAGCTAGGAGCGAAAGATGGAGATAGAAGATTTCTTACTGACTACATGGTGAATGAGGAGGACCTTGGTGACAACCGACGAGAGCTCGCGCTAAGGGTGAACTAACTGTATTTTTAGGTTAAGACGGGGGGCCTTTTATATATCTTTCCCGAGAAAGGGGAGTATTGCATTACAGCACATGCGAGAGGGGCTTGGATCGTCTGGTGAAATTGTACACTGGTAGCGTGGCCGTTTCCATCTTTAGACTTTGTTGTTTTGGCAATACTATATGCTCGATCTCTGCTTTAGCTCAACTCTTAATCAATTACAGAATTTTATTTATTTATCCACTTTGTACAAATTACATTACATATGATGATGTAAAGACACATGTCAATAATACGTATAATCATCAACAGCTGGGTTTCTATTATACAACATTAAAATCTTGTTATAAGTTATATACATGGGGTTGTGTGGGCATTTCTTGAGGCTCAATTATTACAACTTTGAATAATTAAACAATTTATTTTTCTTCACACATATTAATTTAATATCTTATATCTAAAATGTCTTTATATACAAAGTTTGTTTACAATTAGAAGGCAACAATTAAATTGATAATGATAACAAATATTTTTTACAAAAAGATTATAATTTCTAAACTATCAATTATAACCAAAAATAAAATATACAAATTGAATTTACATTTTCTAGAATAATTATTGAGAATGAGTGGTGTCCCTACATCACTTCCTCCCAAGTAACTAAGTTACGAGATGAGGACCAATGTAGGACAACAACTCTTAACCTGGGTAACATTCCACCTTATCTCTGAAACGAACAGGGGTTCTTATTGTCCTTCCAGATCTTGACATCTTGGGGGCAGCACTGGCGGAAGGTTCTTTATCCTCTCCAGGTGGGGCGAGTCTTGGGTCCCCAGCTACTCCAGGTGTGGTGGCTATGTCCTCTTCCTCTTTTAGTATGTAGGCTGGTTTGAGTCTATCGATGGAAACATTTATTTCCTTTCCTTTAATTTCGATTGAAAAGTATTTGTCGGTCCTAGAAGTAACTTTGAATGGGCCCTCACATATATTAATTTAATATCTTATATCTAAAATGTCTTTATATACATGATGATAACAAATATTTTTTACAAAAAAAAATGATTATAATTTCTAAACTATCAATTATAACCAAAAATAAAATATACAAATTGAATTTACATTTTCTAGAATAATTATTGAGAATGAGTGGTGTCCCTACAGGGTTTTTGGCTTAAATTACCATATATATATATATATATAAGATAAAAGTTGATAATTATTTTTGTGTTTAAGTTAGATGAGATCAAAAAGTTGTTTATATGTATTATTTTTATATCTTATTTAGGAGAGAAAATTGTAATAAAAGCAATTATATGTTAGAATAATATGTTTTTATTTTAGATAGAAAAAAAAATTTGAAAAATAAAAAGAAAATTTAACAAGAAAAGAAGATTTAACAACGTAACGTCTTTTAGCATCGGCTTTTACCCGTCATTTTGACATACTCTTAAAATAAATAGGAATAAAGAAGAGATTTATAATGATTATATATTTATTTTTTAGTAAAAGAGAGGAAAGAGATAAAGAAAGAACCATACACTTTTATTTCAAACAGGTAGAGAATTGAAAGGGTGTTAGTATTTTTTTAGTTAATTAATAGTTTTTGTAATTTTTTTATATAATTTTTTTTCCTATATAATTTTAGATTTTTTTTTCCTAAGAGTAAGAATAATATGATATAATGTTTTTGCCTAGTTAAGGATAGATAAACATATTTTAAATCTTTGCCTATTAGAAATTATTTTTTGGAACCCTAATGGTAGACCAGGACATTACACAAAAGGAGATTGGAAAATCTATTGGAGAGAGAAATCTGTGGTACCAGGGCTCTTCAGATGAAAATACCACATCCCATTTCACCCTTACTTCATTATGGATTGATTTCTCTTCGACCATTAAACTGTATAATTAAATTAATATTAGATAACATAGAAGGAGGTTGTTTACTTACTTATTCAAAGTGGCGTCTGCCGCTCCCTAGAGACAGCGCACATGTGTGGATGTAACATCTGTTTGCCAGGGACCCGCCAACATTGTTCTAAAAGTAACCTTCCCTCTTCTAGGAAATCTTATTTTTAAAATTGTTTGAAGTTAGAAAAGCTGTCAGAAAAGAATCATTAGAAATTTTAAAGATTGTGAAAATATGTATTAAAATTTTGTTTCCATTGATATAAGTTACATTTTTATTAAAATTATAAATTAATTGAATAATAAAACATTTATTATGCTTCAAATTCATTTATATTTGTTTTCCAGTTCCCTCCCACAGTAACTGGAGATCAAATTGAATGAATTTAATGCTTTATAATCGTTATCATATAATTAATATATTTAAAGTCATAGGAAATATATTCAGTAATTCTATCATTTGTTTTAGTATAAGAGTAGAATATAAGTTTTTGGTTAGATTAATTGGAGAAGTTTGAAGTTTCAAATTTATAATTATATTTATTATTGCTTAGTTATTTGTGTATTGACAGCCTATTGTAAAACTTTACTGTTTTGTATTTAAAACCATTGTTTAAATACTCTTTATTAAGATTTTTAATGTCTTTAATAAAGTTTGTTTTAATGTTGTTGATTCTATAAAATCTTAAAAATTGACCAAAATATATGCCTTTGCAGCAATTTGATGATATGTTGGAATACACATTACAGAATTTAATAATTTTAAAATTATAACAATTTCTTTTGTCATATGTTCCAATAGACTTGTTTGCAATGTTTATATTTAAGTCTAAAAGTTAACCTCCTTGTTATTAGTTATCTTTTCATTATTTTTAAGTTTCAAATATTTAGGGTATATTTTGTAAATTACATTATTGAATTGTGGGTTATTCAAGATAATGATGTCATCTACATAGCGGAACATATGCCAATTTACATCATTCTGTAGGAAGAACTCTCTTTCATACCAAAAAAGTAATAAGTTGGCTAGTAGAGGACTGGATGAAGTTCCCATTGGAACACCTTTAGATTGAATGTATATTTTGTTTTTAAAATTAATATAATTAAAGTTTAAGAAGGTTTCAAGTAATGTTTTTGCTGTTTTGTTATCTAATTTAAATGTTTTGTATTTGTTGTGAATAATTTGAATATGGAATGTTTTATCATTAATGAATTCATTTATTAAGCTGTGTATTTTATTATTAAGGTCTTCTAAACGTATGTTAGAGTAAAGATCTTCAAAATCAAATGTATGAACTGTATTGATCTTTTGTAGGTTATTTGTTAGGAAGTTAATGATTTTTTTATTAGAATCTATGAATTTATAATTATGTTTGTTAGTTATTTTATTTATTATGAATTGAAGTGTTGAAGCTAGTCTTAAATCTATGTAAAGAAATAAAAAACTATTATAACAACACACTAAAATACACAAACCCTAATGAATCGGAAATTAATTCCTTAAAAGAAAATTTTGAAAACTTACAAAAAGATTTTATCATATGTCCAATAGATAAATGTTCAAATAATTTATCTATTATATGTAAAAACTTATATCATGACCTTCTAAAAATTTAAATTAATAACAACAGTAAATACACTTTCATAAAAACAACTGAAACTAAAATCAAAAAAGATATTAAAAATGTAGAAAACACACTAAAAATCATTAATTACAACAAAAACACAAACATACCGAAATTTTATATTATTCCTAAATTACATAAAACACCAATCTCATTTAGAACAATCACATCAGGAATAAACTCGGTCACAAAAAACATAGATTTAAGACTAGCTTCAACACTTCAATTCATTATAAATAAAAAATAACTAACAAACATAATTATAAATTCATAGATTCTAATAAAAAAATCATTAACTTCCTAACAAATAACCTACAAAAGATCAATACAGTTCATACATTTGATTTTGAAGATCTTTACTCTAACATACGTTTAGAAGACCTTAATAATAAAATACACAGCTTAATAAATGAATTCATTAATGATAAAACATTCCATATTCAAATTATTCACAACAAATACAAAACATTTAAATTAGATAACAAAACAGCAAAAACATTACTTGAAACCTTCTTAAACTTTAATTATATTAATTTTAAAAACAAAATATACATTCAATCTAAAGGTGTTCCAATGGGAACTGTTCGTGTTCGTTTAAAAAAATATATATATAAAAGGGTGATCGATTGAAAGGAAAAACAATGGGGGAAATAAATGCACAGAAACACAGTATAATAAAAGGATTTATTTTAAAAAATTAAAAACAAAAGGGATAAAAACTATTATACTATTATTATGGGTAAAAACAAGAAAAATGGTTAAGCTAAATTATACTTATATCTAAGGGATTATGTATAAAAAACAATAAACAAGGTTAAGCAAAAAAGAAAGTAAAAAAATTAACTAATTCAGGGAAGGGAGATAAAAATAAATGGCGGGGGGGTGTCGACACAGTACCTCGTGGCAGCACCGTCGCAGGCTTGGCTTTCTCTTGTCGCGATGTCCAATTGTCGCGCGTTGGTTGTCTAATTGTCACGACTCGTTGGTTGTCTAAGTGTCTTTTTCCGTCCTCAAGTCGCTGCTTGAGGGATACTCCAATGCGTCCTTTCCCGTCCACGAAACTCTGCTCGTGGGATTTTCTTCGACGTCTTTCCGTCCACGTGACTCTGCTCGTGGGATTTTCTTCGACGTCGTTCCGTCTACAAGACGCTGCTTGTAGGATTTTCTTGGCGTGTCTGCTCCGCCTGGCAAGGGAACTCAACTTTCCCCTCCGCTTCTAACAAGGGAATCCTGCCAACTGACCAAAAAAAGAATGTAACATGACGCTCCGTCGTCTCCGCCCACGCCGACCTTTGCCCTCGGTCGGTCCAAGCTGGGGCTATCTATAGATATAGAGAGGTAGATGTCTTGCTCGTTGTCTCCCTTCACCTAAGACCTTCATTCTATGTACAAAAGGTAAAGGATCTGTAAAATAGTTTTAACATTCTCCCACATAATTTTGCTCTGAAAGAAGTCAAAATTAAGTATAAGACAAAAGAGCATATATATACACAATACACACAAGAGTAGATATGCCTATTACATTACATAAAATACACATAAAAGAATACACATATTACACCTTTTTTTTCTTCTCTACAGGTACTTTCACTAGTCCTTCGAGTCATACCTAGCAGGCTTTCTGATTACCCTACCATATCTATTTCTAGAGTCCCTGGATTCAATATTGGGCCTATTTCCTAAAAATGCATCAGATTGGGGTTCGGTATTTGAATTGTCCATTTGAATCGTCTCAACATTCGAGGATATTTCAAGAGGGTGTAAGCGTTGTAGAGCCCTGATCAAGGTTCCTGTGGATGTTTTAACATGGGCCACTCTCACTATTCCATCTTTACCTGGTATGAGATTTACTATTCGCCCTTTAGGCCAAAACATTCTTTTAAGATTTTCTTGCCCGATCAGTACAACGTCTCCTACTTTCAACTGTCTTCTATCAATATTTTCGGATTTCTGAATCAGCGCGCCTAAATATTCCTTTAAGAATCTTAAAACATAGGACATTATCCTGATGTTGAGAGAGTAATTAGACCTCCTTGTCAGTAACCAGTCTTTATAATCGATGTTCAAATTAATGTTGGTTTTCATAATGTTTTCTTCAACCTTTATTTCTTTTGGATTTATCGAGAACTCTGAATTGGGCCAGAATTCTTTAGGTTTTTTCAACCATTCGGGGCCCTCCCACCATCTGCTTTGCACAAACTGGCTTGGAGGGCAACCTCGAGACAGAAGATCGGCCGGGTTCAACTGACTAGGAACGAACCTCCAATCGTTCAAATTGGTAGTGGCCTGTATTTCTCTGACTCGGTTTCTCACGAAAACTCTCCACTCAATTTCTTTCTTTATCCAACTTAGCGCGGTAGTAGAGTCCGACCAAAGAGTTGTTTCACATTTTCTCTTCAAGGCAGCTTGGATTGCATTGGCTAGTCTAGCTCCTAGTACCATGGCCTTTAATTCCAAGCGAGGGATCGTAATACTCTTCATAGGAGCTAATCTGACTTTGCTCCAAATCAAAGTTAGAGTATTTTCTCGTCCCGTTTCGCTCCTTAAATAGGCTACAGCTCCATAGCCTATTTGACTAGCGTCACAAAAGATATGAACTTCTGTAGGGAAAATGAGATCATTCCACATATATCTTGGTATCTTTATTAACTCTATTAATTTTATTTGATCCAACCAGGTTCGAAATTCCTGGGCCATACTTTCGGGTAGAGGTGTATCCCAACCTAGTTTCATACCCCATGATCGCTGCAGTAACAACTTTGGTGGCAAGAATACTGGAGCGCAAAATCCAAGTGGATCAAATATCCGTTGAACCATGGACAGTACCAGCCTTTTCGTTAATTTGGGTTGAAGACTCAAATTGTCAGGGAGTTCGCATTTTAATGAATCTTCCATTTTATTCCAAACAACACCCAATATTTTTGTACAAGTCCCCTTTTCAGGGTTTTCCTCCAGAGAATATTCCCACTCTCGTAAGTCCATTTTAGCCCTGTCCATAATTTCAATTGCGGCCTTTTGAAATTCCTGCACTTCCTGCTTTGTTTCCAGCGAGGTAATACAATTGTCCATGTAGAAGGATTGAGCTAAAATCTTTGCCCATTGAACAAGTGGGCCTCTTATTGATTGAAGATGGTATTCTATTACGGCGTTCAGCACAAAAGGATTGCAGTTTAAGACAAATACAAGTCTCTTATGCCTGTAAGCTATTAGTTCTCTATCGCTCTCCTTTTTCCACCAAAGGAATCTAAGATAGTTCCGTTCAGATTCTTCAATCGCCACCATCTGGAATGCTTTTCTTATATCTGCCGTGACTCCAAATTTATTTTCCCGAAATCTTATCATCATTTCAGGGATTCTTTCCAATAAATTCGGTCCCTTTTCTAAACATTGATTCAAAGATAGTCCATTATGGCCTAGACAAGAAGCATCGAAAACCGGACGTATGGGCGTCGTTTTAGATTCCATCTTGTACACAGGGCGGTGAGGTAAATAATAGCCTCTTCTCTCGAGAGGATTTTCCTCGACTCTTTCAATGAGTCCTTCAGTCAGCCAGTCTCTAAAGATCTGACTATATTCGGTCAACTTATTCTGTGAGGTCATTTTCTTAGTGCTTATATCTAACCTTTTAATCGCTATGTCAAGTTTGCTGGGGATTGACTCCTTTTCTACCTTCCAAGGTAGACCTACAGAATATCTCTGATCACTTTGTCTTTGAATTTTTGTTATAAACTTTTCTTTTATTTCCTGATATCTGGTCTCTTTGGAGCAAGTTTCAACAGGATCCCTAATGCCTAGTACTTCTAGATCCCACAAATCCTTTAAATCGCATCGCGTTGTTAGCAGATTCAAAGTCTGCTGCACATTGTCATTGCTATCAATAATTGGCGAATTGCCCATTAGTGTCCAACCTAATTTCGTTTCCACCGCAGTTAAATCTGCTTCAACTTGAACTATTTTTCCTGTCAAAATCATACCTAGATAGTTAGCACCAATCAATATGTCAATCTCTTGTCCTTTAAAATTGTCCTGAGACAATATTATGCCCTTAATCTTCAATTTTTCTAACCAGTCTCCTTTTGGCAAAGGTGGTAAGGCGTCGCAAATTTTACGTTGATCCAGCGCCTCAATATGGATCACATCTCTTTTATTACCTAAATTCTCCAATTCTAACATAAATTTACCGTGCTTTTCTTCACCAATCTTATTACCTCCAAAAAGACTTTTAGCTATAGTTATTTCGCCTTTTCTTTCTATTCCTATACTCCAGACTAACGACTGTTTGATATACGAAAACTGACTTCCACTGTCGAGGAGAATTCTAACCCTTCTAGAGGCATTTGGGCCTCTTAACAGTGCTACCGTGGTCATCAGCAAGACCTGACCTGTGCAGGCTTGACTAGAAAGCGATGCAATGGGTTCAGTTGCATTTTCCTTTAGATTTTCTCTTCCCGGTTTCGTTAACCGGTTAGAAGAATTTCCTTCACATAAAACTTCCAAGTGGTTTCTCCCACAGTTTTTGCACTCCAATTGTTCTCGGCACTGACTCTGTATGTGTCCCTTTCTTAAGCATTTGAAACATAGATGGGCACTACGTATTTTATCATTTCTCTCTCCCAGAGACATTTTCATTATAGAACGGCATTGATGACTCGCATGATTTGTTCTTTCACAAAAGAAGCATTTTATATTAGTTCGCCCTCCGAACAGACTAGACACAGTGGCGGGTCTGAAATTGCTCCTAGTTCTGGTCCCATCATTGTAAGACCTTTTATAGGGTTCCTCCTGCTTAAAGCCTTTTTCCACAAATTTCAGCCGTTGAGCACTCCTTACTTCGGCTTTTAGAAAGTCCAATAGTAACCTTAGCCTTTCTTGAGCTCCTCCAACCCCTTTATCTGACTCTTCCCGTTTTGCTAACTCCATACCATAACCCGAAGAAGGATGCCTGTGCCATATTTTCAAAATATCCGAAGGTAATGAAGACTCGACAAGAGGATATAAAAAAATACCCGACAACTGGGGATCAATGCCCAGTGTCTCTAACGACCGGAGGTGACTGCTCAGTTCGTCGTACAGACTGCTTAAATTTCTATTTTCTTTCTTTACATTAGATATAACCGAATTCAATAGACGTCTGACATATAGTTCTGTCAGTATATTCGGGTCACCGAATCGCTCCTGTAGGGCTTGTACCGCCAAAACATAGTTGGCGCCTGTAACGGGATAGCTTGCTACAACACGATAGGCTTCTGAATTTGGTACAATTGCTTGACGCAAATATAAAAACCGGTCGCTATCGGATAAATTCTTATTTTCGTGAATTTTCGAAAACTGCGCCCACCAGGGCAATCAACCTTCCAGAGAGCCGTCATAGCTTTTTAGGGCTAACTCTGGTAATTTCACATTTATTACAGTGTCCTCGCTAGCAATCGGGATTGTTTATTCTTTATCGGGATTCCGTAGTACACTGACTTTCTGTTGAATATCAAACTTTTCCTCTTCATATTTATCGCATTCTTGCCATTCCTTATCAATACTTTCCTCTGTAATCCCTTCTTTCACTACCAATAAAGCCTGATATTTTTCGTTTAGATCTACAAGTCTCGTGTAATAAGACTCTAGTCTATTAAACTTAGAATAAATATCGTTCTTATCAATTTGAGACTTTTCAAATTCCCCATTTATTTCATTAATAATTCTAGTGAAAGTACCTCTTAAGGCTTTTCTGCGCTTTTTAAGTGCATCCATTTCCTCCATATCTCCTTTAAATCGATCACGTCCGGCTCACCAAAATGTTCGTGTTCGTTTAAAAAAATATATATATAAAAGGGTGATCGATTGAAAGGAAAAACAATGGGGGAAATAAATGCACAGAAACACAGTATAATAAAAGGATTTATTTTAAAAAATTAAAAACAAAAGGGATAAAACTATTATACTATTATTATGGGTAAAAACAAGAAAAATGGTTAAGCTAAATTATACTTATATCTAAGGGATTATGTATAAAAAACAATAAACAAGGTTAAGCAAAAAAGAAAGTAAAAAAATTAACTAATCTCAGGGAAGGGAGATAAAAATAAATGGCGGGGGGGTGTCGACACAGTACCTCGTGGCAGCACCGTCGCAGGCTTGGCTTTCTCTTGTCGCGATGTCCAATTGTCGCGCGTTGGTTGTCTAATTGTCACGACTAGTTGGTTGTCTAAGTGTCTTTTTCCGTCCTCAAGTCGCTGCTTGGGGGATACTCCAATGCGTCCTTTCCCGTCCACGAAACTCTGCTCGTGGGATTTTCTTCGACGTCTTTCCGTCCACGTGACTCTGCTCGTGGGATTTTCTTCGACGTCGTTCCGTCTACAAGACGCTGCTTGTAGGATTTTCTTGGCGTGTCTGCTCCGCCTGGCAAGGGAACTCAACTTTCCCCTCCGCTTCTAACAAGGGAATCCTGCCAACTGACCAAAAAAAGAATGTAACATGACGCTCCGTCGTCTCCGCCCACGCCGACCTTTGCCCTCGGTCGGTCCAAGCTGGGGCTATCTATAGATATAGAGAGGTAGATGTCTTGCTCGTTGTCTCCCTTCACCTAAGACCTTCATTCTATGTACAAAAGGTAAAGGATCTGTAAAATAGTTTTAACAGGAACTTCATCCAGTCCTCTACTAGCCAACTTATTACTTTTTTGGTATGAAAGAGAGTTCTTCCTACAGAATGATGTAAATTGGCATATGTTCCGCTATGTAGATGACATCATTATCTTGAATAACCCACAATTCAATAATGTAATTTACAAAATATACCCTAAATATTTGAAACTTGAAAATAATGAAAAGATAACTAATAGCAAGGAGGTTAACTTTTTAGACTTAAATATAAACATTGCAAACAAGTCAATTGGAACATATGACAAAAGAACTTGTTATAATTTTAAAATTATTAAATTCTGTAATGTCAATTCCAACATATCATCAAATTGCTGCAAAGGCATATATTTTGGTCAATTTTTAAGATTTTATAGAATCAACAACATTAAAACAAACTTTATTAAAGACATTAAAAATCTTAATAAAGAGTATTTAAACAAAATGGTTTTAAATACAAAACAGTAAAGTTTTACAATAGGCTGTCAATACACAAATACCTAAGCAATAATAAATATAATTATAAATTTGAAACTTCAAACTTCTCCAATTAATCTAACCAAAAACTTATATTCTACTCTTATACTAAAACAAATGATAGAATTACTGAATATATTTCCTATGACTTTAAATATATTAATTATATGATAACGATTATAAAGCATTAAATTCATTCAATTTGATCTCCAGTTACTGTGAGAGGGAACTGGAAAACAAATATAAATGAATTTGAAGCATAATAAATGTTTTATTATTCAATTAATTTATAATTTTAATAAAAATGTAACTTATATCAATGGAAACAAAATTTTAATACATATTTTCACAATCTTTAAAATTTCTAATGATTCTTTTCTGACAGCTTTTCTAACTTCAAACAATTTTAAAAATAAGATTTCCTAGAAGAGGGAAGGTTACTTTTAGAACAATGTTGGCGGGTCCCTGGCAAACAGATGTTACATCCACACATGTGCGCTGTCTCTAGGGAGCGGCAGACGCCACTTTGAATAAGTAAGTAAACAACCTCCTTCTATGTTATCTAATATTAATTTAATTATACAGTTTAATGGTCGAAGAGAAATCAATCCATAATGAAGTAAGGGTGAAATGGGATGTGGTATTTTCATCTGAAGAGCCCTGGTACCACAGATTTCTCTCTCCAATAGATTTTCCAATCTCCTTTTGTGTAATTTCCTGGTCTACCATTAGGGTTCCAAAAAATAATTTCTAATAGGCAAAGATTTAAAATATGTTTATCTATCCTTAACTAGGCAAAAACATTATATCATATTATTCTTACTCTTAGGAAAAAAAAATCTAAAATTATATAGGAAAAAAAATTATATAAAAAAATTTCAAAAACTATTAATTAACTAAAAAAATACTAACACCCTTTCAATTCTCTACTTGTTTGAAATAAAAGTGTATGGTTCTTTCTTTATCTCTTTCCTCTCTTTTACTAAAAAATAAATATATAATCATTATAAATCTCTTCTTTATTCCTATTTATTTTAAGAGTATGTCTAAATGACGGGTAAAAGCCGATGCTAAAAGACGTTACGTTGTTAAATCTTCTTTTCTTGTTAAATTTTCTTTTTATTTTTCAAATTTTTTTTTCTATCTAAAATAAAAACATATTATTCTAACATATAATTACTTTTATTACAATTTTCTCTCCTAAATAAGATATAAAAATAATACATATAAACAACTTTTTAATCTCATCTAACTTAAACACAAAAATAATTATCAACTTTTATCTTATATAATTAATTTAGATTTAGCTTGCTATTTATATATAAATATTACTATTATTAAAAGTTTTAAATATAGTTATATCAATATATAAATCCATCTTAACTCACTCTATAATATCAACTTAATTTAAATTATATTTAAGATTTAAAATTTTATTTGATAAACTTTATTATTTACATTTCATATATACAGTCTACTCTCGTTATAACGCCACCATCCGGATTTTGCAAAAAAGCGGCGTAAGTCGAGGGTGGCGTTGTATCGAACACGTTTAAAATGTGAAATTTAAAAAGATACAATAAATCATTTATAACAATTACTAATAACAATTTATATTTAAGTCAATATATAGAGTGCAAAACCGGCATTAATTGATTAATATGACAAATAGAAAGAATTAATTTATAATTTATTCATTAAAAAGTAATTACATTTTCTTGAAGAAGTCTGTGATCACAACTTGTGTTTTCTCTCCCTCACTTATGCCATAGACACGGTGTAACAAATCCGCCGATAGATTGACGTCGTCAGATGTTGCTCTCTTGGAGTGCTCAAGAAACAACAATAGTGATACTGATACTAGACTCTTGGAATGGGTATTTAGATTAACTATGGACAGAAGCTTTGAGGTTAGTAGAATTTTACATACAATTATAAATATACTAGCCGAATGACCTGGGCAACGCCCGTGTTTTACCCGATTGAATGTTTTTATTCAAATACTATTTGTTACAATTATCATATTAGTTACGTATTGTGGACGTGTATAGTTGACAAACATACATACGCTGACTTTTATACATATAGGGATAATAATACAAATAAGTTTTAAAAATTGTAAAAAAGAAAAAAATGCATCGGCCGGGAATCGAACCCAGGCCGCCCGCGTGGCAGGCGAGCATTCTACCACCGATGCTTATAAGAAATGGCCCTATTTGGGAAATTTATTCCATTCACAAAAGCAAACGATGACAGAATTGTTGATGACTCTGATACTTGTATTTATAATTATGTTAGCCTAATGAATTAGTCAGTATTCCCATGGTCTCCAGCGAAGAGGTGTGAATTGACTTTTTGAAAATATACATAATTATAAAGATAGAAGCTTCTATAGAAATAATAAAATAAGCCGAAATAGCTCAGTTAGGAGAGCGTTAGACTGAATATCTAAAGGTTCCTGGTTCGATCCCGGGTTTCGGCATCTTTTTTTAATTTTTAAATTTCATCCGTGACAGAGGCCAGGAAAGACGGTCGTGACTATATATTATTTATAAATATATAATATAATATATAATATTTCTATCGCAGTAAGGGCAGTAAAAATTGTTTAACTTTCAAAAGAATCATACGCTTCTATAATAGTTTCCAATTTTCATAACAGATGGCGCGCAAATGCTTTTTATGTAATAAGGTGCTATCATTGGATTGCTCAGAATCTTGAATTCCAAGTTAAATGTTTTGTTCTCGTTTTTCACCAGTTTTTAGAATTATTTTATCCGATCGTTAATATGACCTTATCATAGACTTCTGAATATTTAATTCCATATTTTCCATCTGATTTTGTTTTCAAATGAATCATAAATTGCGTAAAACAGATGGCGCGTTAATTCATAATGTTCATATTAAGTCTAAATGAACTTTACTTGTTGTTTGCGGAAGAGCAGCGCTCGAAGCATGTTTAGGAATTTATAAATATTTGTATTTCTACTGTACTTAAGCTTATGTTCATAGTTGTTTAAAATCCCCTTTCCAATAGTTTATCTTCAGTATTACTATAAAATAAAAACAGGAAAATACAAAAATTAAGCGGGGTGGTAGATTAAACTGACAAAACCGCCGAGTAGATTCACAAATGATGAACCAGGCCCTCCCATCAGTTTTATCATTGCCGTAGATATACTAGAAATTTGGTTGTTTTTAAAATGATCATAGGCATCATAAATAGTTGAAATTTCCTACAAATGAATATATTGTATTATTTTAGGTCCATACGATTTGTTAATTTGTTCCTTGATATGATTTGAGAAGTTTATGAATAGAAACATTTCTAGGCGAAGCTGACCTAAAATATATAAAGGCCCCTCCTCTCTCTCCCGTCAACATAGATACAATAACTTTGCTATATATCTATTAACCATTTTATTCAATCTAGCAGACTCTGGTGGGGGTCAATGCCACAATAACATCTTTGTAAAATTCTGAATGTCACCAGGAGACCATGGTTTGGTTTATGGCTCTCGGCAGTCTAGGGAGAGCTTTGATTTCATGTTATCCGCAAGGGATGCGTAGAATTTATCCAAAGAGTTATTCAGCGCTCTCAAAGTGGTTATTTAATTCTATGGGTGAGATATATATGTAAATTTGTCACTTAACCGAGAGAGAGAGCCTGCAAGGTTGATGAGGCATTCAATCAATAAAGGCATAGTTCTGGCGTCTATTTTGATGCAAAATGCGACGTTTATTTTTTGCTAAATCTAGTATATGATTGAGGGTCACCCAGAGTTCGAAAATGGCACTGAATTTAATGAAATCTTTCAACGTCATATAATCAAGGAAGGGCATGGTACATCAGTGGGGAATCCTCCCATCGGTTTAGCCAGTTCAAGCTCCAGACCGTTCAACTATTGTTATAGATGGATTCTATCATAGTTTGATTTTGTTCAAGAATACTGGATATATTTTGGGGCTAAGCTGATAATGTTATTTTCTTTTCTTTTTAAAGTTATAATTGTTTCTGTAATTCTATTTATGTGATTACTTGGTGTTTATTGATTTTTTTCAGCAAGGATGGTTTACAGCATTTAATGTAATCATTTTATCTCATTCAAAGTCCATGCATCACCAGACCAGGTCATGAATATTTTCGCAAAGGGTTTCCACGCCACCCAGGAGGTACCTGCTCAGCGCGTTAGCCTTTGTTTATAGTGGCGCTTCGCCTCCGTAGAAGCCCTATTCCACTCTTCTGGCACAACCAGAGCATCCAACTCGCTCTCGGCCGAGCTGATGGTCCAGGCCCTGCCAGGAACTGGTCTGCCGATGCTATGGACTCCGTCTCAAAGATCAAAGAGTCGGGGGAGAGGAAGACAAAGCCTCAATATCTGAGGAAACAAGTAAATTCGGACAGAGTCTCAAAGCAGACCCGCCTCCACCTCAATTCCCAACCGACTGGCCCATTGTTGGACCGTTGGAAACGAAATTTTTATAGCGTCCTAAAAATTCAATATATTAATATTTATATGAAATAAAAAATAATATGTACCTTATTAAATTATATATTATCTGTTTGAGATATATTTAAAATAATCTCCATCATTTTGAATTCAATATGAAATAGAATTTGGAACAATAAGAATATGACTAAATTTTTTACTTCAATAACCTCAAAAATAATAAAAGAAATATTATTCAAACATTTGTTATTTATATAAAATGCTTTGAAGCTTCGAATATGTATATTTTAAAATATATAAAATGATGAAATGCGGAAAAAAATTGATCAAATTCAGACGTTTGCTCTCTTATTTTACATTATCAAATATTAGTTGTCTTTCATACTTCACTATGAATATGCCTTATAGAGGAATACAAGTAAAATTTACTGTCTATTCTCGATTTGAGACTGAGCTATGGGACTCGAAATTTCTGTTCCTAAACACAGTTAGGTCTTATTCCAGTGATCACCATAATCCTCATATCGCTGATATACACTGGTCCGCAAAATTAAAGGAACAACATATTTTTTCATTTATCTCAAATTTTATTGAATTTTATTTATTATTGAATCAATGAAATTTTATAGGCAAATTTATTATTCCATTATTAATTAGAATACACGAAATCAAAGAATTCTAACACGTATTTTATGCAAATTAGCCGGTCAAGCAATGATCTTCTTGCAGTCCGTGCATAAATATCTTGGATATTGTTGTTAATATGGGGTGTGATCGCCTTTAACTGATAGGCAGGCTCTACATCGGTGACCCATACTAATAATTAGGGAGTTTATCAGCTCCTGTGGAATCAACGCCCACTCTTGTGTTAAGGCTGTTTCTAGCTCATGAGTGTTTCTAGGAGGGGGTTGGAGGGATGAGATCCGCCATCTTAGGTTGTCCCATACATGCTCAATGGGATTTAGGTCTGGGGATCGAGCTGGCCAATTCATCCGAGCAATTGCATGGTTTTGGAGAAAAGTGTTGACCACACCAGCCCTATGTGGACGGGCATTATCATACATTAGAAGAACGTTTTCTCCCATTTCCAATGCCTGAAGCATCACATATGCTGCCAAGATCTCGTCCCGATACCTCTGTCCAGTCAGGGTTCCTTGCCGAAAAATATGGAGTGCTGTGCGACCGCCCAAGAAGATTCCAGCCCAGACCATAAAACCTTGGCTTCTGTAGGGATCCCTTTCAACCATATTCCAGTAGAGTTGCAGCACAGTAGAACAGTGATTCGTTGCTTCATCCTTTTACTAGTTTTCATCTTTGTGAGCAAGTGTTTGGTCAGGAATGAGCTGAAAAAAATAATCCTGTTTCGTCTGCATTGTATATGTTGGTTGGGTCATATCCGGAGTTGGCCAGCATACTGTTCAAATTTGTAAGTTTTTCATCAATGATAGCTGGAGAAATCGATGCGCCTTCCCCACAGAGCCGTCGTTGCGAAATATGGAATCTCCCTTTAAATCGCTGCAGCCACCCACTGCTGTACGTGAAATTTTCTGGTACGTCCAACTGCTCGCCAAGTTTTTTTGCCTTTTTTCTTAGGAGGTTATCAGTAATAATAATAATATTATTGGCACGCTTTTGGGTAAACCAGTTGAAGAGAGCGTCTTCCAAGTCACTAAATTTTCCGACTCTTTGTCTCTTTGAAGAACCAACAATATAATTTTCCCACTTCTCAGCCTGAGTGAGAATATCACGGACAGTTGTTCGTGGAAGTGAGAAACGCTCTCCAATCTCATTCTTCGACATTCTTGCCAACTGGCATATCTCCTTCTTTTCAATGGTGATCGACTCCAGTTTACACTTTTGGGAACTCATGATACGACAATAAGGTTGTTGTGTTGACGTTAGCAAAGGATGAAGCGACTGTGTATGTCCCAGGCACAAGCAGGAAAAGGGTCTGCTGGCTGTTCACACAATCTGTTGTGTCAACAGCAGGCAAAGTCCGGTGCCGCTGGCGGAAAAAAAAGACAGGAAAAGGGAAGTGGGGGATGAGGGACGTTGTGAGCGGCGCTATAACGAGTGGTTTTTGCTACTTGGGATACGAAAAATCAGCGGCGGAAGGCGAACAGCGAGGGAGTGGCGTTATATCGAGAAAAATACATTGATGTCGATTGGGACAAAACGAAAAAGCGGCGTAAGGCGAGGGTGGCGTTATATCGAGTGGCGTTATAACGAGAGTAGACTGTATATATATATATATACTGGAATAAAATCTAAAATTATATCTCCATTACAAATTAATTAGATAATTCATGAGAATTATCTGAATCAATATATTCTAATTTGAAAAAGAATAATTAATTTATCAATTCCCGTGAATCATAAAACCAATTAGTAAAATGATTTCAAAATTATTTAATAAATAATTCAGATGAATTATTTAGAATCTACTCCTACTATTAAACTAAAAATTGCCTAGGCCAACATAAAATATTTACATACTAGCGACGGACGTACCCCGGTTTTACAAGTGAAGATTTGTCTAACGAATCTCTTAATAAAGTGAACATTTTTTTCCCAGTCCCTTGAAAAATTCTCGATAAGTTGAATAAAATCAATATTAATTGGTTCCCTCGGTAAGTGGAAGTTGAAGGAATAGTATCTTGCCTTGGAATTGTATCATTATTCTTGTCTCAAATAAATTGCGTGTCATCCTGAATTTTGTCTTTCCTAATTTTCTACATTACAAAATCGTCATATCATCATGATAATATTTAGAGCAGATTGTCGAATTATAACAGATAAATTAGAATACTTATCTTGATTATTTTTAGGCGAAAAGTTATTTCAAAAATTTTATTTGCTAGAAACCTTCCCAGTACTATACTAAATAACTTCCCAAAGTTTCGTGGCGTTCCAATAAGTGGTTTGGTCAGGCATAAAGGACAGACAGACGCACATACATTCATTTTTATATATATAGAAAAGAACAATTAAGGCATGCATCAGAAAATTTGGATGGTGCAACTTGACGTCCCTCAGGCCATTAAAAGAGGTTCTTCTCAGGCTGTAGGATGAATAAGCCACTGGATTTCAGGCCACATGATAAATCAGCGCATGATGTGCCAGTGGTCTGCAGAATCAGGTCAAGGGTATCCTGCACATCCAACATCCAGCCGAGAACCTTGTTTCCTTAAATTCACACTCATAAAGTTTTCATTGCTGGGTCTGAGTCCAAAATGGACCCAACAGGGTTACAAGAAACAATTTCTGTTAGTTGTCTTTGCATGAGCTGGAAATCTCTGGTTGCGTATAGGATAGCGAGTAATTCTGCTTGAAAGGAGGTGCAATTATAATGGAGGTGTAGTTGTATTGGGGTGTAGAAAGGTGGCAGAATAATTCCTGCTCCTACACCATTAGGGGACCGCGATCCATCAGTGTATATTATGGTTGAATTTTCTGAAAGTGACTTTGAAAACTGAAGTAGCCTTCTATGGCGTGGATAGTGGACTGCGCACGGCCCTGGACGTGTCTCACAAGGGTTTAACGCACATGCACAAACTAAAATTGAGAGAGAGAGATATTTATAATCCAGGTTCCTGGACCGCAGAGCGCCAACTACAGGATTAAATTGATAAAATACAAGATAAGCAATAGGGGAAATTTTCGCAGAGTAATAAAACACAAATAACATAAAAATTGATAATCTGTTACAATAATAAACACTTTTATGCAATATTAAAGTGAATATGTTGTCTAAATTGTGGAAAACCTATATTGATTTATCAAAATATGCTTGAAAAGGGCTGGTGTCTATTGAAAATAAAATATATTTTATTCGGTTAAACCAAATTTCTGTAGGTACAGTAAAAAATATGAAAACGTTTTATTTTAGGCAAATTTACAAAATGTAATTTAATAATTTACTTTTTCACGCTGCTACGAATAGCCTAATTTATGAAATTATTGACTTTTGACATTTTGTGTTTACGCTTCTGTATTGTTTATAGCAGTGTTTTCGTTGTATTTTAAGGGATTTTAAAAATATAATACCATATTTTTAAAATCATGCCTAGTAAAAAGAAGAAATTCAATTCAAGATTCCCTCCTGTAAGTTTGATTTTCGTCTTTTTAAAACATTCACACGTGTACTTGAATTAAAAAATATATAAATTTAACTTTGTATGTGTGATTAATTTGAATATTTCCTTGAAAGAATATAAAATAAATAAGTTGTATTAAATATTTAAAAAATAATTTAGAACACAAAGTATATCCAATTAAAAATGAAATATATTGTATATTTTTTACACCCTGCCTAAGTTGGTCAAATACCAATCAATCAAAACCTAGATTTCTATCTTAAATTTTACTTATATATTTTTTGTGGTTAAAGCATATTTTAAAAATGAAATTTTGTTAAATATAAGGATTTAAAGTAAATTTCTTAAAGGTGATTTTCAAATCTCTTATTCTAAACATAAGGTAACAAAACACCATCTTCAAATTAATAAATTATGTCTGATGTTACGTTAACAGCATAGTTATCATCTTCATGCAAAATTTCAAGGCCATCAAGAAATTTTATGATTGCTTGAATAGCAAATCACCAAGATGACCATTTTCGGTTAAAGTACCTAAAAGGGAGAAAATACCATTAGCGCTAGTTCATTGTGATCTAATGGAACCATTCAGACTCCAAAATTTGGGAAGTGCACATTATGTCTTATGCATTGTAGATGATGCCACCAGATATGTTTGAGTTTATTTTCTCAAGAACAAGAGTGATGTATTGGGAAAATTTAAGGAATGGAAGATTGAAGTAGAAAAGCAAAAAATCATTTGTTAAAGAAAATTCAAACAGATAATGGACTAGAATTTTGTTCACAGCCTTGGAATGTTTTCACAAAGGCTTAAGGCATAATTCACGAATGCACAATGGTGTATACCCCGCAAAAAAATGGCATTGCAGAGTGAATTAATAAGATCTAGTTAGAAGCACAATTAATAGCTGCAATTTTCCAGATGCCTCATGGGCAGAATTGATCTATATCGCTGCATATCTGAGAAACAGTTGTAAACAAGCACAACAAGGAGAAGATTCCTTTTGAATTGTGATTTGGATTGAAGCTCAATTTACATCTGAGAGCATTTGAATGTGAAGTGTTTGTTCACATACCAAGGGAGAGAAAAAATCAAAGCTTCAACCAAAAGCATCTAGGGCAGGGGTCAGCAACATTTTGAGTAAGAAGAGTCAAAAATTACAATTTACTCAATTTCAAAGTTTTTAAAGAGCCACACATTTTTTTTCTTGCCAACAATAAAAATTATTCACACAAGGTAATAAGACCAAATCCAAATAATTAAATAGTGTGTTTGGATTTGGTCTTATCACCTTGTGTTTATAATCTATAATTCAAATTGTGCCTTATCAAAAATTATTTACATAAATAAAGTTTTTATTCATGCGAGTACTGCATGTAGCTTCAAATCCAATGGGCCGCATGTGGCTGGTGAGCCCCAGGGGAATTCTAAATGATTACGTCCTTCATGGATATGGATGAAGAATTTGGATGCTATAAAAGAACCAGGTTATAGAATCTGTTTATTTAAAAAATCTGTTCTCAACAGACTAACAACTAGAATGGTTTATTCCTTACCCAATGTAAAATTTTCCCTTGCCAGGAGGCAGATTCTCATGAACAGTTTGAAACTGGAGAAAGCGGAACTACTAAAGGTAATGAGGAACCAGAATCAGAACAAGCAAACGGCATGGAGGACAAGAAGTTCCTCCAGCATGGAGCTACCCAATAGCACTGCGACATAAAAAGGAAAGTGATGCTCAAAAATGGAGGCAACTTTGATGGAATAACAGTTTAAAAGATAACTAAGAATATCCCCTCTTCTTATCAGGAAGCCATAGAAAGTCCAGAAGCTACACGATGGCTTGCAGAAATAGATGAAATTCAATCTTTGAGAAAGAACGTGTGGGAACTTGAAGAACTGCCAAAAGATGTCACTCCCATTCCATGTAGATGGGTTCTACAAAAGAAAACTAATACATCTTGAACACAAGGTAATAAGACCAAATCCAAATAAATAAATAGTGTGTGACGTTTCGGTAACAGCATTGTTACCATCTTCAGACAAAAGTACTAAAAGTACTGAAAACATGCAGTACTTTTGTCTGAAGATGGTAACAACGCTGTTACCGAAACATCACACACTTATTATTTATTTGGATTTGGTCTTATTACCTTGTGTTTATAATCTATAAACCAAATTGTGCCTTATCATTAATACATTTTGAGAAATCACTAGATACAAGGCGCATTTAGTTGCAAAGGGTTTTGGTCAGCTTAAAGGACTTGATTTTAATGACATTTATGCCCCAGTTAAAAGTTTTGAGACCATAAAACTTTTGACCGCAATTGGAATTGAGAAAGGATGGCATTTAGACCAATTTGATGTGAAAAATTCTTATTTGCATGGGAATTTTTATGGAGCAACCAGAAGGTGTTGTTAAACCAGGGTAAGAACACCTAAATTGTAGATTTAAGAACTCTTGTTACCAAAAAGACACAGTATTTATTTATGATGTACTAGAGCGCCATCTGTTATCAAATTATAAAACTATTTTAGTGGCGTATTATTCTTTTTAAAATAAGGACAGTAAGGACAGTAGAAATTGTTTTATTTTAAAAAGAATAATACGCCACTAAAATAGTTTTATAACAGTATTTATTTATTTGGATTTGGTCTTGTTACCTTGTGTTTAGAGTGTGCTCTATTAAAATATAAAGCTTGTGTACCGCTCAATAAAGAAACTCACCACGTTCCTCTTGATCTCCCTTTTACACTTCAAACGTGGCTATATCTCATCTACCATTAAAATATATGTATTTACCTATAGATATTATGTGAAATTTTGGAGTTCTAGCAATGTTTATATAACACTTTGTCTCACATCACTCACATATATTAGGCATAGCAGGCTTCAGTTTGGAAAAAGTTAAATCTTGGAAATGTATAATTATGATGTTATAACCGAGTATATATTTGAATATGTTCTTGTTACCTTTTAATCTCCGTATATAGACTGTTAGACTGGGACCGGGAGGAATCCACATCCTTCGCCCCATCTTTTGACATGAAATGGAACTCTTTCTGAGGCAGATGCATAGTTTTTTTTTTTTTTTCAAATATATGTTTAAACATGTCACATACAATACATTTCCTTTATAATGGTATAATATACTTGATGACCTTGTCAGATAGCCAACACTTGTACAATGGTAAATTTTCTAGGATAATTACTGAAACTTTATTTTTAGTGTAAATTTGTTAGGATAAAAGTATCTTAAACTAAATTTATCCAATGGTTAACTCTTATGTTGAGTAACCTACCTTGGAAAAATTAAAAAGAATAAGAAAACTTAACCCCAACCTCCAATGACAGACCACCTCTAGGACAGAAGCTTGTCGATTAGCAATTCTGCTGTATTCGAACTCACCTTACTATCCTGGCAGAGATCCAATCATAGAAAGCTGATGATTCTTCTTGCAAATGTAGTTCCAGGCCAGGATCAATGTTGTCCCATGTGTTAAGTTTGTTTTTGTTGTTCCAGGCCAGGATCAAGAAGATAATGCAAAAGGATGAAGAAGTTGGCAAGGTAGCTGCAGTGGTGCCAGTCATTATCTGTATCCTTATTGAAATATACTAGTGTAGTCCCCGACATGTGTTGAACAACATTAAACATGAAAAAAGTACAAAAGTACTGGGATCATGTGAATAAATTAAGAAAAAAATCATCACCTGATCATGCAACAGAAAGTTGCCATTGTTAAATCAAGAAAGAATATTTGCCCAATATTCTGGAGATATTAAAAATCAATGTGATTATCTATATAGATAATTATTCTAACAAATATGACACAAGCTATCAGCCATTTTCATTTGCACAATCTGGAGATGCTTTTTTTATAACATTAAAAATATTTTTAAAACAATGTTGGCAATTATCAAAGGGCCTCCTGGTTAATCTGTATTGAACCTTCCCAGCAGTTACTTAATTAAATGATGTTTTCTTTTGCAAACTTTATGTTGATTAAATTATGGGCGAAATTTGTAGGCAATTATTGGTGAAGGACCAGGAGAGAAGTGTTAATCCTTGTAAGTAAAAGACTTTGCTTGGAAATGGCTGAAGCTAACCAACTATTTAGTATTCAACTACTCAATTTACAATGGTAGCTGAGATGACGCAAGGGCCTCTGTAGCGGCTAGTCCACATTGCCAATGGTGATACTACAAAATTGCAATCCTAATATTATTAAAAGGTAAAACATTTTGAATTAGTTTCTTCATCCTAATGAAAAAGAGCTTTCAAGCTCTCATTCTCTAAACGATTTTATATTATAATAAAATAAAAGCCTCTTTATAGCCATGTTGACAACTTATCTATAAGAAAAGGTTTGATCACAAACCTCTGTTTTTATTCTAGAAATCTCTATACAGTATCAGACCCTAAAATCACATAACACGGAAAGATTTTTTACTGGAAGGTGAAATGATGTTCCATGGTGATTATTATATTGGGGATGACTTTACATGATGATACATTGTTTTAACTTCATAATTACATTTTATATGGAGAATAAATACAGTAAAACCCCTCTATAGTGAACCCCAATGGGACAGAGCTTTTGGTTCACTATAGTCATGGTTTGGCTGTTTTTTTTTTTTTACTTAAAAAAATTTTTAGACCGTATAATTAAAGGACAGCTATACACACATGAAAAGGCTGCCTCTTAACAGTGGTCACCTTGTTTTAATTCCCATAATTGACAATTTCCTTACATTAATACCGAATAATAAAATAAATTATTTGATGATAGGTTCTTCTTATCATTAGCCTGCATGTACCTCTATGTTTAATTTAAAAATCAAGACAAATCCTAGGCAAATTTTTATTAATTATATATTCAAAGATATAAAATTATTTTTAAACGTCTTTATCATATATAATACAATGTTCACTTGAAAAAATATCTCTAATACCTTGTTGAATTTTCCAAACTGCTTCAAGCATTGCACCTCTTTTAAATAAAGTTAATAAGTGTTTTTCTTTCATTTCATGTTTCCACATATTCTTCTTAAGTCTAGATTTCGTTTTGTTTTGAACCTGTCATGCAAGCCAATGATGGCTTTAAAATAACGATAGTTCATGGCATAAAAAATAATTTTTTCTGCATCACAGGCCCGTTCATTTAGACTTTTTTTTTTTTTAAAGCCCTAAAATGTACAAACGGCAAACAAACATGTATGGCAAAAGTTGGGGTATGAAACCACCACACTTTTTTCTCATGAAAATCTTCAGTGAATGAACCAAATGGATCAAGACAATGTCTTACTACCAGACTATTTATTGCCATAGATGTTCACCTTGGAGGATCCTAATTGAGAGGACACACCAGTTTGATATAAAAAAATAGATCTCAAATAATCATATAAGCATTATAAAGGGAATTTAGTAAGACACAATGGATCTTACCTGATGAGCTAAGGTCTCTACACAATTGACTAAAAGTGTCAATAAAATATACTGAATTGTCTACACAATTGACTAAAAGTGTCAATAAAATATACTGAATTGTCTACACAATTGAGATCAAAAAATGATTCAGGACAAAAATGATTGCAATTTTTCTATCACTAGGTATTACTCAACATTTTGGCTTTTAAACTGGTGACCTGGCCGGCATATTTCAAAGACAGCTGTTTTTGAAATTGGTGTCAGAGTTGGAATATAAAAAAAGCTGCTACTTTGGGGATTGAAAACTTGTCAGTAAGCAAACTGCAATAAAAGATGATACCGTAGAGTCTCCTATGGAAAACCACCCAAAAAAACACTGCAAACCCAGTCTCTCAAGGAGACTGTCTCTCATCAGAGTTTCGGTCATGATAAGTCGGTGATGATAAGTTATGTTAGATTTGTGGTGTGTCGATTTATTAGTCCTGCGATGGCCCAGAAAGTATTTCAAAGTTATTGTTTTATTGGTATTACTTATTGGCTATATTTTTAGAGGAAGACAAAAAGGACAACACCCTAGAATGTCTATTCTGGTTATCATTCACTTCCGCTGATCTGCCGCGCCGCACAGCGGTGGTCATCTCCTATTTCATGTCCCCCGCTTGTATGTTTGCCGACGGCGTGGTCCGTTATCCCAGTAGGCTGGAAGGAAGTCTCTCTGCCTCCACAGTACTCCCCTTCTAGTGGCGAAGTCACGATTCGGTGCACAAAGTGGTTAATTACAATATATATACATCATCAATGTAGGCAAGAAAAAAAAGAAGGAGAAATATAGTTTATTGCTCCTTAAATCTCACGGGTTTCTTGATTATTCTCCCTGATCTTGTCCTAGTCAGGTCTGGTGCTGATCCTGTTCCTTGGAATTCTGTGTGCCTCCCCACATCTGGTGGGTCAGGATTCTGTTGGGACGATGTAGAAGGCAGTGCTTCCGACACGATCGGTCTTGCTGCAGTAGGGTGTTCTGGAGTTAGATTGTCCGAATCTGCCAGTAAGTAAGCAGGTCGCAATCGGTCAATCGATATGGTCACATTTCTTCCTTTTACTTTGAGTGTGAAGTACTTGTCTGTTCTATCAAGGACTGGAAATGGTCCCTCATATGGTGGTTCCAGAGGTTTCTTCACTCAATCTGTCCTGATAAATACATGTGAACATGTTTTCAGATCTTTATGGACAAATACTTTAGTCTTCGAATGATGTTTTTCATTCAAGGGTTTGAGCAATTCCATTTGCTTTTGAAGCTGTTGAACAAATTCTTCTGCATCCAGGTGATGTTTAGAATCATCAAAGAATTCGCCAGGCAGTCTGATGGTTTTGCCATATACCATTTGAGACAAAAAATGATTGTTATCTTTGTTGATAGCAGCACACAAGCCTAGGAGAACTGTTGGTGGATGATCAAATCGAAGCTTAAGTGTCTTCTTATCACTTTCTTTGATGTAAAGGGATTGGTACACTATGAATTCGTGCTCGAGAGTCAGAACATTAATAGACATTACTATATTGATGTATTGCGACGTTTAAGGGAGGCTGTGCGTCAGAAATGACCCGAAAAATGGCAACAGAAAAATTGGTTCTTGCATCATGACAACACACTGCCACATACGGCCGTCACTGTACAACTCTATTTGGCTAAACATGGAATTGCTTTACTACCCCAGCCACCCTATTCTCCTGACTTGCTCCCAACAACATTTTCCTTTACCCTAAAATTAAAAAAGTCTTAAAAGGACGTCGATTTGGCTCAATACCTGGAATAAAGAAGAATACGAAGAATATTTTGAAAAGTCTGAAAGATGAGGATTTTCAGAGGTGTTTTGATATCTGGAAAAAAAATTTGGAACAAGTGTATAGATAGTGACGGTGATTATTCTGAGAAATTTTAAATAAAACTTTATTATACTTTTATATTTCTTTAAATATTTAGCATTCCTGGAAATTATTGATCACACTATGTATGTATATGCAAGTTTGGCCTTAAATACCCATTTCTTGGTTTCTCAAGAAGCCTCTGGAAACAACATTTTTGGTCGCAGTGGTACAGCCTGCTCCACCCTGACGAGCACCAACAGTGTGAAACTCGTTCGTGACCATTTTTCAGGAAGTGAGCTAGATAGCTCTCTGTCAATGTCACCTGTGGCTTCCTTAACTCCCACCTTTCAGCTCGGGCCCTGGAACTCTTTGTGGACAACCTCCTCAAGAAAACCTATGAGGTGACCAAGTCCAAGCAGGCTAGGACTCTGTCTTCCTCCCACCTGTAAGTCTACCAGTTTCTATATATCTGCAGCTCTCGTACTCTACCATACCATACAATTTGTTTCTTGTACATGTCAATCAAGAAGTAACACCTTCAAATAGATCAACTATCAATTTGTAAACTGGTTTTTATCAGACCCAAATCTAATAATGAAACATCTTTTATTTGAACCTTTTTGGTATATTCTAACTAAAGCCCCCCATGGCAACCACCTTAATGTCTGCTTTAGTCATTAAGACTGGGAGCATTCCTCAGTAGCAAGTTGACTCAACTTCAAATAATAAATGGCCACTTCTGAAAAAAGGACCAGATGCTGTGTGTAAATATACACTGTTCCTAACTCTATTCATCCTAGTTTTATGCTATCAGCCAGACTAGCTGAACCCAGTTTTTTTTTTTTTCAAGCTTGATACTGCTCTCCTCCCCCTTCCTATTTCATCTGAAATTTGTGACTAGCAATGCCAGAGTTATTTTTAAAATCTCAATATCCACAGATCCCATTTTTATAACCAAGTAGAGCTAAGAAAGAAGAAACCTCTTTGGGAAGCCACCTAAAACTCTAGATAGCACACCTTGATCTCTCATAGAGTTGGCCTCTTGTTGTTTTAAGTAGTATCATTTACAAAGGGATATGGAAGGACTGTGGCCACTGATTGTGGTGTTCCAATAACAGCCAGTCTGTTTTTGGTTCCAGGAAATCCTGTATCCAGTCCAACCAGCAGTATGCCTTCCTCTCCAACCTGGCCTCCTCTATCCCTGACCTCGTTGTGGATGAAGAAGGCCTCACTGCACCCAACCCAAGGTTTGGGATCCCTAGCCTTGGATTTATATCCACATTTTTATGCCTTTATCACTTTGTGTGCTTTTTTTTTTCAGCATGCTACATGCTCTCCAATGACAAACTGGCATAAACATTGTCATTATGTACTGCAATGTTATCACACAAAAATACATTATAGCAGTCTGATAACCACTCTACCTTTATTTAAAAAAAAATTAATACTGACCATCACGCATGTTACACCACGACAACTGTTAAAAATGATAAATTGAGCATCTATTTATGTAGAAAATGAAAATCATGTGCTAAGTAGGCTGAAAGTTTATATTTGAGGAAGAGCTAGTACCAGGTTTCAAACATTGTATGTATTATTTTTAAAAAAGAACAAAGGTGTGCCCGGGGGGGATTCACCCCTTATCACGAGACAAAGTTTCTCATAAGGTACAAAGTGTCTTTTTTTTTTTCAATTTTGAAAAATAGTTTTGCTTTTTATATAACTTTGATATTAAACAAGATAAATCCAAATTCAATTTATAGGTAAATTGTGGGTAAAAGCTTATTTATTTTTTAATATCTGACATTTTTCAGGAATAACAAACAAGCATTTGAACCTCTTTAATTCAACACCCCAAGTTATCAGAGCTTTCGGTTGAATTAAAGGAAGTGTTGAATTAAAAGTTAGATGATTAATTAATCATCTAACTCGCTAAAATAATATTTTTTGAAAATAGCTTTGTAATATAAATTGTTGTAAATTAATGATATTAATTGAAACCATTGTGTTTGTGCTTTTTTATATTTTTATTTTCATGATTAACTTTTAGTATCAGGAACCAAACGGCATTACTACATATATTTTCAAAGCATAACTACAAATAATATTTTATTCTAATTGAATAATAGCAGTTTAAAGGAAATAAATATGAAAATTGAAAATATTATTTAAAGGCATTCACTGCTGCTGCATTTTGTGTTTAAATCCTTTTCTGTTGCTTGCACATCTTTATCAACTTCCAAGAAGTCAACGTAGTTTACATCAATGGCTTGATGTTGTTTTAATGCCTCAAAACCTCTATTTATTTCTTCTTCAACAACTTCTTCCTTTGTTCCATCCGTCACAAATCCTGAGTGAGAGAAACAACATGCAGTCTCTAGCCATCTAATTGCAAAGAGTAAATGTACTTGTGCATTTTTTCTTCCATGCAAGTGAGAAGATACGGAAATTATTTATAAATTTTAAAATAAAATATTTCAATGTTGAAAATTAAAAAGAAAATAATATTATTAATTAGTGCACGATGGCTAAATTCTAGCCTAAAAAAAGAATAACACTCGTGAAATTGCGCAACGGCGCTGCAAAGTGAAACTTAAACTAATCAGAAACCAAAAGTGTGCAGGCGTGATCGTATCGACAGATGCCGATTGTTGCCGCTTGCCGCGCTGTAATACCTTTTCAGCGGTAAAGTTGTATGTAAAAGAAAAAAAAAACATTCAACTGTTAAAATTCGAACTTTAAAATGGTCAGACTATTGGAAGAGTTGATTATCAAAACTGATGAATCATACCACACAACAGTTTATTACAAAAAATCCATAAAACCATCCTATCTCCTTTTTGATTCATATAACCCAATAGGCCACAAACTCACAGTCGTCAGAACACTCACGAAAAGAATACATACACACTGCTCCACCCCAGCCTTCAAAAAAAATAGAAAAGACAACCATCATCAGTAATCTAACATCAAGAGGCTATCCATTTCCCTTTATACTTAGACCTAGTTTTAACCCTTCCAAACACACTCAGCCCGCAGTAAACCATAACACCTGCATTATACCTTATTCCTTTTAAAATCAATCAATAGCCCACTCCCTCAAAAAAATTTGGTTTAAGAACCTTTTTCACCAACCACCTCTCAATAGGCCAAATACTCCGGAACCCCATCACCAGATCCAATATTAAGAAACGTCCCGACCAGCAACCATATGCCATTTACTCCATAGGTTGCCAAGATTGCAACGCAACATATGTGGGTGAGACTTGCCGCTTCATTTATAACAGGATTTCCGAGCATAACAGAAATATAATAAACAAAGATCCCAAATCTTTGATCTTTCAGCACACCTCAAAAACCGGCCATGCCTTTAACCTTTACGACCCAACCTGTCATTACCACAACATCAAATCCAAATATCAAAGATTATTAATAGAATCCTTCGTCTCTCATGATTTAAACAGTATCAACAGGCGTATAGAACTACCATCTCAGTACCAATCATTCAGGAAAAAACAGCCCAGCCCTTCCTTTTCACCAGATCCTTCCTCATCTTCCCCAGTTTGACCTTCACACCCATAGCCCCATACACCATGTTTTGTTCGCATGTAGATAGAATTTTACTTGCGTCTTATTTTTCGAATATGTAGATGTCCTGCAGTCTGGCGAAATTTATATATTATTTTATGTAAATGTGTTTATATTTATTTTTATTTTTATATTTTTATTTTCTATCTTCGTTAGGTGTATGTAAATAATATTGTACATCTATATATACTCTTTCTCTCAGCTTATAGCTTGGCCTGTGGAAGGATCGATAAGATCCGAAAGCTTGCATAAAATTTCACGTATAAAGAAACGTATTGCTATCGTTTATTTTTATTTCATACTTTATAGCAATTCTTTTGTCTATTTACAATAAAAAGTATAAGTGCCATAGAATAGCAATACAGAAGTAACACATAAACCAAAGGCAAAAAGTGTGTGTGAGGACAAAAATTGTATTATATTAGTGTTTAGGTATTTGATATAATTATTTTTTCCAATCCATTTAGTTGTTTCAAAATCAATATAGTTTAAATAGATGGCAGCTTTTCTACCCAACCCTTGAGGTACCCGCTCCAACGCATTATACCCTTGAAATTGCCCGAGTCGAGTAAGTGACTGTGATGGATCTTGACTGCGATGCCCATCTTCTCTGTAAGAATAAAAAAAATAGGTTTATAAAAAAAACTAATCCAAAATACTGGCATGTAAATATTTTTCTGTAAAAAATAAAAGAACACATGGAAATTAGGCAAACCTGTGTTTGCTAATGACTGCGACTGCATTTTAAACGATTTTTTTAAGAGATAAAAAAAAATGAAGGCCAGAACAAAAATTAATAAAAAATATGGAATTCATTATTTACATACAGTAACGCTAATTTTGTAAAGTTTTTTTTTTTAAATGCATTGTGTGCACTTACCGTAACTTATTTAGTAATATAAACTTCTATCATATTACTCAATACTTTTGTAAAAAAAAAAAAGTAACACTCGTATAAAAAATATTTCAAAAAAAGTATCCAAGCAACTTGAAAAAAATGCAGAACGCTCATTGGTCGCTTAATTGGCCTATTGTTGTTACTTCAGCTCGTATTTACTCTGTGTCAAAAAGTTCTTCAAATGAAAAATTAATCAAAAATACTAATCAAAATTTAGCTGATAATTTTCCTCAGGTTCATAAAAACCGAAATGCAAAATTTGGTACCAATTGGTTTAGTAGTTTTTGAGTTTATCGCGAAACAAACATTGACTTTTATGTATAAGATATATATCGAATGTACCCGGCTATACCTGGTTTTTACCTGAGTAAAGGTTTGTCTAATGAACATTTGTTAAAACGATTCTAGCAAACATCCAATCCCTACTGAATCTATACTTGTCAAGATAACTTTGTTTGATTATCTGCTCCACCTAGCTGTACCCGTTCAAAGGTTGCTGTGTTTGAACAAAAAGGCAGTTTTGATACCTAAAGCATAATTTATTAATGATCAAATGTATACAATACATTAAAATGAAAATTAACTATAAAATTATCCCTACCTATATGTCATTTGAATATAACATACTAGCCGAATGACCCGGGAACGCCCGGGTTTTACCCGATTAAATGTTTTTATTCAAATACTATTCGTTACAATTATAAATTGGCACCGTGGATGTCACTTTTGTGAAACATCCTGCTCCAAACTTTGTGTGTTTTTAAAATATAAAAATAAATATATAAATTTCCACAACGATATTTGAAAATTATATTATTTTGATTTTCAAATACTTTTCGTTACAATTATAAATTGGCGCCGTGGATGTCACTCTTGTGAAACGTCCCGCTCCAAACTTTGTGTCTGAGAAGCGATATTTTTATAGAAAGATGATCTGGCTTTTGTTTTCTGCTCGAATAAATGTTTTTCTGTTAGAATTTTGTTCCTGCGTACAAAATAATGAACTGGTTTCACCTGTGGTCTCTGCTTTTTGGAATTTTTCCCGATATAATTTTGTATCTGATAATCAAACATGATACAGCAATATCGTCATCATCATTTTCTGACTAAAAATATATAGTTTTAATAATTGATTTATATATTTTCAAAAATAGCCTATCGTCTTCCCCGTATTTTTTTTACCTATGTATGGAAATTTTGGTTTGAATTAGTGAACTACTGCGAATTTGTATACCGGATGTTGGATCCTATAGTTAATAATTTCCTTAAATTCAATTTTATATATGAAAATTAAACCAAAATATTATAAATTCAATTGTACAATATAAATCTTTAATATGTAAATTTTAAAGCAATCAACATGTATGTAAATTTCCAGTTTGGTTAATTAATAGCTTTTTTGTTTTCTCTCTCTCTCTCTACCACTAGTATCATAATCTAAGTCAAATTCATGTAATCTAAAATCATGTGGTAGCTACTCCTAACTCTAAAACCAAAAGACAATAAAATAATTCAAGACAAGTGGCAAAGTGCTTCTTAGTATCTTTTACTGAACATTCAAGCCACGAACATTATGGTCCCTCGTCGAGCCGGATACTTTAAAAAATTAAGGTAAGCCATTTGAAAACTTAAAATTCTTAAAATAAAGTCATGCCCAAATCTGAAGTTAAAATTCGGCACAAATTCAACTTTATTATTCAGGAAATAAAGGATCTGGAATCAGAGAAAAAAGCTATTGTAGAATCTAAAAACATACATGGATTAAAGCTATTCCAACAAGAAGTTAATGAAAGGAAAATTAGCCTAAATCAAGTTATCAACACATTATTAGAATCAGAGTTAGATGATACACAATATGACGATTATTCAAAGGCCAAGAAGGATATTTTTAATATGTTGGTGTCTATTGAAGAGGCTTTATCTTTGATTGAAACCAAAGAAAATACTCATAGTGATAAACAACTGCCCGAATCCAATGTTAATTTACCTAAGATAAATTTACCCATTTTCAATGGTGATTCAGCCAATTGGCTTAGTTTTAGAGAAATATTTAACTCCACCATTAATTCAAATCAAACACTAACTGAAATACAAAAATTTCAATATCTAAATGCATCTGTTAAGGGTCCTGCGGAAAAGTTGATTCGGGGTTTTCCCATTTCTGACAAAAACTACCAGCAAGCATGGGATAGATTTAATAACAGAAGAGAATTGGCTTTTTCACAAATCAACAAAATATTCTCCATAAGGCCATTAAAATCTATTTCGGCTGGTTCTCTCTATGAAATCCTTGATGTTTGCAATGAAGGCATTAGAAATCTCTCAGTGCTAGGACTTGAGAAAAACACATTAACAGATCTAATCCTGATCAATTTTTTTGAAAAAAGAATTGGTGAAGCCCTCAGGAAAGAATGGGAATTAACCCTTCAAAATGAAGAATATCCAACATTTGAAAACTTTGTGAATTTTTTAGAAAAACATGCTAGAAGCCTGCAAGGTATGAGAATTCCTTTGTTCCAGGAACAAAAAACCTCTAGCAAAAATATGATGGCTCACGGCCTTTATGTCAACAAAGGTCAAAATTGTATTTTATGTCATCAAATTCATAAACTAAATGACTGCCATAGATTCATAAATCTTCCCTTGCCTAAAAAATGGGAATTAGTTAAAAAACATAAACTTTGTCAAAATTGCCTTAGAGCAAATCATGAGATATCCAAATGTCTCATCACATCAAGATGTAAAAACTGCAAGCAGAACCATCATACACTTCTGCATGAATACAACTCTGAACCATCCATTCCACAACCAACAACCTCTCAAGAGATGTTGATTTCAACAAATACCATCTGTAATGCGATGCCTTTGGAAACGGAAACAAATATTCTACTGTCAACAGCCCTTATTAAAGTCAAGGCGAAGGATGGCTCATTTGTGCTATGTAGAGCATTAGTGGACAATGGGTCCCAAATAAGCCTAATTTCAGAACAATGTTGCCACAAGTTGGGACTTGAAAAAAGGAAAAATTCTTATACACTAAAAGGTGTAGGTGACATTGTTGTCAACAAGACAACATCGCAGGTTGAAATAGAGTTCACCCCACATCATAATGATCAATTATTTTCTGCCAGAGCATTTGCGGTTGGGAGGGTAACTGCAGACCTTCCAAACTTCCAAATTCAGTCAGCAGACTTTCCTCATTTAGAAAATTTGCTCTTGGCAGACCCAGAATTCTATGTCACCAAGCCCATAGACCTAATTTTGGGTGCAGATACCTTTGTAGAAATAATTCTAGGTCATAAAACAGATTTAAAGCACCATCCTATAGCACTTAATACCAAGTTAGGTTGGCTTGTTTCTGGGAGAATTCATTCAACTATTAAGTCGAATACTTCGGTAATCAATCACTGTACCACTGAACTTGATTCCAGCATAAGAAAATTCTGGGAACTTGAAGATGTCCCAATTTCTAAGGCCCAGTTGGGTACAAAGAATGCCTGTGAGATATTATTCAAGTCAAACCTCAAAAGAGACATTGAGGGCAGATATTCAGTCAATCTCCCTTTTAAATCAACACCCAATTTAGGTGATTCAAGATCTCAAGCATTGGAAAAAGGGCTACAGGAAAATCCAAGTAAATCTGAAGATAATTCAAGTAAATCTGAAGAAAATCTAAGTAGATCCGAAGATAATCCAAGTAAATCTGAAGAAATTCCAAGTAAATCTAAAAAGTCACGTATCTCCAAGTTAACTCCACAAATTACTTCTAAACAAAACCAATTACTTCCTTCTGAATCAAGTCAACCATCCACTCCAGAACAACCTCTCGCTTCTCAGTCAAGTGAACCACTCTCATCTAAGAAAGAAACTTCGATTATTCCTAAGATAAAGCCACCACCCTATTATAGGCGAAAACGTCAACTTCCTGCTGAGAAAACTTCATGGGATGAACCAATTGAATCAGATATAAAGTCAAATTGGAATAAATTCCAAACTCAACTATCGTGCCTAAAGGAAATCAAAATACCAAGATACCTGAACAGTTCATCTTCTGAAATAGAAGAATTACAACTACATGGATTTTGTGATGCATCCCTTAATGCTTATTCAGCAGTTTTTTACTTGAAAACTAGATTCAAAAATCAAAAGATCAAAATCAATCTGATAACCTCAAAAACTAAGGTTGCACCATTAAAGACCATTACAATTCCAAGACTTGAACTAAGTGCAGCATTGCTTTTGGCTCAACTGAATCAAGTCATTCTTGAATCATTTCCTTTTCAACCTGACAAAACCTTTTTGTGGACTGATTCACAAATCTGCATAGATTGGATAAGATCAGATGCCAGCAGATGGAAGGCCTTTGTTTCGAACAGAGTGTCGTCAATTCAAAATTTGACTCAAATCACTGATTGGTTCCATGTATCCAGTCAAGATAATCCAGCTGATTGCGCATCAAGAGGAATCATGCCTCAAGACTTGGTCAATCATAGAATTTGGTGGCGGGGTCCTATTTGGCTTCAAGAAAATAAGGTTCGATATATTCCTTCTTCACCAACCCAAGTAAATCTCAATATCATTCAAGAAGAAGTCGGTGAGGGTCAAGTGTTGGATCAAACAACCTTAATTCAAAATTCAGAAACTATGTTAAATCTAGAATTCATTGTAAGGTATTCCACAATGACCAAATTGATCCGAATCACAGCTTGGTGTTGGAGATTCTACTACAATTGCCTCCTCTTTGATCCAATTCGTCAGAAAGGACCTTTGACAACAAGAGAATTAACAAAGACAATTCAAGTCTTAGTCAAATCAATCCAGCAAGTTGAATTCTGCACAGAAATAAAATTACTGAAGTCAAACAAACAACTACCTCTGTCCAACAAGCTAACTTCTCTAAATCCCTTTTTAGACACTCAAGGACTTCTAAGAGTTGGAGGTAGACTCAAGTATTCCTATTTAAATGAAAATCAAAACTTCCCTCTCTTACAACCGAAACCCCCACGCCAGGAATCACTTATCAAAAATCTCTTAACTGAGAATGCCGACATTTCTGAGGCTATTGATGAGAATCAAGAAGATTCTTCAATTTTAGAAACCACTTTTGTCATTGAAGACGAAGAGTCTAACAAAGATATCGGGACTCCAAAGATTGAAATCTCCGAAGTTTCGGTTATTGATAAATCGGAAGGCAAATATTCGAAAGAACCAGTGGTCAGTGTAGAAGCTCTGGATAAGAAGGAACTGTGCCATGATGACCCAGCTCACCTCAATGTAGTTGAAGCTGATCTTAATCGACCTAAAGAGGCTACCAGTGGTATAATCAATATTTCTACAGAAGCTAATGAATCGGCAAGCAAAGAGAAAGCTGTATCTGTTGAAATTGTGGATACATCAACAAAGGATTATCTACAGAGCGGTGAAAAGGCTAAATTATCCCGCTGGAAACCCATCGATTCTCTATGCTTAGAAGACGTCAAGGAATCTGAAGACGACGATGAAAATTACAGTTCATCGGCATATATAGAATGGCCAGAAATCTTGAAGAAAGAAGTCATAAGACCCGAAGCTTTAGAAAAGGCAGTCAATCTGGAAGATTTTGAGAAGGCGGCAGAAAGTCGACAACTCTCCAAAGAACATTTAGAGGAATCGACCGAACAAGGCTCATGCATAAAAGCTGAATCAAAAACTTGGGAAGATCCTATTGAATCCGACTTAGCAGCCGCAGAGTCTGATAATCCAGCAGTTCCCGAAAGAGAACTGGCCAACGAATCTGAAAATCTCATCCAAGATTCACCTCAATCGGATACTCAAAGATGGAAGCTGATTCCATTACCTTTCAAACAATGAGAATTGTAATCTTAGCTACATAGTCGGAATCAATTAGTCCAGCATCTATACTATTGGAACTCTTTTTTTATTTTTATTTATTTTTTTTTATTTTTTATTTTCTGGTCATCTCTTCCCAGCCGGGGGAGTATGTTGGATCCTATAGTTAATAATTTCCTTAAATTCAATTTTATATATGAAAATTAAACCAAAATATTATAAATTCAATTGTACAATATAAATCTTTAATATGTAAATTTTAAAGCAATCAACATGTATGTAAATTTCCAGTTTGGTTAATTAATAGCTTTTTTGTTTTCTCTCTCTCTCTCTACCACTAGTATCATAATCCAAGTCAAATTCATGTAATCTAAAATCATGTGGTAGCTACTCCTAACTCTAAAACCAAAAGACAATAAAATAATTCAAGACAAGTGGCAAAGTGCTTCTTAGTATCTTTTACTGAACATTCAAGCCACGAACACCGGACATACAAACAAACATACAAGCATACAACATGTACAAAATAATAAATATTTTGATAATTTGAAATCGTAAATTTGAATATCTCGATAATTAGAAATTTTTTCCCAGCCCCTTGAAAAATACTGGATAAGTTGAATAAAATCAATATCAAATTGGTCCCTTCGATAATTTGAAGTTGAAGGAATAGTATCTTGCCACAAACGAACATTTGTGAATAGCAGTATTTAAAATAATAAATCATGAATTTTGTGATGAAGCTCTTTGTTACTTGATTTTATTAATATATAAGATGTAATCTGAAAATTAACATATGAGGGAAAATGTTGCTGACGACTTTCTCAAGCCAGACCAGCCCGCGATCAAACTAAACAGTAAGAGATCAAAATTCCCACGCCCAACGGGTGGAGATGAGACCTTGGTTAAGTGGATTCGTCCGTATAGCGGACAAAACAATCCTTTCGGCAGCTTCATGTTGAAGGAAAAAGCAAATTCTTTTGCACATTCTCTCGGAATTAAAGGATTTGCAGCAAGTGAGGGGTGGCTCTCAAATTTCAAAAAAAAAAAAAGACACGGGATATAATTTTAAAAATCTGCGGAGAGAACGCCAGTTTGGATTTTTCCATTTGTTCTCAAAGAATTGACGACTTAAACTAACTTTTAAATGGTTATGACCTATGGTTATTGTCTGATTTCTACTAATTTCAAAATTAATAGAGGTTTGTATCAAGCAAATATCAAAGGGAAAACAGGAAACTTTAAGTTGGTATGGTTACAGGACGAAACTATGCAAAAGCTTTTATAAAAGTTATTGAACATCAATTATAATTCTGCTAATTGAAATTATAAAAAAGAAGTCTAAATAAAAATTAAGAAGGATTTAGACAGAAAAAAATGTCATTAAGCCATGTAGATTTTACTTTGAAAAGTATATACAAAATGCAAAATAAAAGAGTTTAAAATAACTCTGAAAAGTCATTTATTGAGTTAAATCAGATGAAACTATGTGAAAAAGAAAACAAGATGCGGAATTGTTTATTAATTCTTCACCTGATTTAAAAATGATGTCAAACATCTCAATTTCAAGCGCTTCTTTCGTATAATAAAAACTCTATTCGCGAACTTTTTTTGTTGTTTCAAAGTGCTCTTAAATAAAGAATTAATAGAAAAGTTCATGTGTCTAAATTAAAAATGCCTAAATTGAAAATGTCTAAATTAAAATGAAACAAAAAAAAATTAAAATGTCTATTTAAAAGTTTAAACCTATATATAAATTTATAAACGTATATAAATATTGTTATATATGTTTAAATATATTTTTGAAAACATTTATTAAATTTTTAATAAGATGATTATGGTGTCTTATGATGTGGTTGCCATGTATCTTTCCCTCCCCCACCAGCTTATCATTAGGCACTTGACTAGTTTCTTACAGGATAACCAGGTAGATCACCGTACCGCAGAGTCCATAGTCGCACTATCTTCACTGTGTTTGGACTTTACTACTTTCACATTTAACAACCAGTTGTTCAAACAAATCAGAGGCTCGCCCATGGGCAGCCCACTATCCTCCCCACTTGCAGAAATAGTCATGGCCAACATAGACCACTGGGTCCAACAGCAAATTGCACCGGGCATTCACATGTGGCGGAGATATATTGATGATATCTTCTGCATATGTGATACCGGACAAGAAATCAATATCTTAAACTCTCTAAACTCCTATCATCCCGAGATCTCTTTCACCCTAGAATTGGAAAACAGGTCCGTATTGCCGTATCTTGATATACTGGTCATCCGTACTGCCTCCCATTACCACACCACCGTATACCACAAGATTAACAATCCCACATTTTATACAGACTACAAATCTTCATGTCCCCTATCGCACAAAATAAATACTGTCCGTACTCTTACCAAGAGATTGTTCACCCACTGCTCCCTTCCACTGTTTAGAACCATTGAATTTTCCCTAATCATTAAACAGTTGGCCCGGTCCCAATACCCCCCCCATTTCATACATAAGTATAAATTTGACCCTTCTTCCGTTAGACCCCCTGCAATCACCAGAAACAGTTGTATACTTCCCTTTTCCACCCAATCAGTCGCCATCTCCCGCATCCTCAGAACGCACGGGGTTAACACCCACTTTACTAATAGCAATAGCATCGGCGCCATCCTCAGACACCCTATCACCAGATTACCTAGATCTACCGTTGCTCGGTCCTCTGGTGGCTCGGTCTACTCAGTCTCGTGTAACGATTGCAGTGCATCTTACATAGGCGAGACTGGTAGGTCCGTGGCCATCAGGATGACCGAACACGGTAGATGCATTACCAACAGAGACAACAGGTCGCTTATCTTCAATCATATTAACACCACCGGCCACTCATTCAATCTAACTTCCCCCACCACCATATACAATAACATTTCCAATAAATACCAAAGACTGATCATAGAGGCCATATTATCCATATCAAAAAACAGCATTAACCGACACATAGATTTGCCTACACAATACCAAGACATATGTAATAACCTAAATAACCATTAAACCAATGTGGCCGCTGATGGCGGGTTGAACATTCGTTGTCCGGTTTCATTGTATAGTTCATAGTATAACCATCTGCTAATTTGCCAATTGATTGTCATATGACATTACATGATTAGCATATTTGTAAATATCATATACAATAGTTTTAGATTTGCAAAATATTTCTTATTTTAAATTATATTTTAACCGTCCTATATTCTTCTTATATGCAAATATATTTTAAAATGGAATCTTATATAAAGCCTTTTGCCACCATGTATCTTTACCTGTAGAAGGGCGAGGCTGCCCGAAAGCTCGTAGCCCATGTATAGTAAAAATAAATAATTTTCTCTTCGTTTTTATAATCTTTTTACAGTTCTATAAGAGAAATTTTCATGATTCAAGTTATGATTTTTTCTTATAATATATTTAAAGCTGATATTTTAAACAATAATAAAACAAATGTATTAAAATATACAAGTATCAGAGTCATCAACAATTCTGTCACCGTTTGCTTTTGGTTCAGTGGTAGAATGCTCGCCTGCCACGCGGGCGCCCCAGGTTCGATTCCCAGCCGATGCATTTTTTTTTTTTTTACAATTTTTAAAACTCATTTATATTATTAAAATATATGTGCTTTACCTGTCTATGTACAGATTTATGGTTTATGTACACAAGTATACAAGTATATATACAAGTTATTTGCAAATTGCGTTGCAAATTTGCCCTTTTAAATATATACCTATATATAGGGGTCACAACATATATAAATATATATATGGGCATATATGCAACTTAACAAGGGGGGTTTACAAATGGCTTATATATATCATTCTAGACCTGTTCATAGAAAGAGATAACACAGGTTCTTAATACATATCTTTTTTTTGCTTATCTCTATTACACGTGGTACAGGCCATTATAATCATGGTGGGTAGAAGTAGGCAACTGCTTTTACTGTAAATGCACCACATGTCTACACATGTGAAAAGCAGTTTTAATATACATCTAAACCATGTCGTCTAATTCGCTAAAATAATATATTTTAAAATATCTTTGTAATATAAATTAATGATTTTAATTCAAACCATTGTGTATGTACTTTTTTAGTATTTTTAAATTTTCATGATTAATGGCATGAGACATATTTTCAAAACATAAATAATTACTAAAATATTTTATTCTAATTGAAGAATATAGCAATGAAAGGAAATAAATATGGAAAATGAAAGGAAATTTTAAAATATTATTCAAAAAGAATCATGAAGATATTTTAAAAATTCCTTTATAGATGTCTGTTTTTGGGCTGAAATCCTATTCAGGATGTATTCCAGAGGGACTATTTTTAAAAGACATGTATGTCTTTCTTCCTCTGAAATTTCTTTTAAATAACAATTTTATTTGAAAAAGTAAAATTTAAAATCAGGTAAAAAGTTTATTTTTATTTAAATTTGCAAGCTTTCGAGCAAATATACTGCTCTTCAACGGGCTGATATTCAATGTACAATCTTTAAATAATATATATATACAGAATAATTGAAAACTTTTGTTATTAGCATGTGCTCTCGCGGGCGTGCATCAGACTGTTTCCAGCTAAAGTAATAGATATTATACTGGAATGAAATATATATACATTCCAATAATTATTAATATTTATATTATTTGTCAGGGATATTGTTATATTGGGTTGGGAGGTCAATTTTTCCATTGATGCTATTTATTTTTGATGATACCAGTGCTTCTAGAAATAATCGTTGTTGCTTTCTTGCTATGTCTTGATAATGGGCTATTGCTTGTTTGAGATTAAATGTGTGTCCAGTGGTGCTGGTGTGTTGATATATTAAGGATCTATTGTCTTTGTATCTTATGTTTCTTTCGTGTTCTTTTAGTCTGGTCTCTATTGTCCTACTAGTTTCTCCTACATATGTGGCATTACATTGGTTACATTTGACAGAGTATATTGCATTAGATTTAGATAGGGGATTGGAACTAATATTTTTGGTAATTGGGTTTCTCAGCAAAGAACCGAGATTGGCATGGGTGCTAAAATAAGTGGATATACCATATTTATTTAACTTATGAACTATTGTAGTATTGACTTTAGAATAAGCAATGGTACAATGTGTTCGGTATGTTTTGGATTGAAGGAATGTCTATGGATGAATGAAATTGGGTAACCTAACGCTGTTAAATGGTTGGTGATTTTGGTCTGTTCTATCGTTTTAAAACATGGTAGTGAGCAATGGGTGAAAATACGTTTGGTGAGGGTTTTTACTACAGTGATTTTTTGGCTAATGGGGCAAAATAAGGTATAGTGGGTATAGGAGGGGTTCATGTGCTTTTTGTAAAAAACTGTCGTATGAAACTTGGTTGGTGTTCTGATGATTAGAATATCTAGGAAGGGTAAGACATTATTGTTTTCACTTTCTAAGGTAAAAGAGATTTCAGGGTTGTGTGTGTGTGTGTAACTATTGAGTGTGTCGAGAATGCTTGTAACCTTATCCTTCGAGCAAAGGCAAAATATATCGTCAATGTACCTCCTCCAAAATATTAAGTCTGGCGCATGTTGTGAATTAATCCAGCAGTCAAGACAGGACATGACTAATTCTGCTACTACCGTGGATAAGGGACTATCCATGGGGGAACCTCTAATTTGTTGGAACCATTGCCCATCAAACGAGAAAACGTTCATATCCAAACCCAGTCTGCACAGTTTTTCTATCTTATTGATTATGGTTATGTCGGTGTTGAGGTCTATAAGAAATTCTGTAACACTTTCTATGATGAGTTGGTGGAGTAAGCTGAGGTATAGCGATACAACGTCAAAAGAGCACATGATCAGATCCTGAGCGGGGTTGAGCTGGGATAATTCTTCTAGGAAACTTGGTATTCCAGTGATGGAGTAGCGGTTTTCTTTTCTTTTGATTAGAAGAGTGAAGAAGGAAGTTAAAAATCTTGAGAGAGCTGAAGCCGGAGATAGGTGATAGGCTATGATTGGCCTGAGAGGAATTGAGGGTTTATGGGTTTTGGGGAGACCGTATATGTATGGACTGGAGGATAAGTTTGTGTTCATCTCTACTTATTAGGCTGTTTCTTTTAAATGCATTGAGAGATTTTTTGAATTTGAAATATATTTGGTTTTTACTGATTTCTGTGATAGGAGAAAAGGTTTCAATGTCATCTAAAATATCTTTGATTTTTGATTGATACTCCGAACGGTTCATTATAACTATATTGGATCCTTTATCAGATCGAGTAATTACAAGATCTTCTCTCCTTTTCAAACGTTTAATGACTGCCGATTCATTATGATTATATTGATGGGTTGTTGATTTCTGTAGGATGTAGGAAACATGGTTTCTAATTTGATTTTTGTGTTGGTAACTAAATTTGCTTATGGCTGATTCTATGCCACTGATGGTTATAAATGGATCTGGTTTTTCAGGAATCCTGAATTTCAAGCCTTTGGATAGTACAGTAGCTTCTGACTGTGAGAGAGCGGTATTTGATAGGTTAATAATGTTGCTTATGTTTGGTTTCTTGGTTCAGTCTCGGGAAAACCATATTTACAAGACCAGTGCCTTAGTTTCTGTTCATGTCTTTTCCCTATAACAGCGTTTTGTAGTTTAACTTCTTTGGTAATTTGAGTTATCAGATTAACAAACTCTGCAGGAGGGATATGAGCAGATGTAAGAGCTATTAAACCGTTTATGGTTTTTGAAATGAATATCATGGAATGACATCCTTGTATCCTGGATTGAAGTAACTGCTTCTGTGTTCTCTGTATTATTCGATTAGAGAAAGGGTTCTTAACAGGATCTTTGAGGCGCAAAGAGGGAGGAATGAAGTTTGCCATTTTACATTGGAGGTTGAAATTGAGATATTTAGGAACGATGAGAAAGAACAAACTTCAGATTCTACCACAATTTCAACCGAACCCTAATAGAGAATCAGGAACATCTATTTTTTGTTTTCTTTGGAACAACCACTTTAGTCTCCTATGTTCCCAAAAAAAAAAAAAAGAAAATCGGTAATCAGATTGATAAAAAGGATAAAAAAGAAAGGAGTAATTTTATTGGTGATCTTGGGAGAGCATTGACTGATGAACACTTGGCAACATGTAATCTCAATTCTCTCCCGTTGGAATTACAGACGACCATTCAAGAAGAATGATGGTTCAAGTACATCAAGGGAATCTACAATGCCACAAGAATCTGATACTCCAAAAAGGTGCTACAAATGTCCATCAAAAAATGCGGTAAAAAAATAAAAACCCTTTCTCTGTATGTCAATTTAGAGTTTGCAAAAAAAAAATTCTTAATAATTTGTGAAAACTGTAAATAGATTATATTTAGAATTTTTAAAAGTCAAAATCTGTATATTAACATTTTTATTAATTAAATATTTTTTAAATTTTTGAATCATTATTTAGAGCTTATTTCATAAAGTTATATAAGTGAGTTGGATCAACCCAACCCGCCTAGTTACATTAAAAAAATCACCCGTCCATTTAAGGGTTATTAATTTGCACATGATGCCTAACTTTTCCCGTAAACAAAAACAATAACACTCCCGACATTGCTCGATGGCATTGCAAAGTGAAATTTAAACTAACTAAAACCAAAAGTGCGCAGGCGTGATCCTATCAGCGGATGCCGATTGTCGGCGCTTAAATACCTTTTGTACCAAGTTGTATGTAAAAGAACATTGAACTGTCGAAATTTAAATTTTAAAATGGTCGAACTATCGGAAGTGTCATATTATCAATAGTGTTGAATTACGGCTTGTTATTTGATAGGCCTGAGGATGGGACATCAGAACATGGTCAAATTATTGTAGAGCGTCGACTTGGCAAATTAACGAGGTTATACTGTAATTCCTATATACTGATCTAAAATTTGTTTTCAAAAGGCACAAATGAAATGACAAAAATAAAATGTTTTCAATTATAAAAAAAGAAAGAAATAATCAATTCATAGATGTTATATTTAATATAGAACTTTGTTGTTAAATTCAGCCTCAGAGATAAACACTGCATACTAATAGGCTTAACTTTGAATGACAGATTAAGATCATATGACCATCTAATCAGAGTGCGAATTAAGCAGACATACATATGAACATAAGACATATACTAGATTTTTGTCACTTTTATAATTTTGTCTCCATTCCAAATTGTGCCATAGTTCTGTGATCAATGGAATGCCTTCCAATATTGGGTGTTGGAATAGGGCCAGATTACGCAAGGCTCCCAAGGCTCAAGGCACTAGCTCTGCGCACCGAGTGAACAGCTCCGACGGAGATGATGGCCTGGCTGCCACCAGTGATGATGTAAGTGTTGGTCCTAAGTCCGTCCGTCCCTCAGAACTGAACTGGTGGTTATTGTGGCAGGACAGCAGCGATGAGGGCCAGATGGTTATCAATGAATCTGACATTCCTGACAGGTGAGTCACTCTCATATAAAAAGCCAGGAAGCAGTGTGTTGACCTTTTTTTCTGCACTGCTGGTCATTAAGCCTAAGCCTCAAAGGTGGCGTGTTCGTAGCCAACCAATAGGAGGGCGCAATTCCAAAAAAAAAGCAAACGGTGACAGAGTTGATTAGGAGATGAGGAATGATGCTCGTAACTGTATATAGAATAATCCAAATTGTGCCTTATCATTTTTATTCCTTGTAAAAAGACAGGAACAAGCGGGTTGAGAATAAAAATCAACAAAGGTGATCATCTCTATTTAATTCATTTGTCTTACTAGTGTAACATGTGGGGTGCAGTGAAGGGGAACCCTCCCCTATGGGCCTTGCTCCTCCACAGCCGGTCCCAGCTCCAGAAGATGACGACTATGACTCCTGAACATCTCCACTGTACATAGCCCTGTGTTTTTATGTGGTCATTCAAATAAAACCTGCACCATTTTCACTCCACTGAAACACCATAGAAACAACTCTAGGACTCAAAAATGTTTTGTGTTATTTTTTAAATCAATATAAACAAACTTCTATAATCATGTAATGCCATCTCAATATAGTGGCTAACCACATTGAATGCCTTTCCACAAGTCTTCCCCATTTGCCTATCAACAATTTTCTTCATCTTTTCTTATATTTCTAGACCATTCTATTATACAGTAGAACTTGGATAATTCGAACTTCTTTAATTCGAAAACCTCTTTAATTCGAATATTTATCTTGGTCCCTAGAATTTCCTATAAATAGAATTTCCGTTTTTAATTCGAATTTTTGGATAATTCGAATTTTTTTATGGTCCCTTGGGGTTCGAATTATCCAAGTTCTACTGTATTACCTTTTTCCTTGGTCCATTTTGCTCTTCAATGTGTATCTTATCCAGTATGCCATTAGGTGATCTTCTGATAATTGTGTCCTGCAAACTTCCATTCCCTCTTGGTTAAATCATTTTAAAAAAACCTCTATTTTCCATTAAATCTTTTTCCTTTCATATTTGTCATCCAATCTCTCCATTTGATCTTGAGAATTCTTCTAGCATACCATATGTCAAAAGAGTCATTTTTAACTCCACTTTTTTTTTATCATTGTCTGTTTCACATCCATGCAGAAATGCTGATAAAGCAAAACATTTAACGATATTAAATCACATTTTAAAATAATTTTTATTTCTCTAAAAATCTTCTATTATAATTCTGACCTTGACTTCTTTTTGCAGCTTTCATCCTCATTTATGGTGCTTCCAAGATAAATAAAGGATTTATTTTACATTCTTTAGTAAATTGTTATTGAAAGCCATCATTTTTGTCTTTTGAGATTAGGTCTCATTCCATAATATCCTTTCGCTTTCTTATAATAATTGTAATGTCATCTGCATATCAGAAATTAAAGTTATTCTACTAATAAACATGCCATTTTTCCTGAGAGTTCCACTGAGATGAAAATTTCACTGTACATCTTAAAAAATATTGTGACCATAGATATCCTTGTCTGATTCCAATGTTATTGTCAATATAATTTTAAATTGTTCATTACCAAGTTTTCTAGGGTTTCTAAAAGGCTCTCACTGTTTCATTCTAATAAAAACTTTCTTAAAGTCAATATATTGTTACGATACTTTTCAGTCGTTGTTTACCTACAGGGCTTCTAAATAAGGGGAGGGGGGTTCTATGTAGATGCAGCTTAGTGCGACACATAACCAGTAACCAATAGTATAAATAAGAATTTGCCTTCAACACTTGCCCAAATGTCCATCACCAGAAGAATCTATATTACCAACAGTCGGATCCCGTCCAGTTCAGGTAAGCTTCTATGATACCCTCTTGCAGAACTCTCCACATGGCCACACTCTCAGAGACAACTTGCCACTTCATCTTGCACTGCCAATGCCACCAGATTTTGTTCTACCTGTCTGTCTCATCAGCTGACCCCTTCTTTAATCCCACTGCCCCTTCTGGGCCAGTAATACTTCCTTTACTACCATCCACATCGTCTTGGCTCTTGTGAAGGATGGTGTCAGATGTCAAAATATGAATTTTTACTATTTTTAATTGCTTTATGTGTAATTGTCATCTAAAAAAACTATCTTACCTAGTCTAAAGCCATATTGTTCTTCTTCAAGCTTTGCTTCCATAAAGATTTGGTTTAATAAAATATCAGAACTTTTCTCTCATATTGTGAAATAAGACTGTCTTCTGCTCTTTTTATTAAGTTATGTGATGGCGATGGTATCAAAATATTCTTCAAGTCAAGAAATTCCCCGATTGATTGAATTAAAGAGTTTATACATAATTTATAAATGTCACAATAACAATGGAGATAAGTTTCTTTTATTATAGCGGATCGCTATAACGAAAATTTTCTCTGTCGTTCTAAGAAAAACTATAGAGATTTTTATTTACAAAAATTATAAATGTGATGAGGTAATAACTAAATGCATTGTTTTGGTGCCCTGTTTGCACATTTATTATAAAAAGAGTTAAAATGTATCAAACTTGTATAATCTTGTATGACATCCCGAAATGTGTATAGTTCACCCTTGATTTGATATTTTCCCATTGAAGAGCATGAAATGAAGAGGGTTCACCACTAATGAGCCAACTAATTTTTTTATCATCATAGTAAGGTTTTCAAAGGTAGTTTTTGATGAAAAAAAAAAAAAACATTAAAAGTCGAATTTTAAAAAGTTTGTTGTGTGTGAAAATGTTAATTTCTTTATATGGTGCTGGTTTCATTTATAAAATGATTGGTTCTCAGAACATTTGGTAATTTAAGCACAGTTCATTTCATTCCTGTCAGAAAATTGGGTAGTGGTGTCACAAAGATTACAGTTAATGAAGATACCTTTCAGTGGGATGCATACAGAAGCTTGCCTGCGTTGTGCGAGCTCTCTGATAGGTGTTGTAAACCAGGATAGATGACATGTTTTGAAGTGGAATTAAAATAAATATGTAATCCAATATATATCTAATGCCAAGTATCATTACTAAAGTACACCTATCTCCCCCGATTTACACGGTACTTTTTTTACACGTTTTCGCTTTTACACGGTTTTCCAAATAAGTTTTTTTTTTTTTTTTATCGCACTATACTAAATGCTACTGTGATTGAACACATGCACTGTGTACACATCTCACGAGGAATCCCGAGCTTATGTGCTGACTACATATTTTAACCGTCAATGCATTTTATTTCTGTGTACACTATCCCCCGATTTACACGTTTTTCTCAGGAATGTATCTACCGTGTAAATCGGGGGATAGGTGTATATTCTCATGATGCAAAATAAAATTGTGAAAAGGGTTTAAAAACTATAAATATTTTTCAATTGAGTTTCTCTTCAATGGACTTAATTAAAAATGCCAGCTATATTTCTTACAGGAAATGTTTACAATTATATATATGCACAACATAGATATTGTAGCAAAGTATTTATTTTATTTTACATACAGATACAGTCGAACCTCTTTAATTCAACACCCCAAGGGATCAGAGCTTTCGGCTGAATTAAGGTTAGATGATTAGCTAATCATCTAACTCACTAAAATAATATTTAAAAAAAATTGCTTTTAACATAAATTAATGATATTAATTGAAACCGTTGTGTGTGTACTTTTTTTGTAATTATTTTTTTATTTTCATGATTAACTTTTAGTATCAGGGGCAAAATGGTAATAATACATACATATTTTTGAAACATAAATAATTACAAATAATATTTTATTTTAATTGAAGAATATAGCAGTTGAAAGGAAATAAAAAGAAAATTTAAAAATAATCATGAAGATTTTTTTTTTAAATTCCTTTATAGATGTCTGTTTTTGCACTGAAATCCTATTCAGGATGTATTCCAGATGGTCATTTTGAAAAAACATGCATGCCTTTCTTCCTCTGAAATGTCTTTTAATAAATAAATTATTATTATTATTATTTTTTTTTTAATCCCTAGTACACGTGGTACAGGCCATGATAATCATGGTGGGTAGTTAGCGACTGCTTTTACTGTAAGTGCACCACATGTCTGTCTACACATGTGAAAAGCAGTTCGACTTTGCACTTACTAATGCCAGAGCCCCGTTTGGTTACTTGCACTCGCTGGTGGGGTTGGACTTTTGCAAGAATCGGGGGCCATTGGAGCATTTTTTTTTCTTTAAACAGAAAAAAGTGTCCAATGCGGGAATCGAACCCGGGTCCTAATAAATAAATTTTAATGTATTAAAGGCAACCACTGCTGCTGCAGGTGTTATTGATTTTGTGTTTAAATCTTTTATAATAACACAGAAATGGAATATTGAAATAAAATGTTATCATAATCATTGTTGGATCATTTTTTAAAGATTTATTTATTTAAAAAGAAATTATTTATAAATTTAAAAATAGCTAAAATATTTCAATGTTAAAAATAAAAAAATAAAAAATATTATTAGTTAGCGCATGATACCGAAATTCCCGCGTAAAAAAACAACAATAACATCCGCGAAATTGCGCAACGGCACTGCAAAGTGAAACTTAAACTAACCAGAAACCAAAAGTGCGCAGGCGCGATCGTATCGGCGCCCGCCGATGCCGATCGTCGCCGCCGTAATACCGTTTAGCGGTAAAGTTGCATGTAAAATAACATTCAACTGTCGAAATTCGAATTTTAAAATGGTCGAACTATCGGAACTGTTGTATTATCGATACTGTCGAATTACGGTTTGTTATTTGATAGACTGGAGGTCGGGGCATCAGAATATGGTTGAAATAAGGTAGAGTGTTGAATTAACGAGGTTATACTGTATTAATTTTTTAATATTTATATTTTGCTACTCTGGAAACTTCCCTCATTATCTTGCATCTTATAAATGTTGATTTTATTTTTACCTTAAATAAATTTCCAGCCATTCTGAAGTTTGTTTTTCCTAATTTAATATGTTACAATATTTACAAAATGCTGCAAGTGTTTATTTGTAAACACTTCTTGTAAGAAATAGTCCATGTTTTTAATTAAGCCTGTTGGAAAAGCCATTTTCGCTTGATTGCTAGCATTTTAAGATAAAAATAAATACACCTATCCCCCAATTTACACGGTACTTGTTTTACACGTTTTCGCTTTTACATGGTTTTCCAAATAAGTTTTTTTTTTTTTATCGCAGGAAAAAATGCGGGAAATTTTGGAGGGAAATGATGGCAATTTACCAAATAGGTTTAATTAAAATAAAAAAATTAAAACATTTTAATCTGAATAAAAATTATAATATAAAATATATTTTTAAAAATAAAATTTTTTAATCTTCCCTTCAAAATTTCCCGCATTTTTTCCCCTCTGAATTTTACTTTAATCAGAGCCAAATTAACATAAATTTTAAAAAAAATTATAGGCTTATAATGAAGAAAGAAGTTAAAAGAAAAGTTATTTCTTTAGAAACTAAAATAGAAATTTCGGATCGCTTACGAAAGGGAGATAGAGTAATAGATGTTGCAAAATCATATAGCATGAACGAAGCTACAATAAGAACTATTAGAACAAATGAAAACACAATTAGAAAGAGTGTTGCAGCTGGCAATACAACGAGTATGGGCACAACATCATACACTAGAAATATCGCAATGGAAAAAATAGAGCAAGCCTTAATGCTTTGGATAGAAGATCAAACACAAAAAAGAGTACCCATTGATACGGGCGCTATAACAAATAAAGCATTACGAATTTATGAAAAAATTGTAGAGCAATTGTCATCTTCTTCTTCAACTGAAAAGAAGCCAAATTTTTTGGCAAGTCATGGCTGGTTTGAAAGATTTAAAAAATACATTCTTTACACAGCTTAAAATTAAAAGGTGAACTGGCTTCTGGCGACGTAGATGCAGCCCAAGAATATCCAGCAAATTTTGCAGAAATTATTAACGACAATTCATACACCCCTGATCAGGTTTTCAATGCTGATGAGTCAGGGTTATTCTGGAAAAAAATGCCTGAAAGGACTTATGTCTCAAAATTTTATAAATCGGCTAGTGGTCATAAAGCAGCAAACGATCACATCACAATTATTTTCTGTAACAATGCTTCAGGAGATTATATTATGAAACCATTAGTGATTAACACATCAAAAATGCCCTGTGCCTTTAAAGGAGTAAACATCAATAATCTTGCCGTTTATTGGAGGGCTAATAAGAAAGCGTGGGTTACTGCTGCAATGTTTACTGAATGGTTTCATGAATGTTTTATCCCAGATGCCAAAAAATATTGAACTTCAAAGGGATTGCCTTTTAAAGTGCTTTTGATAATTGACAATGCGCCAGGTCACCAACAAGATCTAGAATATGAGAACGTTAAAGTAAAATTTTTACCAAAAAATACAACTTCATTATTACAACCATTGGACCAGGGCATAATTTCTACTTTTAAAGCTTTGTACATAAAACGAGCCTTTACATATATTTTGGAACAAATGGAGAACAATGAATCTTTAACAGTTATTAGTGCTTGGAAAAATTTTACAATGTTAGACTGTGTGAAGCATATCGCCTTATCATACACTGCGATTAAGCAAACAACGCTCAATAGCTGTTGGAAAAAATTGTGGCCAAATATAGTCAAAAATGAACATTCCATTTCAACAATAAATGAATATTCGCAGATAGTACAGATGGCGAATTCATTGGACGGAGAAGGTTTTGATGATTTTACTGATGGTGATATCGCAGAGTTAATGGCTGATAAAGAACTAAGTGAGGATGATTTAGTTAACTTATTTTTCGAAAGTGAGTCTGACAAATCTGATGAAGAGGAATTAGTACCAGTAACATTCACTGCTAAAGTCATCCGCGAAGGATTCGCATTGGGAAGAAAGCTGGGTGATCATTTTATGCAAAATGACACAAACGTTGAAAGGGCTTTACGATTCCAACGTGACATAAATCGCTTGTTGGAGTTTAATTTATTATTACTCGGCGTAAATGGTTTTATTATATTTGACCAGGAGTGCCTGGTCACGTGTGTATGTTTGATTGTATATATAGTGTGCTTGAAAATAAAACGTGGGTGAATAGTATTGGTCGTGCCTTTATTCTCTCTTTGGCAGAGGCTTTAGAAACACCATAAGGGTGTCACTTTGGGCTTTGGAAACACCATAAGGGTGTCACTTTAGGCTTTGGAGACACCATAAGGGTGTCACTTTAGATAACATCAGAATTTAAATCCTCTAGGAAACGGCCTTCATAAGTTAAGAAAAGATATCTTAACATCGCTGCTTGGCTCAATATGAAGAATTTTACAAAGATCTTACAAAAAATTCGAAGCAATTGTTAATAACCGATTTTATTACCATCTCTCATAATGTAAATATTTCTGCTTCAAACATCGAATCGGCACAAATAACTTCGAGTGAAGAAAGTGAATTAGAAACGTTGATTCCGAAAAAAAGAATAAGAGTAATTTCTGACAGTGATGAAGGATAATAAAACACCTTTGGTTTTATTTTTTGTTCTTCTGTTTATGTATGTATTGTAATTATATATAAAAAAAAACAGTGTTTCCGTAATATATTACATATTTTAACCTGTCAATGCATTTTATTTTTTTCTGTGTACACCTAAAAATATTGAAAAAAATCACAACTGTTAAATAGCAAAATTATGCATTTTCTGTAAGCTTTTCGATTTACACGGTTTTGACTTGAAAATTTTTCATTTTCGATTTACACGTTTTTCTCAGGAACGTATCTACCGTGTAAATCGGGGGATAGGTGTATATTGTGATGAAATATTTGTAGTTTTAAAAGTTAATTTTGCTGTAATCTGCTTCAGTGTATTGGTTTAAATATACTCCAATTTCTACATGATATGTGGTGTGGGCGATTGCTCTTGTAGTTAAAATGTGAATAATATGTGTGTGCATCAAAACAATGCATTTTTTTCATCATTGTCCACATGATAAGGTACAAGACCAAATACAAATTGATAGTGTGTGATGTTTTGGTAAAATGTCGTTCTCAAAATGTCACATACAATTTATTAATTTAGATTTGGACTCGTTACCTTATGTATTATATCTACACACAGTGCATAGATTCAGGTGAAAAAATATGCCACAACACCACCTTTAGCAAATTCAGAAAACAAAAACAACCTAGATACTATGGTTTCGGGCTATGACCCTCATCAGTAAATAGTAAAAATGGCAATTTTGACCATGGAAAATGTCTTTTGAAGAAAGCTGTCTTCAAAGTGAGAGAGTTTCATATAGTTATGCTCACTACTATGTACAGTAAAATCCCGCTAATATGATCACTGGATATAGCTAACCTTCCCTTATAACGAACCTAAGGCGATTTTCAACTCCATTCCATTGAAAATACCATTGTTATGATGCACTTTGCAATTTTTAAAATAACAAACTACCCCTATAACGAACTTATTTTAAGTACCAAAATAATAAAATCTATTTAAAATACTATGCCTATAATGGACTTAAAATTGTAATTAAAAAAAATTAAAACAACAAAATTTTGAGCATGTTTCAGCTTACGGATGGCGATTTCAAAACAATAAATTCAGCGACATTGTTTTTTTTAATTTACATTCTATTTTTGCTGTATGTTGTATAAATTTTTACACCTAATACTTTTATTAAATAGAATATCTTTGCATCCATCAAATTTGAAACAGAAAAAATTCAAATGGCTTCCCAAAAAAAGAAAACTAAGGCATTCTAAAAACAAAAACGTTATTACTAAAGAAAAAAAAAAGGCTATTTCAAAACTTCTCAAACACCGGCAAAATTCAGAACATTTTAAAATAATAAAACATAACTTTTATTTTATAAGAGATAAAATGGAAGCCAATTAAAAATTGTTACAAAGAGGAATCAACATCAACTTTTGCTGTAATCGTATGTGTTAGGACTATAAAAAAAAAAAGTCCAAATAAACAGGCCCGTGATGAAACAAAAATTATTTTTATGCCATGAACTATGGTGATTTTAAAGCCAGGAATGTTTTGCATGACAGGTTAAAAAATAAAAATTAAAAAAGAAATATAGACTTAAGAAGAATTTGTGCAAACATGAAATGGTAGAAAAACACTAACTTTATTTGAAAGGTGCAATGCTTGAGTGCTTTGAAGCAACAAGGTGTTAGAGCCATTTTTGCAAGTGAACATTGTATTATATAATGTGATAAAGATGTTTTAAAATGATTTTATATCTTTGAATATATATTTAATAAAACTTTGCCTAGAAATCCTTGACATAGAGGTGCATGTATGCTAATGATAAGAACCTATCATAAAATAATTTCTTTTATTATTCAGTATTATTGTAAGGAAATAGGTCAATAAAGGGAATTAAAACAAAGGCAGCCTCTTCCTGTGTGTATGGCTGTCCTTTAATTATACAGTCTAAACATTTTGAAAAGTAAAAAAAAATAATAATAACCTAATCGTGGCTATAGTGAACCAAAAGCTCTGTCCCATTTGGGTTCACTATAGAGGTTTTTTTTTTCTTTTTACTGTATATACAATAATATATATCATAATTCTAAAGTTTTACCATGGTTATAACTATGTCAAGGTTCTTGTAGTGTCTTGCATTTATCAAAATGGCCGTTTAAAGAACCATTTTCTCAAAAATTTGCCTGGGAAAAAATAAGATAAACTTATCCTTCAGCAACTAACTGTTCTTGATTTAACCACACAATGACAATAACATCCTCTAATGAAGTATAAAAACCAGAGAAAATTATGAACATTGTTTTTTAGTGTATTATCAATGACAAAGTTTACTAATAACAGGTTATTACACAAAAAATGGAATATACTAGGGCCTAAATTAAATGTAACTTAATGCACACAAAAGAGTACACTCAAGCGTAAAACACCAACAACAAGAAGGAGGTAAATGAAACTTGCGATTGGTAAAATAACAAAACAGTACTTATCTTTATTATAGCGTTGGTAGGGACGGACTCGGGTGACACCGGGATGCCCAAGAGATCCCCAGACACGGAAAAACCACACGTAGAAAAACACTTAAAGCGTCTCCACACCAATTCTCCACGCTCTGGGCCCCCTCGCATTCCCTTAGTCCCCTCTTATATAAAGACATGGCCACATTTGTCCAATGAGAAGGCATGAGAGATTGGTTCACTAACAAACGAAGACAACATTCTTCCCGCTAAAATTGATCAGAAAAAAAAAAAACTGAAAATGCTTGTCAATATAATTTGACAAAAGTATCCTTCCAACGAAAAAAAAAAGAAACTAACCAATCTCCCAAACATTCTTATTGTCCCATAAGGAAAACCTCCCGCTGTTGGGAGAAAAAAAAGCTCAAGGGAGCCATGTTATAAAGATACAAAAAAAATAAAATACTAAAGAGAGGAGAAATAGACATCCAAGTCGTTCCATAGAGGTGCTTTCCATCTTGTTCCTCCTAAAAAGAAATTAACCAAAAAAATCTGCGCAAACTACGTGAGTTACCATGAGTGATTACCAAACACAAACATACAGTAAAACCCCTCTATAGTGAACCCCAATGGGACAGAGCTTTTGGTTCACTATAGCAACGGTTTGGCCATTTTTTAAAACTTTTCTAAATTTTTAGACCGTATAATTAAAAAAACAGCCATACAAACAGGAAAAGGCAGCCACTTAATAAGGGTCACTTTGTTTTAATTCCCTAAATTGACCTTTTTCTTTACAGTAATGCTGAATATCAAAAGAAGTCATTTGATAATAGGTTTTTCTTATCATTAGCATAAATGTTTTTATATAAACCTATGTATTATTTAAAAATTAAGCCAAATCCCCTAGGCAAAACATTATTAATTATATATTTGAAAGGTATAAGAGTATTTTAGAAAATCTTTATCAAATAACATGATACTAAATTTATTTGAAAAATGCCTCTAATACCTTGTTGTTTGAAAGTGAAAAGTAAAATTATAAAATCAGAATTATCTTAAAATATCGTTATTTCCATCAAAGGAATAAAGTTCCGTGTATTCTGAATCAATTGAAGATGAATCAAAAGTATCCAATTCAGAAAAATTGGACGCGAAACATGTTGATACTATGGCGCGATCAGTAAAATTGCGAATAAAAAACGCCAATTTGAAAACACCAAATCGGTAGGGAAACGGCAGGCCATATACCTAACAAGAATTCCATTCTAAAAATAGAACTGTAGTGGTAATTTTAGACTCTTTATAAGTCGATTTGTTTGTGGCCCATGAGACACGGGTTGGGGGAACTGTTTTTTTTTTTTTTTCTTCTTCCAATTCCAGTTTCCACATATTCTTCTGAAGTGTATATTAAATTTTGTTTTTAACCTGTTATTCAAACCATTTCTGGCTTTAAAATTATTTGGAATTATTTTTTATCCTAGGTCAATCTTGAAATAGAACGCTTCAAAAAGGGCATGCTGCCACTGTTTTTTTAGAATGCCATTCTTTGTTTATTTTCTTTATTTTGGAAGCCATTTGTATTTTTCTTCTATTTCAAAATTGTCGAATGCAGAGATATTCTATTAAATAAAAGTATAATGTGTGAAAATTTACACAACATACAGCAAAAATAGAATGGAAATGAAAACAAACAATGCCGCTAATTTTTTGTTTTGATATTGCGATCCGTGAGCTGAAACATGCTCAAAATTTTGTTATTTTAAACATTTTTAAATCACAATTTTAAGTTCGTTATAAGCCTAGTATTTTTAATAGATTTATCATTTTGGGACCGAAAATAGGTTTGTTATAGGGGTAGTTCGTTATTTTAAAAATCACAAAGTTTGTTATAAAGATGGTATTTTCAATGGAATGGAATTGGGAATCGCCGTGGGTTCGTTATAAGGGAAGGTTCACTATATCCAGGGTTCGTATTAGCGGGGTTTTACTGTATATAATATGCTTTAACAGACAGAGTTTAATGGGGGACCAATAAGCTCTCATCGGGGACCGGCCGAGCATGATAGGTAGAGAATTTGGGAACTGACAGACACTCACTTGATGAGAAACCAAACGATCCAATTCCATTCAGTTCTCTCAAGTCCAAGCGCTAAAAACTCTTCTTAACGTCTGTTTCTAAACGCTTTCATCCTATCGACATGCACAAACATCGTGCATGGTGACCCCTCTTACTCTAAAGTTAACATCGGAGACCCTAGCTTCCACACGGAAAGGTCCATAGAAGTTGGAGTAACCTTCAGTCTTAGGAATTACCAGGTTTCCTCTATCGAAACTTTTGGTATAAGGTGGCCTAGGATTCATAAGCTTTCTAACAGAATTACCTGACATAAACTGTCTGACAGTTTCCTTTGCTTTCCGAATCATCCTTAACCTCTCAACCCAAGTAGGCTTTCTAAAACTATTAACAGACCCAGCGCTACACTCACAGTTTATGTTAAACTCAGTAGGTGGCAACTTTACAGCTTCGTTTTCAATGCGTCTCACTGATTTCTCATCTTTGGAGCTTGAAACCATTGGTCTATGTGCACTGGCAACGCAGCTAAGGTCTACATAATCATGGTCCTCTGGTTTCAAGGAAATCATGTTGCAATGCTCCCGTATGGCAGGCAACTGGATATTCAATCTCCTTATATCATTGATTCCCAGAATCCCGTCGTAGCCCTTATCTCTGTGTGACATTAACCAGAACCTTATCTCTCCCAGCTCGCTGCCGTTTTCGTTACCAACTCTATAGGTTTTAACACATGTAAGTGTCTGCTCATGGCCTGTCACTGACACTATACGTAAAGTTTTAAGTGCATCGTCCCAATTCTCTTTCAAGACATTACACTTTTCAGAATCAATAATACTGACTTGACTTCCTGTTTCATATAAGAGGTGCCACATATTGCCGTTAATATTCACCTTGACTATTGGCAGATTTCCAAACTGATCTCCGCCATATGAACGTATGTTCACTATCTCGACATTGTCAAGAGTATTGCGGTTGGCAAACATAGAAGACTGTCTTGAGAAATCACTAGCTATATGTCCTAACCACTCAGATGGACTCAGCTTGATTTCGCCCAACAATTTAGCCAGTTTTTCTATCTCACCCCTAAGGTCTTTAATACACTGCTCATTTTCGTGCTTCATCCTGTTTACACTGGAACTAAGAATCTTTATCTCACCCTTAATGCTATTTATTTCTTCAACCCTTCTACTGAACATTCCCCTTTTATAAGGCTGCAACGGTGGTCTACACTATCCTTCGTGGCCATGACACTGACTGCTTTGTCTATTGATTTGGCCTTACTCCGAACAATAGCCTCTCTATACTTTTCGAGCACATTTTCGAGGAAAATTTCGAAAACTAAACTATCGTCAAATCTGAACTCTACTTTATCTCTAATGGCCAGGAATCTTTCTTTAAAAACCATAGGACTTTCCCCAACTCTCTGCTTGAGACCTATTAATTTAAGGCATTCCCTAATACCACGTGCTTTTTTAGGGTACAATATATTCAGTTTACTAACAATACTTTTGAAACTGCTATTGTTACGGATACCCATCTCCTCTAGGCTCAACCTAACTTCAGGGGATGGAGCCTCGAACATAAGCAGTGCTTTGACCTCAGGATCCCATTTGCCTACTCGAGCTTTAAGCTCGACTTCCCGAATGAAAGACTCGAGATCAACCCCATTAAACACTGACAAGTTGAGCATAGAATTCACAAACATGATGGAGTACAAAAATAGTAATAATAATAATAAAAACCACTCAATCAAAGAAAAAAAAAAAAACGCACATAAAAAATTACAGGAATTTACACGTGCAAACACCAGTAATCCTGACAGGGCTCGCCAATGACAAAGTTTACTAATTACAGGTTATTACACAAAAAATGGAATATACTAGGGCCTAAAGTAAATGTAACTTAATGCACAGAAAAGAGTACACTCAAACGTACAACACCAACAACAAGAAGAAGGTAAATGAAACTCCCGATTGGTAAAATAAAACAGTACTTATCTTTATTGTAGCGTTGGTAGGGATCGGACTAGGGTGACACCGGGATGCCCAAGAGATCTCTAGACACGGAAAAACCACACGTAGAAAAACACTTAAAGCGTCTCCACACCAATTCTCCACGCTCTGGGCCCCCTCGCATTCCCTTAGTCCCCTCTTATATACAGACATGGCCACATTCGTCCAATGAGAAGGCATGAGAGATTGGTTCACTAACAAACGAAGACAACATTCTTCCCGCTAAAACTGATCAGAAAAAAAAAAACTGAAAATGTTTGTCAATATAATTTGACACAATAAGCTAAATAAAGTCATTATAATTAATAATAAAATTTTAAAAATAGAGGTGACACATTTCGAGATATATCACACCTAAAAAACTAAACAAAACCAAGGGCTGCACTGCAAGGGGGAGTCATGGGTTATCTTTCGATCCCACCTGTATTATAAAAGAACAAATAAAAGATAGGCAATATAAGGAAAAATATTAAAAGCATGTTAGCTTTGGTTGTTTTCTGCTTTGTGTTATGATATGTTAAATAACATATGTTACGTATTATATTTATTATCTATTATTGACTATGCAAAATCATGCCATTTGTCAATTGTTTTAAACTTATGTAAACTATTTCCTTTTTATCTCTATTTTGTATAAAAGGAGATTACTAGATTAAATAAACATTCAGTTCAACTTGTAAGCCGGAGCGAGTCTTGTTCAGATAACACTTAACCATTACAACACTTTGTAAATATTGAATTTTATTTGTGTGTTGTATGTTGGGATTCGCTATTATCTAGTCAATATAATAGAAAACAATTGTTGGAATTTCTAGATTTTTACCATTCTCTTATATGAAATTTCCAGATGATGGGATAACTCGGGACGTTTTATTTACGCAGATAACATACCAGACCTCCTTAATTGGGACAATTCATAATTTGATGTAACTTTTTATTTTCAGAAAAGTCAATGATATTTAATTATAATGTTCCATCTTGACACTCTCTTAAGAATTCCCAGTGAAATCCTGCATCCCTGGAAAATGTCCCAATAAATCTGTTTGGTGACACTTCATGGCCTGGAACCTCCACTGGCCCTATCCATGAAACAAAGTACAGGCAGTTGGCAACTTTCTATGGGTTAATCAAATAAATAGGGGAAATGGAGGAGGAGTGGAATACACCATAGAAGGTCTAGTACCTTGTAAATGTAAAAGTCTAACATGTAGACATGAGGTGAACTTATAGAAAAAAACAGTCGCTATCTACCCACTATAATTATCATGGTCTTTACCATGTGTACTTGGACAAACAAAAATAGAATAAATATATATATATTTAATCAAACAATATATATTTTTAATTTTTTTTTTATTAAAAAGGCATATATTGGATCAAAATATCATTTATTTTACCAATATTTCAGTTGGCTGAACGCCAACCTTTATCAAGGTGTTATAACATTTTAAAGTGTGTCAACAACAAACTCAGCGCCACATAACGTCAACAGCATTAAGTTTTTTAAAAAATTCTGTTATATTCAATGGGAAGAAAAAATTTGATATATATATTTTATATTATGGACAAAATAATTTTTGTAAAATATAGGTGTGAATATTTTGAAAATTAACAATAACGCCTATTTTATATTTTAAAATTATTTGTACTATGTGTAAAAAGATTTTTCGTATAAAAAAAAAAAAAATATATATATATTTGAGTTTTATAATAACATCTAAATATTAGTATGAAATAAAGTAAGAAGAGGAGCTTCTTTATACCCCTTTTTATTCTCACTAGCTTTCGAACCTACATGGTTCTTCATCTGGCATGGATAGCTTTTACACTAACAAGAGTACTGCAACACAGGGACCTTATATACACCTAGGAGGAAATTTACATACTTAAGCTAATGGATTATCTAAATATTGTTTTGAAAATATATGTTGAAGAAAGTAATGAAACAAGCATCGCAAAACTTATTTTATTAAACAAGTCAATATATACAACAGTTGAGAATCCGTATTCATACATAATGATCTGTACAAAGATCTATCTCCATTAGCTTGTCAAAGAAATGAGAGCGAGATACTGAAGATTGTATTGACTGTGGGTCATATCCCTTTATACTGTGGTGAAGAAATATTTTATTATTTAATTTTTCAATGAAAATATTTGAAACAGATTTTTATTACTTTATATTTGTAAAATCATCATTGAGTTGCCTAGCTTGCTTGCTCGATATTCTTTAGCTGTAGATAGTTTGGTTGATTTGTTAATAATTGTCGACTATTCGCGGTGACATCATCAATAAATACTTTTTCATCTTAAGATATCCCAAGACTCAAATTCTACGCTACAATATAATAAACATATGGTAACAAGACCATATTTCGGGGCTCTGGCACATTTGTAAGTGCAAAAGTCTGTTTTCACATGTGTAGACATGTGGTGCACTTACAGTGAAAGTAATCGCCAACCTCTACCCACCATGATTATCATGGCCTGTACCATGTGTAATAGGGATAATAATAAAAATTTAAATAGTTGCACACAGATGGCAAGCTATCATAGATAGTGATGACCTGCATTTTGAAGAATGATTTTCATTATCTTCTTAATAAAGAGTTTCAGTTAAATTGTATTTGTCTTCTTCTGTCGTCTTTATTTGGCTTTTTTCCGGGTGTTAAAGAAATTTTTTATCTCTCAACCTAGTATTTAAAACTATGCTTTGATATTTTCTCATTCAGTACTTTTCTCTGAAGATGGTTATTGGTGTTGTTACCTTATGTTTCTATTCTATATTCTAAGTTGTGCCTTATGACCATGTCTAAGCTGAAAAATGTCTACATTGAAGGTTCCAATAGAGGAAAGTGTTAAAAAATAAGGTTGGTCCATCTAATAAACTTCACCAGAGCAAATTAACACCTTTCTGGGATATGGAGGTCTAATGTCAGAACAAAACAGTGTGAATGGAGTGAAGTAAGATTGAAAGTCCCCAGAATTGTTCCTCCATTGAGAATGCAAATTCACAGCAGGTTGTCAGGAACAAGGATCTTGGGCACAAAGCGAAAATAGTGAACAAAGTTGGTGTCAGTGGCAGCACTGAGCAGATCTTCCATTTCCTCCACAGTGAGGGGCTCACCTGCACAACACTTTGTTCAACCCACTTCTCCACACTGCGTGGTCCCCCAGCACAACACTTTGTTCAACCCACTTCTCCACACTGCGTGGTCCCCCAGCACAACACTTTGTTCAACCCACTTCTCCACACTGCGTGGTCCCCCAGCACAACACTTTGTTCAACCCACTTCTCCACACTTCGTGGTCCCCCAGCACAACACTTTGTTCAACCCACTTGTCCACATTGCGTGGTCCCCCAGCACAACACTTTGTTCAACCCACTTCTCCACATTGCGTGGTCCCCCAGCACAACACTTTGTTCAACCCACTTGTCCACATTGCGTGGTCCCCCAGCACAACACTTTGTTCAACCCACTTCTCCACATTGCGTGGTCCCCCAGCACAACACTTTGTTCAACCCACTTCTCCACATTGCGTGGTCCCCCAGCACAACACTTTGTTCAACCCACTTCTCCACACTGCGTGGTCCCCCAGCACAACACTTTGTTCAACCCACTTCTCCACACTGCGTGGTCCCCCAGCACAACACTTTGTTCAACCCACTTCTCCACACTGCGTGGTCCCCCAGCACAACACTTTGTTCAACCCACTTCTCCACACTGCGTGGTCCCCCAGCACAACACTTTGTTCAACCCTCTTCTCCACATTGCGTGGTCCCCCAGCACAACACTTTGTTCAACCCACTTCTCCACACTGCGTGGTCCCCCAGCACAACACTTTGTTCAACCCACTTCTCCACACTGCGTGGTCCCCCAGCACAACACTTTGTTCAACCCACTTCTCCACACTGCGTGGTCCCCCAGCACAACACTTTGTTCAACCCACTTCTCCACACTGCGTGGTCCCCCAGCACAACACTTTGTTCAACCCACTTCTCCACACTGCGTGGTCCCCCAGCACAACACTTTGTTCAACCCACTTCTCCACACTGCGTGGTCCCCCAGCACAACACTTTGTTCAACCCACTTCTCCACACTGCGTGGTCCCCCAGCACAACACTTTGTTCAACCCACTTCTCCACACTGCGTGGTCCCCCAGCACAACACTTTGTTCAACCCACTTCTCCACACTGCGTGGTCCCCCAGCACAACACTTTGTTCAACCCACTTCTCCACACTGCGTGGTCCCCCAGCACAACACTTTGTTCAACCCACTTCTCCACACTGCGTGGTCCCCCAGCACAACACTTTGTTCAACCCACTTCTCCACACTGCGTGGTCCCCCAGCACAACACTTTGTTCAACCCACTTCTCCACACTGCGTGGTCCCCCAGCACAACACTTTGTTCAACCCACTTCTCCACACTGCGTGGTCCCCCAGCACAACACTTTGTTCAACCCACTTCTCCACACTGCGTGGTCCCCCAGCACAACACTTTGTTCAACCCACTTCTCCACACTGCGTGGTCCCCCAGCACAACACTTTGTTCAACCCACTTCTCCACACTGCGTGGTCCCCCAGCACAACACTTTGTTCAACCCACTTCTCCACACTGCGTGGTCCCCCAGCACAACACTTTGTTCAACCCACTTCTCCACACTGCGTGGTCCCCCAGCACAACACTTTGTTCAACCCACTTCTCCACACTGCGTGGTCCCCCAGCACAACACTTTGTTCAACCCACTTCTCCACACTGCGTGGTCCCCCAGCACAACACTTTGTTCAACCCACTTCTCCACACTGCGTGGTCCCCCAGCACAACACTTTGTTCAACCCACTTCTCCACACTGCGTGGTCCCCCAGCACAACACTTTGTTCAACCCACTTCTCCACACTGCGTGGTCCCCCAGCACAACACTTTGTTCAACCCACTTCTCCACACTGCGTGGTCCCCCAGCACAACACTTTGTTCAACCCACTTCTCCACACTGCGTGGTCCCCCAGCACAACACTTTGTTCAACCCACTTCTCCACACTGCGTGGTCCCCCAGCACAACACTTTGTTCAACCCACTTCTCCACACTGCGTGGTCCCCCAGCACAACACTTTGTTCAACCCACTTCTCCACACTGCGTGGTCCCCCAGCACAACACTTTGTTCAACCCACTTCTCCACACTGCGTGGTCCCCCAGCACAACACTTTGTTCAACCCACTTCTCCACACTGCGTGGTCCCCCAGCACAACACTTTGTTCAACCCACTTCTCCACACTGCGTGGTCCCCCAGCACAACACTTTGTTCAACCCACTTCTCCACACTGCGTGGTCCCCCAGCACAACACTTAGTTCAACCCACTTCTCCACACTGCGTGGTCCCCCAGCACAACACTTAGTTCAACCCACTTCTCCACACTGCGTGGTCCCCCAGCACAACACTTTGTTCAACCCACTTCTCCACACTGCGTGGTCCCCCAGCACAACACTTTGTTCAACCCACTTCTCCACACTGCGTGGTCCCCCAGCACAACACTTAGTTCAACCCACTTCTCCACACTGCGTGGTCCCCCAGCACAACACTTTGTTCAACCCACTTCTCCACACTGCGTGGTCCCCCAGCACAACACTTTGTTCAACCCACTTCTCCACACTGCGTGGTCCCCCAGCACAACACTTTGTTCAACCCACTTCTCCACACTGCGTGGTCCCCCAGCACAACACTTAGTTCAACCCACTTCTCCACACTGCGTGGTCCCCCAGCACAACACTTAGTTCAACCCACTTCTCCACACTGCGTGGTCCCCCAGCACAACACTTTGTTCAACCCACTTCTCCACACTGCGTGGTCCCCCAGCACAACACTTTGTTCAACCCACTTCTCCACACTGCGTGGTCCCCCAGCACAACACTTAGTTCAACCCACTTCTCCACACTGCGTGGTCCCCCAGCACAACACTTTGTTCAACCCACTTCTCCACACTGCGTGGTCCCCCAGCACAACACTTTGTTCAACCCACTTCTCCACACTGCGTGGTCCCCCAGCACAACACTTTGTTCAACCCACTTCTCCACACTGCGTGGTCCCCCAGCACAACACTTTGTTCAACCCACTTCTCCACACTGCGTGGTCCCCCAGCACAACACTTAGTTCAACCCACTTCTCCACACTGCGTGGTCCCCCAGCACAACACTTTGTTCAACCCACTTCTCCACACTGCGTGGTCCCCCAGCACAACACTTTGTTCAACCCACTTCTCCACACTGCGTGGTCCCCCAGCACAACACTTAGTTCAACCCACTTCTCCACACTGCGTGGTCCCCCAGCACAACACTTTGTTCAACCCACTTCTCCACACTGCGTGGTCCCCCAGCACAACACTTTGTTCAACCCACTTCTCCACACTGCGTGGTCCCCCAGCACAACACTTAGTTCAACCCACTTCTCCACACTGCGTGGTCCCCCAGCACAACACTTTGTTCAACCCACTTCTCCACACTGCGTGGTCCCCCAGCACAACACTTTGTTCAACCCACTTCTCCACACTGCGTGGTCCCCCAGCACAACACTTTGTTCAACCCACTTCTCCACACTGCGTGGTCCCCCAGCACAACACTTTGTTCAACCCACTTCTCCACACTGCGTGGTCCCCCAGCACAACACTTTGTTCAACCCACTTCTCCACACTGCGTGGTCCCCCAGCACAACACTTAGTTCAACCCACTTCTCCACACTGCGTGGTCCCCCAGCACAACACTTTGTTCAACCCACTTCTCCACACTGCGTGGTCCCCCAGCACAACACTTTGTTCAACCCACTTCTCCACACTGCGTGGTCCCCCAGCACAACACTTTGTTCAACCCACTTCTCCACACTGCGTGGTCCCCCAGCACAACACTTTGTTCAACCCACTTCTCCACACTGCGTGGTCCCCCAGCACAACACTTAGTTCAACCCACTCCTCCACACTGCGTGGTCCCCCAGCACAACACCCGGCTACTTCTACAAAATGATAAAATTGAACAAGTTAAAAATGGAATTTAGAAAAATATTAAGAACTCAATATATTTTATATAAAGTACAAATATTATTACAAAGAGTTATTACATCAATATTAATTAAAGGTTTCTAAAGATGAGTTTCTTTTTATTTTAAAATTGTCTCGAGCTTTCGGGCATCTATGCTCTTCTACAGGAACACTTATACAATGAATAAAACTGGTATCAGGCGGTGTTTTATTCATTGTTCTCCTGTAGAAGGGCAGAGATACCCGAAGCTTGAGACAATTTTAAAATAAAAATAAACTCATCTCCGGGAAACCATTTTAATTATTTAGTTATTACAACTAAGACAGTAAAACTTCACACAAACAACTGATCTACAGTGTAACCTTCTGTTAAAACCATTGAAAAAGATTTCATTAATTTCACAAAATCCCATTTCAAACAAGAACCAAACTAGGTACCATAGGAAGTGAGGTAATTGGTGAGAGTTTCCCGAGTCATGAATCCCTTCTCCTCTGTGTCCAGGACTTTGAAAGCTTGCAGCAGCTCTTCCTGGTTGGCTGGCTGGAACCTGGTACCACATCATCTGACATTGGTGCTGTTCATATAAAGCAGTGGAATATATTAAACATTGCTACTGTTGTTGTTCATACGGTGCTGGAATACATCATACAATGCTGCCTCTCATAAAAGGTAACACATCCAACTAAGTAATGGAACCTTGTTGGAGTAACATCAATTGGAACTAAAATTTTTTGGTGTTATGACTTGTTATATATAGGCATCATTTAACCACTAGCTTTGGAATGACCAGTCTAGCTGTGAGGCTACAGCTCTCAATAAGGGAGGAGCAATGTGACATCTAATTTATTTATCACTTATTTAATACCATACCCAAATAGAGGAAGATCCCCAAGACTTCAGTTCATTTCCCCAGGCTGCCATAAAAGCCAATCCCTTATGCCACCAAAATCTGGGAAACTAAACTTTGTTAACCTCATGTGAAGCTGCATGTAGGAAAAGCCCTCCATCGTTGACAGCCGCTAAATTGGAACAAAATGATCTTTGATGACATTGCATTTTCTGCTTTAGTCAATTCGGGTGCCTCATTATCAGTTATTTCTGATGGATTAAGATGGCAATTAAAGAAGACTATGTTCAAGGATAGCGGAATTACTCTCAATGTTGCTGATGGCAAGAAGGCCACATTGTTCGGCCTATGCACAAACAGTTTAAGCATTAATGGATTAAGACAACCGCTTGAGTTCATTGACCTCCCCAAAGTAACCCCAGCATTATACTTGGATAGGATTTCCTAGATGTAACAATTGTTGTGATCGATAGGTTAGAAGAGGCCAAGAATACACTGAAAATACACTTTCCACAGGAAAGGTTGTGGCTAGTAAAAATGTTGTCCCTTTGGCAGAGCTGACTGCTATAGGGCACGTCCCCAGGTGGCGGAAAGGGAAACAACCTTCAGATATGAAGGCCAGCTGCGAAACAAGCAGAATAACTCTGGCAAATAAGCAGTCGCGGACCAACAGCAGCATTGTTAGGAGTAGACCTCTTTAAAAATCCTGACTTCAACTGACCCACTTGATGGACCTCAGCAAGGGTCCCACTCCAGGGATACAGAGTAGCTGAGTCTGTACTCATGTTAGAGTGTGCAGCAAAGGCGTCTGCTTCCATGTTAGGAACGGCCTCAAACTACAGGCAAAGTCAGACTTTCACCAAAGTGTGCCTGGATCATGGTGCCATGATCAATGAAAGCTGCACCCCTACACCCTATTCCATGAGATCAGATGTTGATAGGCATGCTGCATCGCCCGTCGGGCAGAATAAACAGAGGCGCGTTCAGGACTTAGGTAGAGGGTTCTGTCCGATAAGTATAATACAGTCTCCACAAACTTCACACTTTGCAGCTTCCAAGCAATTGAGCATTCTGCAGTGCAACATAAATGGATTGTGCTCAACAGCAACAAAAATAAAATTAGAAGAAATAATGGAAATAGCTGAAAAACAAAAGATACAAATTATAGCCCTACAGGAAACCAAATTAAATGTAAAATACAATCTCAAATATAAAAACTACAATATCCTCATAAAAGACAGAAATAAAGAAGGGGGTGGCCTTGCATTTTTAATCAAGAATTTGTACTATGAAAACATAGCCATTAATATTCCAAACACATCAGACCTCGAAGCCCAAGGTATCAAAGTCTACCTCAATCAAAACAAAACCATCAACATATTCAATATGTATCACCCACCAAACAATAAACTTATTGACGATGGAACAATGGCTCAATTTCTTACAGACAACACTATTATTGTAGGTGACCTTAATGCCAAACATCAACTATGGGGATGTTCCACGCCAATCCCAAGAGGCAAAATACTTTCAAACTTATTTGATGAAAATGCCTTCATGTGCTTAAATGATGGGAATCCTACCCACCATTCCTACAGTTATAATACCGCACAAGCCCTTGATACAAGTTTCCCCAGTCATGACATGAACATGAGTACAGACGCAGCTCCTCCATATCCCTGGAGTGGGACCCTTGCTGAGGTCCATCAACTGGGTCAGTTGAAGTCAGGATTTTTAAAGAGGTCTACTCCTAACAATGCTGCTGTTGGTCCGCGACTGCTTATTTGTCAGAGTTATTCTGCTTGTTTCGCAGCTGGCCTTCATATCTGAAGGTCATTCCCCTATCCGCCACCTGGGGACGCGCCCTATAGCAGTCAGTTCTGCCAAAGGGATGCCTTCATGTGCTTAAATGATGGGAATCCTACCCACCATTCCTACAGTTATAATACTGCACAAGCACTTGATATAAGTTTTCCAGTCCTGACATTTTCCAAAAATGCAAATGGCAAATATTAAAAAGTATTGGAAGTGATCATTCGTCTATTTTGAAAGAAATTAGCACCAAGACCAAAACCAGCTCAATTAAAGAAAAATTCTGGAACTTCAAAAAGGCGAATTGGAATCTTTACCAGCAAAGCATCAATGAAGACTTCGGAATAGCACCCGCTAGAATAAAAGATCTGGAACAAAATTGGATATCTTTCAAAAACACCATTATTAAAGCAGCCAAAGTTTCAATGCCAAGAGGTAATATTATAAAATGGATTCCAAATTAAACACACCAGGCAAAAGATATTCAAACACTTATAACTAAAAGAAATGAACTACAAAAAAAGTGCACCCAAAACCAAACAAATTGTAGAACTGAACTGAACATTGTGAATGCAAAAATAAAAATATTATACGTAAATATGAAATGGGAAAAATGGAAACAAACTTGTGAAAACCTGAACCCAAGAAACCCAAATACAAAACTTGGGCATTTGGAAAAACAAATTGATAGAGCCCAGCCACAAATTGAAAACACAAATATGATTAAGAATACAGATGGTACCCCAGCAACTAATGACAAAATTGCTGCTAATCTTTTAGGTAATTCATATCAAATAAGAAGTAAAATCAAATTTGAAATAAAAGATAAGAAAGTTGAAAAAAAGACCCGAAAGATTATCCATGACTGTAAACATCACTAGCACTCATAATATTTTCTATGAAAAAATCAATATGAAAGAGCTAGATTATGCATTAGAAAACACTGACCTGAACAAGACTCCTGGGCCAGATGGAATCCATGGCCAAATGATATCAAACTTGGGCAAAAATGGCAATGAATTTCTTGATATTTTCAATAACTCCTGGAAAACTGGAAAATTGCCTCAAGACTGGAAAACTGCAACAATAATTCCTATTTAAAAACTTGACAAATCTGCTGATGACCCAAAAAACTACCGACCTATCTCCCTCACAAGTATTTGCTGCAAATTAATGGAAAAAATTATACTCAGACGACTCACCTACCACCTAGACCCAAGAAATCTCTGACCAAAAGAACAATATGGATTTAGGAAAGGACATGGGACAATAGACCAACTCTTATTTTTCACACAAAAGGTAAAAGATGCACAAAACAGAAAACCAACTAACCACACAATAGCTGCTTTTTTAGACCTTACACAAGCTTTTGATAAGGGGTATGTAAAAACAAGTTAATTACAAAATAATACAAACATTTCAAAATTGATGGAAAATCTATCACTTGGATAAATGATTTCCTTAAAAATAGATACATCAGGGTCAAATATAATGGCACTCTATCTAAAACCTTCAAATTGTACCAAGAATTACCACAAGGATCAGTCCTTAGCCCATTCATGCTATTTATTGCAAGAATAGAAGAAAAAAATTCACATAAAACCAATATTGGAATTTTCGCTGATGACATTATTCTATGGAGCAGCAATACTAACTTGAAAAAAGCTGAAAGAGATTTGAACAAGGCTCTTTTCCACCTAGAAAAATTTGCTAATAAACGTAAATTAGAATTTAACCCCAAAAATCTGAAACCTGTCTTTTTACAACCGATAAGAAACTATACAAAATAAGACCATAAATTATTCTGAAAGAACAACAATTGCAATATAATAAACATCCTAAATATCTCGGCTACACCCTGGATTCAGAAATTAACTCCAGTAAACATATTGAAGAAGTTATTAAAAAAGGAAGAGACCGACTAAAAATCCTGAAATATATTTCAGGAAGAGAGTGGGGAGCCGATGCAACCACACTAAAATTAACTTACACATCTCTAATTAGACCTATCCTGGAATATGGATATCAAATCTATGGTACAGCATCTGAAACAAATCTAAAATCACTGGAAAGGATACAACTAAGTGCAGCTAGAATTATTACAGGTCTTCGAAATACCTGCCCTAATGATATTGTACTTTATGAGACAGACATTATGCCCTTAAAGGATAGAAGAAGCTACAATCTGCCAAAATATTTATACAAAATCAAGAGTTATGGAAACACACAGAACTTTCAAGTACATACTTAATTGGGAATCCAATTTAAGACTCAAAAAAGAAGGCCCTCCCCACCTGGTCAAAAGAAATGAATTTTTAAAATATAAAGTGGCAAAAAATTATTTAGCAGAAAAAATATCTCCATGCGAACCACTACAAAATGTTATTTTTAATGCCACTTTAAATGAACCCACCAACAAACAATACCAAAATCCAGAATACTTAAAACAATTATCATTAGAAATAATTAATAACATTCCTAAAAATGCAATAACTATCTATACCGATGGTAGCAGAGATGAGTTGGGACACACTGGCAGTGGCTGTCTCATTAAAACCACAAATGGCATTGAGAAAATGAACAGAAGAAACCCAGATTTTTGCTCAGTCTTCAGATCAGAACTTATAGCCAACTATGAAGCCTTAAATCCATCAGAAATACTAAATATCAAGATATCTGCATTCTTACTGATAGTAGAAGTGCCATACAACACTTGAGTCACACAGGGGAACTCAGAGACAAAGTAAGCAGGAACATAATTGGTTATCTCCAAAAACTCTCAAAAACCTCAAAAATTCACCTTCAATGGATACCCTCACACGTTGGCATTGAAGGCAATGAAGCTGCTGATGTGCTAGCGAAAAAAGGCACAAAAGAAACCTTGCCATAGAAAAATAAACTTACTTTTAAAGAAATAGAAACAATACCCAAAACAAAAATAAACAAGAACTAGAGGATCCCACCTAAGCACAGTTGGTACAGTGGAGTGAACCCAGGAGGAGCTCTGAACATCAGAAATAGACATCATCAAACAACACTAACAAGATTTAGAACAGGCCATCTCAAGCCATTGAAGATAGAAAATAATAAAAAATCTACCCCACTTGCCCAAAATGTAGCTGGCACCTGCAACTTCAGAACACATTTTGCCTTGCATTAGATGCACTAAACAGGACCTTTGCAAGAGGCCGCTGCTTATCATAAAACAGCTCGAGGAGCATGAACTCATGGAATTCATGTAATCTTTACACAAGGGGATAAGAAACAACAACATAACAGTCTTGATTGCAAATACATCTTTAATTATGATTTTCAACAATTTATTTAATCAATAATTTCTTAAATCTTTATTTTAATTTGAACGAATACTTATCCTCACTACCGTGACAATATGGAGGTCTTTATTTTTGACATCTTAAATGTATAAAAGAAGTAAAAAACGATAAGGCGCAATTTGGATTATAGATATAAACACAAGGTAATAAGACCAAATCCAAATAAATAAATAGTAGCACTTTTTTCTGAAGATGGCAACAATGCTGTTACCGAAACGTCACACACTATTTATTTATTTGGATTTGGTCTTATTACCCTGAGGAGTAAAATACATAGGTAGTATTTAATTTGAGCATTGGCAGCCATTTTGCCTGGGGCTGCTCTTGAAGCTTTATAATAATGTGATGGGGCAGCATTTGAAAATTAACTCACAAGTCACTGGTCATGATATTGAGCATGATGGGAAAGAAACGCTGGAAATGGACAGTGCCAGGCATGGAAGGGTCTTCTACCTGCAACAAGAGTCAAATCTTCCTCAAATTTCCTCCATCATTTCAATATACTTTCTGAGCTAGATATTGGTACAGATATTTTTAGTGACAAATTTATATATATATATTTTTTTTCTTTCTAAACCTCTAGTAACTAAAAATTAAATAACTTCACGAAGGAGATTGTTCACAATAGGCAAATGCACATCTGGTATTGATTCAAATAATCTGAAACACATACTATGGTGTTTGAATTAGCTTCAGATGCTCCTGACATGGAGAACAGACACCTTGGCTGCCAACTCTAACCTAGATTCATACCCAGTTGTCAATATTTTCTTTTAATGGCAGCACATAATTTCACGGGTTCACTCTTTATCATCGTTGCTTTTTTTTTTGTAAATATATAGGTCAAACCCCACCACATTGGAGCTCACCACACTCTGTTGATGACTGATGATCAGGGTCTGCTTATTAGACATTCGCAGCTAACCACCATATCTGATGGCTATTCCCTTACCCACCACTTGGGGACCCATCTGGTAGGATTCAGCTCTCTCTGGCATAAATTCTCTAATCACCTGGTATGGAACCTCCCGTGTGTGTGTGAAAAACAAAACACGATACTATTAGAAAAAATATCACAATTGTGATATTGTACTTGGATAAGATGCATAAATTATGAAAAACAAAAAGGCATCTCCTTATCATGCAACTGAAAGTTGCTGATGGCTTGCACCATCTATCGGAATAAATATCAATTATTCATCGAAAATCAACGAGAATAGTTGATATTTATTCCAATAGATGGCGTAAGCCATCAGCAACTTTCAGTTGCACGATAAAGAGATGTCTTTTTGTTTTTCATAATGGATACTATTTGCCTATACAGGTAGTTTGGTTCTAGTATGATTTTCATAGGCTGTCATTCAACATAGGTTCTATCAAAGTCCCAGACAGCTTACATCTACTTTTGAAATAGACAAATCAAAAGAAGCAAAACCATTTTTCTGAGACCTCACCTCAGCAGCTATCATGGAGAGCTCTGTCTCAGACGGTACACAGCCCAAGGATCGGATGATGTTGCCAATCTCCCTAGCCACACATATTGTAAAACTGAAGATAAAGGAAATGCTTTTCATATTGGTTTTTATATTTTAGTGGAATAAGAACATTAAAATAGTTTAAGCATTCAAGTTACTCACCTTGTGTCCACAATTCGACTCTTGCGAACATCAAACACTGCAAAAGCATCTTCAATTCTCTTTAAGAGAAAGAGATCGTAGGCAGTGGGAGCTAAAAAAAAATCAGGAGTTACCAAATATGTAAGTTATTGCCATAGTGCCATCTTGAGGCCTGAGTGCCTCTAATATCACAAATAGTTCACTGGAGTCTTTTTAAAAGCTTTTATTAACTTGTTTTCATCTCTCTCTGTCCACAAATATTGCAACAATTTTCAATATGCCCCCAGAGCACGTAGGAATCTGAAAATTTGTACACTTCTTAGAACCTGATGACAATGCCTGTTGACACATTTTCAGACTTCTGTGTTCTCAAGGTGGCTGAAAACTGAAAAATTTCCTAATTACCTTTCAAATTTTGAAATTAAATTTTAATATGCTTCCAGACCACATAGAATTATGAAATTTTTACACACTCTCTCAGTCCAATTAGCAATGCAAGTGTAAAAATTTTCAGACTTCATTTCAAATCTTATTTTTGCACGAATCCAAGTCGGAAACTGTTGGAGTTGGGAATTGATTTTTCAACAATTGTTCAAGAACTCAAACCACAGTTATAAATACAAATATTCAGGTTCCTATCTAAAAATCTTCTTGGATTTATAAGCAAAAAAAACGGCCAAAAATCACAATAAATATATTTGTTATATTCCTATTTATTTTTTTATTAAATTAAAGAAAATAAAAGATACACAAAAGATAAATCAACTTTATTATTCAAAGAACAAAAGATAAGCACAACTGTTCGATGCGCGCACCTCATGATGCACAGCATCTCATGAAGTCACTCAAGCGCGAAGGGAGCAGCGCGTGGTAGGCAAACAATTCATAGGTTTCTCTTCTATTTGACTGATCTACATTTAGTAATTTCATTCTGATTTCTATGAAGCAATTGGGTTATTAAAATTTGCTGTTCTGTCATGACCCGAACTAGGTTTTCAATACTTGTAGCTAAAGCTATTTATCTTCTTCAGGAAAATCCAATTCTTCATCCTCTATATATTGCATAGCAACAGATAATAATATATCAAATTCCTTTTTGCATAACATTGAATGGCATTTTTTGGAACTCCCACAAATCTATTTGAATCCTTCTGGAGGTAGTAAGAAGTAGGACATTTTTTTTTTCTTATCCCTAGTACACGTGGTACAGGCCATGATAATCATGGTGGGTAGTTAGCGACTGGTTTTACTGTAAGCGCACCACATGTCTTCACATGTGAAAAGCAGTTCGACAGTGGACATTTACCACATTTAAATACCCGTTCATGATGTACAGGCGATTGATATTCTTTGGGAATTTCAAATATCTCACCTTAGGGTTAAAACTAAATCCAAATACAGTCGAACCTCTTTAATTCAACACCCCAAGGGATCAGAGCTTTCGGTTGAAATAAAGGAAGTGTTGAATTAAAGTTATTCAGATGATTAGCTAATCATCTAACTCGCTAAAATAATATTTAAAAAAAAAATAGCTTTGTAATATAAATTGTTCATATTAATTAAAACCATTGTGTGTGCACTTTTTTGTATTTTTTTTTTTATTTTCATGGTTAACTTTAATATCAGGGACAAAATGGCAATAATACATATTTTTGAAACATAAATAATTTCAAATAATATTTTATTCTAATTGAAGAATATACCAGTTGAAAGGAAATAAATATGGAAAATAAAAGAAAATTTGAAAAAAATATTTAAAAATAATTCATGAAAAAACAACTGATTAAAGAAGCTGGATTCGATCTACCTGAAGTACTAGTGTGTTTTCAATTAATAAGGAAGTTACCTCAAGATTATGATGGCATTGTCCAAGTTCTATACAGACTAGAAGAAAAACAATTCAATGTTGAAAACATTGAAGCCCACTTAATAAATGAATCTGGAAGAATTCAACAAAAGAAAAATGATGATGGACTTGATATTTTGGCAAACGCCTATCAAACAAAAACTCCCAGGATGTATCAAGGAAATAAGAAGAAAAATTATTTTTCTGCAAAAGCACAGTATAGCAGTGGAAGCATGCTGGAGCCAACAGTGCATCCAAGAACAGCAAGAACCCATGATATAAGGAATTGCTCCTTCTGTGGGAAAACTGGCCATCTTTTAAAAGACTGTTTTCTTAGAAACAAGAACTCTCAATGGCAACACTACAGAAAGGATCAGAACTACAAGGGAAAATCTTCTGCATTTCACTCAGAAATTCTAAGCTTCCACCACATTTGCGAAAGAGCAAGTGATCCAACTAGTGAATTGGGAGAATGGCTGATAGACAGCGCAGCTACATCTCATTTTTGCAAAGATAAGGATTGGTTTGTGAACTACCAGGATATCCCCCCAATGGACGCTTTGATTGGAGATGTCGACTGCAAGTCATCAATCTTAGGTAAGGGAGATGTCAACTTTGTTTTAAGAGACATGAATAACACCTTTGTAGAGGTAACTCTACTTAATGTTTTATATGCACCAAACATGAGAAGGAATCTCATTAGTGGATCATGCATAGACATAGCAGGAAATAAGATTATATGGAAAAATGGTAAAATGACAATCTTTAAAAATAATGGGGAATATTTCTTTACAGCAAGATGAGTAGATAAATTATATATTGTAAATGGATACCCTAATAAAGCCAAAGCTCAAAATTATTCAGTTTCCTATAACTCAAATCTTAATTTTCTCCATAAGAGATTTTGTCATATTAACTCAGAAATACTTAATTCTATGAGTAAAAAGAATACTGTCAAAGGATTAGAAAAAGTTAAGGGTAATCCAACCACATGTGATATATGTAAAGTAGCTAAGATCACCAGATCATCACTTAAATTTAGCTATACAATTCTGACTAGAAAACCTTTAGAAAAAGTGCATATGGATATCTGGGGTCCTGCACCAGTGAGATCACTTGGTGGCAGTAGATATTTTCTTTATATCATAGATGACTACTCTAGAAAGGTTAATGTTTATTTCCTAAAAGAAAAGTCAGAAGTCTTTAACTATTTTAAGCAATACTTGCATGAGTCTGAGAGAGCATTAAATGCCAAATTAAAATGTATTAGGACAGATAATGGATTAGAATTCTGTAACAAAGAATTTGAAATTTTTCTAGTAAATTTGGGTATTAAAATAGAAAGAACATCAACTTATAGTCCTGAACAAAATGGAATTGCTGAAAGGTTTAATCTAACTGCTATTGAAGGTGTTCGAGCAATGCTTTTAGATAGTGGGTTACAACCCAGATTCTGGGCAGAAGCCCTAAATACCTTTATATATACTAAAAATAGATGTGAACATGCTCTAACTAAAGGAGTAAGTCCAATGGAATTATGGTTAGGACATAAACCATCTGTAAGACACTTTAAAATTTTTGGCTCATCAGCTTATGTACATGTCCCTAAAATAAAAAGAAACAAATTGCAACCTAAGGCCAATTCAGGCATAATGGTAGGTTATGCAACTAAAAAAAAGGTTATAGAATCTGGTTACCAGCAGATAGAAAAGTAATAGAAACCATTCATGTATATATTGATGAAGCTAAGAAAGGTGTAGATACTTTATTTGGTACTGCTTCTAGAGTACAATATGTTTTTTATCCACAGGATGATAACTACCCTTATGAAAATAATGATAGTGATAACCATAATTTACATACACTTACCCCAATAGACATAACTAAATGGAAAAAATTAGAAGTACCTAGAAAGACAGGACCACGAGTAGATGTATACTATTATCCACCTTCTAGTGATCAAAAATTAAGATCATTTAATGATGTACAAAAATATTGTGAAACACAAAAGCTTGAATTTAATTCTGAAATGTTTTCATTTAGACCACAAAAACCAGATATAAGCGAGGAAAATGAAGTTAAAATAGAAACAAACTGTTTAGAAGATGATTTGTACCAAAGTATTTTCCATGAGGAAATCTATAATGTAGAACTTCCTAAAAACTTTAATGATGTACAACAATCACAGGAAAAAAGGAATTGGATTAAGGCAATGGAGGATGAACTTAAGGTGATGAAAGATAGGAAAGTATGGAAATTAGTAGATCCCCCACCTAGTGTAGAAAATATGAAAACCAAGCATATTGATATAAGACTACAATTCATTCGAAAACTTGTTGAAGAAGAAGAATTCACTTTGAAATTTATTAATAGTAATTTAAACTTAGCTGACTTCCTAACTAAACCTTTATCTAAAGAGAGAAACTAAGTCGTTTCATAGAGAAACTGTTTTGGAGATGAACTATCTACAAATTAATTCAAGATTCATCTTCAGACAAGACTGGACCCGAAGCAGGAGGGAGTGTGAAGCCCACTACTTGTACAAGTCGACAAGGGACCCTGCATCATCTGTAAATTCCTTCACTGTGTTTTCCTGTTTATCTCATTATACTTTTGTGTAAATAGAGCTATGATGTTGTAAATCATGAGAAATGATGATCATGGGGCCGATTGTTGGATGTGATCATCTTTATGTTAAATGTTTAAACTTTCATTGTCTTTATTGAATGTTAAAATCTTTATTATGTGTAAATTCCATTGTTTCAAAATTTGTATTTTTAATTTTGTATATTTAAAATATTGCTTGTTGAAATCCAAGAGTTATGTATGTAAATTATTGTGCCAGATTCATCTACAATAGATGATTTTGCATATGTCTTGTTGGTTAAAATGAGAATAATAGTTTTTTTGCTGTGTGAAGCTAGATGCTCTCAGGTTAGTTGGTTTTCTGATTGTAAATATGTTTTAGTATAATATCTTTAATTTTTCTGCTTTAATTTCATCATAAAAGTATATTTGTTTTTTTCTCTTTAAAAACTTCAAGAATAAATAGAAAAGATTACAGGGGTACTACCTCTTTCCTCCATGCACCCAACAGTTTGGGTACTGTCTTCATCCAACAAAGCTTGCAGTTCAGCGTCTTCGAACTTTTGGGGAGATTTTCCATGTGGTTCATTATCAAGTTCGAAATCGCCACTTTGGAATTTTTTAAACCACCTGTAACACTGCGATTTTCTCAGAGTGTGGTCGCCGTAAACTTCCTCGAGCATTCGGTGGGCTTCAGTGGCACTTTTCTTCCAGTTGAAGGCAAACAACAAAACTTCCCGTAAATGGGCACTTTTTGGCTCGGAAATCGCCATTTTCCACGGGCTCCAGAAATTTTCCACGATTTGAATTTTTCTAAAACTGCACGCGTGCTGATGCCACGTGAGTCAAAAAACAAAACGCCTTCAACAGCGCCACCGTCGGCTCAAATAAAGTTGCACAGCATCCTCTGGCGGCCATTTTCGTGTTTCATACTAATAAACCTGGTAAATGAACCCAAAAAGTAAAAATAAAATATTTTATCTTTTACCAATAAGGAATTAGGTTTATATGAATGAAAATAAAAGTGGCGGGGGATGAGCATATAAGAATAATTCAAAAATGGGGAAAGCTACACTATCAAGTTAAATTGGATAATGGCTATATTTTCAGAAGACACATCAACCAATTAAAGAAAACAGAGTGCCTAAAGACTGTTATATTTACTCAAAATACAAAACAAGAAAATGACATAAACTTCAAACTCAGCTGGATTCAAAAATATTATCCTGGAGCTAATACGCAGCAGCAACTGACATGAAAAATTTCTATTTTGAAGTGTCTTCAGTGCTACTTCTATGAAACAAAGAATGAGACTTTTTTTGACTTTTTGTCACATGCGATGAAAAATAGATCCTCTAAGACAAGTGGCATCGTTCAGTGTAATGGTTGGACTATGACTCAGCTTAGAAACATTTTCCAAAGCCCAAATTGCACCAAAATAAAATTATGGTAACTTATTGGTGGTGTAGAGCTGGTTTGGTTCATTAGTTTCCTTAATCCTGGGGAAACAATTACAGCAGTGAGGATTCTCAGCAAATTGACGAAAGGCACAAAAAAATTTCATCTCATCTGCCCCGGATTAGTCAACAGAAAAGCGCCTATCCTTCTCTATGACAATTCCAGAGCCCACGTCTCAATGATCACATGACAAAAGCTAAATTAATTGGGCCATGAAACTCTTGATCACCCACCATACTCACCAGACCTCTCACCTACAGACTACCACTTTTTCAGGTATTTCACCAACTTCCTAGCAGGGAAATGCTTTAGAAATCAAGGCAATGCAGAAATGGCCCTAAATGATTCAATTACCTCTTGAACTCGAGAATTTTATCAAGGTATCAATAACTAGGTTCCCATTGGCAAGGATGTATAGATTCCAATGGTTTTTATTTTGATTAATAAAGCCTTGTTTGAAGATAGTTATTGCATTTTGAAATTAAAAATTATATAAAGTTAGAAATTATTTTTCCATAACCTAATATTAAAGTAAAGCAAATATTTTATTTAATCTACATCGTAACACTTTTAAGAACGGTGTTTTTAATCACTATCGCGCTGTGCCCTGTGTGCCAAAGTATTGTATTTTTAGCAATAAATTTGAGTTCAAACAATAATGTTGTCAAAATTGATTGGTTAAATATTCAAGTTTGGCCTTAAATACACATTTCTTGGTTTCTCAAGAGGCCTCTGGGACCAAAAAGATTTTTGGTCACAGTGGTACAGCCTGCTCCCCTCTGACAAGTGCCAACAGCGCGAAACGCGGGGAAACGTGCGCGTTCGTGAATGGCTTTTATTGATTTATTAAGAAAATGGGTTGGCCAAATATCAGGGAACGGGCTAAATCATAGCACATGTGCTCAGGTCAGGATATGCTTTCTTTATTATATATATATATAGTACCTCGTTCCTATATACGCAATGGTCTCACACACAGAATTTGAATATAAATAAAACCATACGAACTTAAAGTTGGAATTGTTTTTCCGTCTTCTTCTTCGTCTGTTTTTCTAGGGATATCTGACATTTCAATTGAATTATATTACTTTTATCTATCCCCAATAATAAAGCAAAACGGAGTAGGAAATAGGGAGAATGTTTACAAAATAACAAAGGCAACACACAGGATGACCAACCAATCTGCTAAATATTAGTTTTAAAATGTCTAGCTAGAATTATTGATATAATTTGTAATCTATATATATATATATATATATATATATATATATTAAAAATAAAGAAGGCATCTCCTGACCACAAGCACATGTGCTTTTTAGATGGCAGAGCGCCATCTAGTGGAGTAAAAATAAACTAAACGTTTATTTAGCTTACTCCGAGCTTGTGCTAAGCTACAAACCTCTGGTGATTGCGAGGTGTAGAAATGGAGCCTGAAGCCGCCTTTAGCATTTGCAGCACCGAGCCAGAGACTGAGATCCCCTTTCTGTGGTCGAACCACCTGACCTGTGGTGGATGACCTGGCCCTACCAAGCTAGTCTGAGATGGACTCGACACCCCTTCCTGGTGGTCGAGCCAGATGTCCCATGGTGGCCGACTTGACCTCAAGCCAGAATCCAAGATGGACTCAGACGCCCCTTCCCTGTAGTCAAGTCACTGACCGATGGTGCTTGACTTGACTCCACCAGTTTCAAGCCAGACTCCAGCATGCCTATGGGCAAGCCACAAGCCCATGGTGGGTGTTATAATCACCATCTTCATGCAGAACACCAGCTCCACCATGAACACTGAACCTTCCCCAAGCTGACCCCAAGATGCCCAGATCCAACAATTATAATTATATTTTTGAAATTATTTTTTTAATTCAATATTTTTGTTTTTTTATTTTTTTTTGTGAATTTTTCTTTAATAATTTTTATATTTAATTTATTTTATTATTTTTTAAGATACCTTTTTTATTTTTATTTTCATAGAGAGAAGAGCGATGATAGCCTGGGGGGGGGGGGGGGGGGGGGTGAGTCAAGCAACACCGGGGAAAAAGAGGGATATTATATATATATATATATATATATATATATATATATATATATATATATGACATAATAAAGAAGGGGTGAAATGTCGTTGGACTTTTATCTGAAGATCCCCGGTCCAGCAGATCTCTTTTTCCAATTTATTTCAATTTAAAGTTTTTTGTGTATGTCTGGTCTACCATTAGGGTTTCAAAACATAATATCCAAACTTATAACAAATGTTAATTCATACTATAGATATATTACTAAATACAACTATTTATAATCATATTATAAAATAAAAAAACCTTTAAAAATCTTTTAAAAAAAAAGGATAAAATATAAAATCATAAAAATATATATATATATACTAACAATCTTATCTACCTGCTTTACAAAAAATTTTTTTTTTCCTTATTATTAGTTTGATTAAAAGTGCATGGTTCTGTCTTTCTCTCTTTTTTCTAACTATTATATATATTCTCTCTTCGATTATTCTATATATAGGATTAGAGTATGTCTAAATGACGTGTAAAAGCCGATGTAATAGACGTTACGTTGTTAATTTTTATTGTTATTAATTATAAATATATAATTAACTTGAGGATGTATTAGAAGTAAAGATTTTTTTTTTCTCTCTCTATCTACAAATTAATAACATTTTACAAATTTTATAATTTGAATTTAAATGATCATAATAGTGAAGATAATCTTAATACAAAACTGGACTATAAAATTAAATAACTATTTATTATTATAATTAATTTAGATTTAGCTTGCTAATCTAATCAAATCTAATTGATATAAGTTATCATTATTATCAGTTTGCTCCTTAAGTTTTAAAATTAGAATCACTGTTATAATTTTGTTATATAGTTTCTACACTATATATATATATATATATATATATATATATATATATATATATATTAACATTTTTATTTTTAGTTAGAATTTCTTCCTGAGAAGCTGAGGACTGGGAGTTACTAAGGGCTCAGGCCGCTGACTGCGGCTTTTGCCGCCCTTTTTCGAATCTTGGACTTGGGTGGCTGGATCTCGAGGTAGGTTGGGATAAACTGGGGACTTTGGCATCATAGGCCTTTTTTTTCTTTTTTTTTTTAAGTTTATGTATACCATTAAACTCCTCCCTTTTAACCTTATATATATAGTCTTTTTTGATCCTTTTATTTTATATATTACTAGACGGGTGACCCAGGGCCGTGTGCATATCTACCCGAGTATATATTTAGATAAGATTTTTTTTTATAATTGTTTGTTATTAGCATCATCTATTTGTTTGCATCAGCATAATTTGTTGGGTCAGATTTTCCACCAGACAAGACCCAACAATGATGTAAACATTTACATCATATAAATATATACGCAGTGTCTCGCCGAAGTGTTTGTTGCCTAGGTGGAGAACTCCCAACGATGGCCGACGATGCTCTAAAGACCCAAAGCCCGCTGCAGAAGGGCCGAGACGAAGGATGTACAAAGAGCACATGTACAAATAAAACTAGACACTTGAGGACACCAGACTTCCATGCCGAAAGCTGATGCCTGGTGGAGAGGAAGACACGAGTGACATCCAGAGACATCTGTGCTGGGAGCTGCTGTACCATATGTACATATATCCCCCTCATTTTAGATAGAGGTGACCAAAAGAAAACAATTTGTCATATAAACATTTAAATCAATAACCTTTTTTTTAATACTCGGGATATATATATTATTTAATTTCCTAAAGGAATTAATTTGTTTTTCAATATACAATTTTTTTCTCGCGCGGCAACGCGGTAAATTGGAGGCGTGGCCATGATCACGTGCGTGTTGGCTTTCGACGAATGAAAATGCCAGCCAATAGAAACTTTGGCGTGAGCAGCGAATGAAAATGGAGAGAGGCAAGGATAAAAGAGGCTTTCTTTGCTAAATCAAGACATACACAGAGTCGCTCAGTGACAGGAGAGATTCAACCAGAGTCGACAGTCGGGCCTCCTGAGACGTAGAGGAGACCAGACCTTGCCGCCGCTTTCGAGAGAAGGTAAGCCCTCGCCATTATGGCTTAGCACCCCCCCCCCCTTTTTTTTTAAGCAGGAACTAACTCAGATTTCGCATGGGCCCTAAAGGGCTTTAAGTAACTTAAAAGGAATGTTAGGGTTCTTATATTTTGTCCCGCCAGAATAGATGGAGATCTAGGCTTTCCCCTTTATAAAGGCAAATTTGTAACCTTAAGTCACCTCTATCTAGATCATTATGTAAATAGCATATCTCGCTGGTATGGAAATGTCCCCAAAAAATTTTTTTTACCTAATCTGAATAAATATCTAGTATACAACTTATATGGAGAGTTTTGTTTCCCCTCATACATTTTTCATTCTTTTGTTTTATGGTACTACCCCCCACATCTTATTATCACAAATTGTACTGAAATATAGAGCTTCCGGCTCTAATGGAATGGAGTTGTGTATTGTACCTTATTGTGATACTTTAACACAGAAACAGCGGTAAATACGATTCTACCCGCTCTGAGGGTATCTCTTTGTCAGGTTTTAGTAATATGTATTTTCATATGAGGAATTTGCCCTTCTTTCACTGTTTAAGTGAAATATTGTATGATTATTACCTATTTGGAGGGAATGTTACTAACAATCAAGCCTTCCAATAAATTGCTGACCACATGTACTGTCGAAAGTGCCAGTCATGCCCTCAGTGATTAAATAGGCCAGTTCTCCTGCCTGTGTTTCAGTGTGTTTTTCCATCATACTTACCATTATATTATTCGTTGATTTAATCTTAGTAAAGACCCATGTTGCCTTATCACTCATTGGTTTTGTTCCCCTCATGATGTTGTAGAGGCCACTTCTGGGGCCTCCACAAAGTCACCCACAGAATCAAAGAAAAGCCGGTGGACAATGAAGCGGTCTTCGAGAATTCTTCTCTGTTAAAAAACCAGCCCATCTCTTCACCTCCTTTTTTATTTCTAGTTTTTTTTGTGAATAACTAGATATAAACTATAATAAACTTTCTTTTTATTTTAAATAAGCAGCTATTTTGGGCTTTCAATTTCTTTTTATTAATATTTTTAATTAATATTTCGAAAGATAATTTTTATTATAATTTTATTTTTTTTAAATGTCTTTCTTATCACAGATAAAGATTTATTTTTATTTTTTAATTTTTGTTTGGTCACCCTGGGAAAAAAAAGTTAGTGGCAAGCAAGTTTTTGGGGGGAGCTGGTCAGTAATAGATAAGAAGAGAGTAGGGAAGCTTGTAAAAATGTAGTCCTAAAAGAATTTTTTTTTATGGAGGGGTTTCCAGCCTTCCAACAAAAGAAGCACTAAAGTTAAGTATTTTCTTTTTATAATAATTTTTTTAAACATATATATATATGTAAACTTTCCGCTCAATCGTCATTGCATATTTATTTATTTTTTTTCTTTGTGTTTTTTTTCTTTTGGTCAAAAGAGATAAATAAATATATAATGTAAATTTAACCAGAGTTTATGTCCCTCCTTTTTTTAACCCCAGTGCGTGCAGGATACATGCAAACTATATATCCTTTTTGTAGCAGGATGTGTTATTTTTTTTTTGTGAACTCCCTGAGAAAGAAAGAGGCTCATGAATATCAGACATAGCGTCGGATATTCCCCTCTTCAATGACGCCTTCAACGTGGGACGATCAGTTCCATCATGGCCACGAAAGGTTCACGGTAAAATAGCGCCCTGCTGCTTGAAACATGTAACATGTAAAATCCTGCCTAAAGCATAAAACTAATAGATAAATGTGTGCTAGTTGGAGGCTACGGAAAATCCAGTAAAGAATGGGAAAGTCCACGAGGCGGCCAACCACGTGGAGAACGGATCCCGCCATTTTCTTTTTTAAGGTAAGATTTGATACATTTGTGGGGGTGCCTTTCGCATAAAAATAGAACGTCGTTTTTAGCCTATTGTGTAACATCATATTATATTTTTTAAATTAATACAATTGAACATTGGAAATCATTGGGATTAGGCGTTCGACGTCAAATTTTACATATAGCAATTATAAGTAGTGGCTTAAAAATATGTTCAGTCAGCACTTTCGCCTCTAAATGTACATCCTGCAGAATCTATTAAACTCGATGTATTGGTCTTTATTGCAAGCAGCTTAGTTTGTATTGGTCAGGTAAAGTTGGTTTTCTTCCCTTGGATCAGAAGTTAATGGACATTTTATCAGAAGGTGTTCAGGGGTTTGTTGTTAGTTTCCACAAGTACAAGCAAGTGAACCAATTTTACCAATTCTAAACAAATATGTGTCGAGGTCACCATGTGTCCAGTATAAAATTTTTTTTTTAACGTTATAGAAGTTGGGTTATAACTTAAAACACTGCATCATTTTGTAATCTATCTTTTAAATCATATATTGTCAACACCAGTATTTTTTTTAGCAAGGTACACCAGTTTAGAGTATTTGAAATCTCAATTTTTGTGTTTATTAGTTATCAATCTTTAAAAAAAAAAAATTCCGTTATACTAGCTGGTAGATAGAAAATTACAAGGAAATTTTTTTAGCGGGAAAAAAATGCAAAGAATCTGAAAAACCATGGGAAAGCAAATAAAGATATCAATCAATGTCAAATTCTAGACTTCCCCCCCCCCGCAAGTTTGATTGACAAGTCGGCGAGACACTAAGGGTTTCAAGAGAACCGCTTTTGCCGTCTACAAGGAAATTTTTAACAAAGACAGTCTAGACCAAGCGTTTGGTGGGAAAGATCCTGTCAGTAAGCCTTGAAACGAGAGCATAAAAAAAAAATGAATACCGCAAATGGGCCCGACGATAATAATACCTCAACTAACCCAGACCAATTGTACCTGCCCGCTGCACTGCTGCAGTTGGAGAAATTCACGGGAAACTCATCAAGTAAATTTGATTCATTTATAAAAAACCTAGAGAGCGTATATAGCATGCACCTCCTGAGTGATACAAACAGGGTAATCTTGCTAAACAACCACCTTCGCGGAGCAGCCAAAGACTTCGCTCAGCTCCCGCAGAACGACCATCTGGATTATGAAGAACTAAAGAGGCGGCTGTCGAAGAAGTTCCGTGTCCATGTTCCAGCCGCAGAGTCCCGTAAGAACTTCTTCGGAGCAAGACAAATGTTGGGGGAGTCAGTAACTGACTTTGCTGATAGAGTAGTGAGCTTGGCTCACCAGATAGAGTCAGAAGACCTCACGATCGGCAGGAAAGAAAGGAAGAGAGTGTTCGTAGCCGGGCTACACCCTGCAATCCGTTCCCGCGTGTTCGACCACCACCAGGAAGATTGGGATACACTCGTAGATAGAGCACAAGGAGTTGAGGACAACGAGCGGGAATTCTCTTTAACAAAGGAGGAGGGACACCAAAGGGAACTAGAGAAGCTTACAAAAAGGATGACCGAGATGTATGAGGAGATTAGAGAACTAAGGAGGGCGCAGGATACAACAAAGAAGCAAGAAAATAACAGGGAATATCGCCAGCACTACAACAGGGGCACCTACAATAGAGACCAGCGAAGGAATGACCAAAGCGCGGGCAACAGAACAACCCAGAACCATAGTGGAAGCCCCCAACATAATAATGGACCAAGGTCGAACAACGGTCACAGGAATGGAAAGGAAGAAAACGGACGCGGCTACCCATCAGTAAATAAGCGCAAATGTTTCACTTGTGGAGAGCCAGGACATTTCGCCGCCCGCTGCCCACGAGGAAAAAACTAGGTCCTGCTTGTCTTAGGGCAGGGGGCAAATCTGCAGGACTACTACCTGCCATTTCTGTAGCTGTATATAATAATAAAGATTCTGTACCATTAATGCATAAGCTTATAATAGACACGGGCTCTGAAGCCAACATATTTAACCTAAAACTTGTAAATAAAGACCTATTCGAGCTGAACAAGCCAATAATGTTAAAGGGGCTAGGGGGGTTCAGGGTTCCATCAGAAGGGAGTAGTCTAGTAGAGATAGGAGCAGAGATCAATGGGAAGGCAATCAGGAATGTCAGGACCACTTTCGAATTCTGTGACTTAGGCTTTGCAGACTATGACGGCATTTTAGGCATGCCAGGAATTAGGGCACTACGACTCACTATGAGCCACGATGGGACAATAACATCCGAATACGAGAAGAAGGGTGATCCGTGTTCATCAGCTTTTAAATCACCAATCATAGCGAAAGAACTAGAGGCGCTACCGCCCAGATTACCCATAGACCAAATAAGGACAGGAGAAGACGTGGTCAGAGCATTCCCTCACTGTTTTTGCGACGGAATTAGCGATATGGGAGAGGGTTCGACAATAACAGCCCCTGAACTGAGAATGTTGTCGGCAAAACCAATACATAAACGTCAGTACCCTATACCAGCGATAACAGTCCCAAAGGTAAAGGCCTTGGTAAAAGAACTGGAGGAAGTTGGGATAGTGGAGGAATGTACATCTTTATGGAACTCCCCTCTATTCCCTGTTGCGAAATCTGACGGTAGTGTCAGGATTACACTGGACCTCCGCCTAATTAATGATGCGACGGAATTCTTCCCTTTCCCCATACCCAGAGTTGAAGACAACTTGCGAGCCTTTGCGGGCGCCAAAGTCTTCAGCACTCTAGACTTAACCTCCGGGTTCTTTCAAATTCACATCCCAGAGTGTGATCGCGACTATTTCGCTTTTTCCTTACCTTGGGGGAGGTACCGATTTGCACGTTTGGCACAAGGTGCAAAGAATTCAGCACAAATCTTCCAATGGGCTATGAATATAGTACTGGGAGATTTGTTATTTAAGTGCGTACGATTGTACATCGACGACGTGATTGTCTACAGTAGCTCTTTCGAGCAACATGTAGCAGACCTTGCTGCTGTACTCGAACGCTTGAATAAATTTCGCCTGCGAGCCAAACGTGCTAAGAGCTACTTCTTCCGAGATTCGGTAGAATACTTGGGTCATACCATCGACCAAGAAGGAATTAAACCCCTTTACGACAACGTCGCAGCATTAAGAGATATGCCACGGCCTAAGAACATCAGGGCTGTGAGAAGTCTACTAGGCATGGTAAATTACTATAGGCGTTTCGTGCCCAATGCAGGAGAAGTCCTCGCTCCTCTGAGCAATCTATTGAAGAAAGGGCACAAATTCTTCTGGGGTACCGCAGAACAAGCGGCCTTTGAAATCATAAAGAAGGTACTTACGAGTGAGCCAGTACTGGTCCATCCAGTGCCAAGTAAGCCCTTTATATTAAACACTGACGCCAGTGGGATAGCAGTCGGAGCCTGCCTACAGCAGGAGGTACAAGGAGTCGTAAAACCCGTAGCTTATTATAGCAAACGACTTTCTGGACCCGAGACCCGCTACTCCACCATAGAGAAAGAGGCATACGCGGTAGTACTAGCGCTACAGCATTTTAAACACCTTATAGCTGGTAGCAGTATAGAAGTCCTTACCGACCATAAACCTATAACATATAATAAAGGGTCGGATTACAAAAACGCACGGTTATCCAGGTGGGCAGAAGTTATCCAGGAATTTAGAGTTACCTTTGCCTATGTACCAGGGAAAGACAACAGAGTAGCAGATTTCCTAAGCAGGTTTCCTTGCAGCAATGATCTCAGCACTTTAGAAGATAATAGGGTTGTGGCCGCAGTCACTATTGAACAAGGGTCCCCTTTATTGTCTAACGATGAGGTTTGGTCGGAGCTGAAGCGTGATCCTAAGTGGTCACCATTAATCACCAGGATAGAGACTAGGGTAGGGACAGGCATAATCCCACATAAACATAAGGAATACATGAGGAAAGATGGATGCCTATATGTATATAACGACCAGGGTAACTGGGTGAAGGTGATCCCGAGATCGTTGATCAATCGAGTCATGGGCTTTCACCACAACATCGCCTCCGCAGGACACTTCGGAGTGAGGAAGACGCTGCGCCGACTGAGGTCTGAATATTTCTGGCCTAGAATGAGGACGGAAGTCCAAAACTATATACGCAGGTGCGAGAATTGTCAATTTTCAAACCAAGGCGCATCCAAGGCTGCGAATGCCCCACACTTCAGGCCAATGCAGCCATTCGAGCATATCGCTATAGACTTCATTGGTCCATTGGAGACTACTCCACGAGGCCACAACAGCATATTATCAATCATGGACTTATTTACTAAATACCCAATATTGGTACCGACAAGGGATCAGACGGCAGGAACTGTAGTGAAGGCCCTTGTGGATAGGGTGATTACGCATCATGGAGTACCCAAGACGGTGCTGTCAGATCGTGGTTCAGCATTCATAAGCCAAGTCTTTAAAGGGGTCTGTAAAGCGCTAGGAATATCGGCGGTAAATACCACTGCCTGGAGACCGCAAAGCAATGGAGCAGTTGAGCGTCAAAACCGAACGGTAATAGAATCACTGAGGCGTTGTGCATGTGGGTCCAACTGGGATAACATTCTGTCCATGGTAGCGTTTGCCATTAGGTCCACCGAACATGCCTCAACAGGATATACACCAGCAAAACTCCTTTACGGATATGAGCTGAGACAGCCACAACCTTTCGAAGAACTAAGAGGCTACCCTATAATTAATGATTCTATTAACCATTATGCGACAGCTTATAAGCACCAGATAGCTGAAAAAATGGAGACGGCGAGAGAGAAAGTGCGGCAGACTTATCTAAAAGGTCAGGACGAAGCTGGAGCCAAATTTGCCGAAAGCAAACTGCGGGTATTTCCCGAAGGGCAGCTGGTTTTAGTAGAAAGAATGCATGAGACGAAAGGACGTCATAAGCTAGAACCACGATACAAGGGCCCGTTCTTAGTACTGGAGCGCACCGGAGAAACAGTCTACCTGCTCGAAGATACCAAAAGTGGTAAGAGGGATAAGTTCCATGTAGATCGTATGAAGGCCTACTACGAGCCTATTAGGACCTACCCGCTAAATTCAACAAATAACCAAGAACAGGAAAGCGAAGAGGATGAGGAATTCTGTAGCACAAATCCAGGATTTGTGAATTTCTTTTACCCTCTGAGCAAATCAGCTGTACCACCTAGCAGTAACCAAACAGCACAAGTTCAAAGTTCAGATAATGGTCAGAATTCGTCAGCTATACGACGCTCTACACGTGAGAGGAAGCCGACAAGGTGTAGACTTTGTGATGAGAGCGGTGGCCATAGTCACTGACGTGATGTAGTGCGAAGAGAGTGCATGTATAGAAAGCGTAAGTTCGTAAAACTTTAATATGTATCAGGTGGGACAGATTTAAGCAGAATTTTTTTTTTCTTATAGAATTTTTTTTTCATGAAACCTTAAGTTTTGAAATTCCATGTTAAAATTTTTAAATTTCTCTCTCAATGCATATTGTAAGTATAGACAATCAGTCTTGTTAATATTTGGCAATTAGGTGTATCCAATTTAGCACAAATATTCAAGTTTAGGGCAATTTTTTTTATTAAGATTAGATTTGAAAGACCAAATCAAGCAGAATTTTTTTTTTCTTTTGTAGAATTTTTTTTTTCATGAAACCTTAAATTTTGAAATTTTATGTTAAAATTTTCAAACTTTCTCATGTCAAAGCATATAGTATAGACAATCAGTCTTGTTAATATTTGGCAATTAGGTGTAACCAATTTGGCACAAATATTCAAGTCTAGGGTAATTTTGTATTAAGATTAGATTTAAATAGAATAAGGTATTATTTGATCAAGGAGCTAATACTTAATACTTCAGTATGGTGCATACTTTACAGTAGGATCGGTGGCGCAAGCAGCTAAATAGATGTACAGGTATAGCTGGGCGACATCAAGTTTACTCCAGAGTCACACAACAACTCCAGAGAAGGATGTACTGCCGAGGTCGGAGTAATGTTTGGCGGCGAGCTGTTTGTGCTCTTAGTGACGTCCAAGGTTGAGTATACGGGAGCCATCGTATGACGCTCAATAATCCCTTGAATTGAGATTAAGTAGACATAGACAATCAGAAGCCAGGTAGTTTAGAGCAGTGGTCCAACAGAGTGTAGGTTTCCACATTAGTACAGATATCGGTTGGGTATATACAGACGCCCTTTAATTCCATATCCTAGAACTATTGCGTGTTGCCTACAGTCAACAGGCAGAATAAAGTTGTTGCACTAGTGGTGTAGAGTGGTTGCTATGACTGGAGCGTGTTTGAGGAGAGAAGGTCAACAATAGGATCTTATCAGTGGAGGAAGCGCCTCCAATTGTTTGTCGCCTTCATGAGTTGAATGTCCTATTTCTTTGTCGCTCTAATTAGTAAATTGTCCTATTAAATTATCTTTGCAGTGGTACTAGGTGTTGAGGCAAAGACAATTTAGGGACTTTTGATATTTACAATTATTTTAAGGTTAGATTAGCTTACAGTTGAGACTGATATCAGTCATTGAATATAAATAGTTAGTAAGAGATTGTATGAGGCATAGGTTAATTTATATTGAAGGGCATTTAGTTCCCAAGTTTTATTGAATATTTTCTTTGATTTCATGATGTCCTAGAAGTTAGCTATTGTTAGGGTAAATTTAGCAATGATAATTGAGGTAATTTGGCGTTTATAGCAATTTTTAACTATAGTATGTATGCAGTCAGTGAATGTGATGTATGAATGGAATGACTAGTGATTGTTGTCAAAGTTAAAAACTATTATATTGTTAGACCAAAACTACATTTAGAATAGTGTTAGGGAATTTTAATAGGATCGATTTTTATTTTGATTTCAAATTTGTTAAGGATATAAGCCTCTCGGGACAATGCAATTCTCAAATTAGAAAATAGTCGCTCCTTTAGTTAGGCTTCCTTCGGGAATATGAGTTTTTTTTTTTTGTTAACTTTTGATATGTTTGAAACTTTGGTGGACTTAGCGGGTTTTCACCGGCGCACCAGATGGCTACATACAATTCAATTAAATCAATGTAGGGTTTGATAACTGGGTGGTATCTGGTTGCAAACCCCAGTAGGGGAAGTGTGCGCTATAAGTATGCTTCCTTCCATATGGATAACGTTAGTGGTAAAAGACTGAGTTAGGGTGGGTCTTGCAAGTCGTGGACTTGATCGGTTCTATGCGCTGACCCATTTGTTGGGTCTGATACTATTAATAGGGACGCGCGAGGTTTCGTAGTGTCTTCAGATGACTGACACGAGGACTCTTCGGCGAGGGTATCAATAAGTGCAGAATAGGCCAGTTAATCACGCCACGGGCTTTGTGCTGGACGTGAGGTCTTTGGCATTTCGGGCTTTGTGCTGAATGTCGTATTTACTCATGATGAGTTGGATGATGTGTTCATCCTGAAGAACCAACTCGGCCCAGTCAGTCTTTATAAAGGACTTCCTACCAGACGTACTATGGTAGTACATTGATAAAATACTATTTATTTTATTTTTATTAGGTATTAAACAAGTTTAGAGCTTGATCATGTTAGTTTAAATTAGTTAGTAGCAAACCCATATAGAATTGGACATGTTTCAACGAAAAAGGCATGGAACTGATAGAGATAAATTTTGACTGACAGGCACCGTGTCAAGTCGATGTGAAGTCACCAGTTTTTTTTTTTCTCATTATTGGTTCTTTTATTATTATTCTTATTGTTCAGGTTAGAATTCATTATTGGCTCTTTTACTTTAATTTTTTTTGGTTTGAATTCATTATTGGCCTTTTATTTATTTTAGTTTTGAACTCATTATTGGTTTTCTCATTTATTTTTTTGTTTGAATTCATTATTGGCCTTTTTATTTATTCAATTTGTTTGAATTCATTAATGGTTTTCTCATTTATTTAATTTTTGTTTGAATTCATTATTGGCCTTTTATTTATTTATTTTAGTTTTGGATTCATTATTGGCTCTTTTACTCTTATTTTTAGTCACTAAGCATTATTTTTTTTAGTAGGTATGCACCTTCCCACAAATGTATCAAATCTTACATATAAATAGATGTATATATGTGTTTATAACCCTTGTGTTCCAGGCACCCTAAGACTCCGGATATACCTATCACAATACTATCCGTGTCACAGAGTGGAATTAAAAAAGCCAGTCTTGCATTCAACTGGCGAATAAATAGAATGCATGGCGCCCTTTGTTTTGATATTTTTTTATTTTTTAGACAGTGCTATTGCTCCCTCGCAAGCCAGAGCATCCCTGACCTCCACTTTTGACCCCGGAGATTTGCCTTGCTCCCTCGCAAGCCAGAGCATCCATGACCTCCACTTTTGACCCCGGAGATAGTCCTGCTCCCTCGCAAGCCCAAATCCCGTGGTCTTGGCGGGGAAGGATTGTAGAGGCCACTTCTGAGGCCTCCACAAAGTCACCCACAGAATCAAAGAAAAGCCGGTGGACAATGAAGCGGTCTTCGAGAATTCTTCTCTGTTAAAAAACCAGCCCATCTCTTCACCTCCTTTTTTATTTCTAGTTTTTTTTGTAAATAACTAGATATAAACTATAATAAACTTTCTTTTTATTTTAAATAAGCAGCTATTTTGGGCTTTCAATTTCTTTTTATTAATATTTTTAATTAATATTTCGAAAGATAATTTTTATTATAATTTTATTTTTTTAAAATGTCTTTCTTATCACAGATAAAGATTTATTTTTATTTTTTATTTTTTGTTTGGTCACCCTGGGAGGAAAAAGTTAGTGGCAAGCAAGTTTTTGGGGGGAGCTGGTCAGTAATAGATAAGAAGAGAGTAGGGAAGCTTGTAAAAATGTAGTCCTAAAAGAATTTTTTTTATGGAGGGGTTTCCAGCCTTCCAACAAAAGAAGCACTAAAGTTAAGTATTTTCTTTTTATAATAATTTTTTTAAACATATATATATGTAAACTTTCCGCTCAATCGTCATTGCATATTTATTTATTTTTTTTCTTTGTGTTTTTTTTCTTTTGGTCAAAAGAGATAAATAAATATATAATGTAAATTTAACCAGAGTTTATGTCCCTCCTTTTTTTAACCCCAGTGCGTGCAGGATACATGCAAACTATATATCCTTTTTGTAGCAGGATGTGTTATTTTTTTTTGTGAACTCCCTGAGAAAGAAAGAGGCTCATGAATATCAGACATAGCGTCGGATATTCCCCTCTTCAATGTTATTGAAACCCTTTTTGTTTTAAATATGTTACAAATGTCATTATCAATAGTATAAGTCTATAGTCTTGCTTGTTTTTATAGCTTATTTTTGTTGGATTTTGGTATAATCTTTACAAATAGAGTCCTTTCCATATATCCAGATAGTAACCTAATTCAACGCATTTTGTTGAATCTTTGTTGTAAAAATCGGGATTAAAAGGATACCTATATGTTTAAGCAGATCTTATTACTAATAAAAATCTGAACCTGGTACTTCTTGATATCTAATGTTGAAATAATGATTCCAACATATTATACTTCTATAGAAATTGTTAATTTGGTCTTATATTCAGGTTTATAGTTTCTAATAACAACAGGTTCATCTCTATCTGAGATCCCTTAAAGTTGTTGGATGATCTCAGGGAATTTGACACAAAATGGGCGTGTCACGGACCCGAGTCCGTTGGTCTGTAGAGGCGGCCAATGGATGGCGATCAATTCCAGCGTCTATTTTGATGGGAGAGCCGACCATTTCTTCATAGATCATTTAATTTAATGTATGAACGAGAATAATTCAATGTTTCCCTCCTTTCTTCACAAGTACATGTGAGCCATAGTTTAATGAGGAATCTCTTTACACATCTGTCCTAAACTTTCCGCACTATATCTTTTGTGTATGGATCTATTTACAATTGGTCTGTAGAAATTATAGAGATCTATTGCTATGATTTCCCTCTCTGAAATAGTTCCCAGCGTCTCTAGTGGGTTGTTAAATCGCCAGAAGGTGTCTTTATAGATTGTCTAATCAATAATGACTTCATGGATGTTGCACAGTATATGCCACAAATTGACTATGGATAATTCTGGAAGAGATTGGTGCTAGACAAGGGTATTGAGGGAGGATAGTAAAGAATAAGTCGTACTAGCTTTCGCGAATAAAGTCAAGGAAGGACATTATTCCAGAAGTCTCATAAAGGGATAGCTGAGCCCTCTTTGGGGGGGGGGCGCCATTATCTCTTTCGTAGAAGAAGAAGGAGAAAGGGGGAGTGGACGTTGGAACTCCACATTCCATAGACCTTCCCGACGCTCTATACATTCCAGGAAGGAATCCATCAACAGTCCTCCCCCATCTGTGCCCCATTCGGGGGGGTCCCTCCCACGCCTGACATGGAAGAAAGTTTTCACTTGGAGTCCTTCTGTACCCTATATATATTATCTGATATTCTATCTCCTCAAGTATAACCTTAGCTGTTTAAGTCCTATATTTGTCTATTTCTATGTCACACTTGTATATCTTAATAAGGAAATTTTACTAAGTCACTTCTTACATGCTCCATTACCATTGGTCTAAAATCGGGAATTCAACAAATTTAATCTAATCTTTGATAGAGGCGTTGTTCGTGAGCTAAGTAGAATAATTTGAATATATAGTTATAATAATTGATTTATATATTTTTTAAAATAGCCTATCGTCTTCCCGTATTTTTTACCTATGTATGGAAATTTTGGGTTGAATTAGTGAACTACTGCGAATTTGTATACCTGACATACAAACAAACAAACATACAAACATTGATTTTTATATATATAGATATACGCATAATATTATTTAAGAATATATATATTTTGTTTTTTTAATCAATTCTATGTTGTACATTGAAAATTTATTTTATTAGAATAAATAAAATATGTTTAGTCAAAAAATGATTAGTTAATTTCCCCATCAAAATTTATTGTTGATGTTAATTATTTAAAATATTAATTTTCATTCTGTGATTGAATTAATCTGTGATTTAATTTATTCTGTGGTGTTGAGTGTATATAAATATATGTATTTCTTTGAGAGTTGTGTGGGAGAGAGTATATGTGGAGACGTTTAGGTGTAAGAGTTTGTAAGAGTTATTTAGGTTTATTATAGAAATTTATATTCATGTTTTTTGTGCCTTCAATAAAGAAGTTTTATGTTTTAATAGAGAGTATTTATTACGATTCTCCCAACAATTGGTAGCAGAGAGCGATTGATTAAAATTGATGCGATTCAAGATTGATTGAATAATTTTTAGAAAAAGCAAAGATGCAAAATTTTAACTTATCTCAAATAGAAAAATTATCAGACAAAAACTACTTGATCAGGGCAAACAGAATAGAAAACGAATTGATAAGTTTGAAATTATGGAGACGAATTATAGAAGTAAAAGAGATAGAAAAGCCTCAAGAAACAAAAGAAGAAAATTTCGAACAAAAGTTGAAAATCTGGGAAGACTGGGATGATGACAATGCTATAGCTAGAAATGTGATGAACAGAACAATGAATGACACTCAAGTACTTAAATACTCAAGCGAAAGAAGTGCAAAACGATTATGGTTTAGCATTAAGGAAGAAATGGCAGCTGGAAATGAAGATATGCAAATGAAAAATAAAATAGAATTATCAAAATTGAAAATGAAGGAAGATGAAACAGTTGATGACTACTTGAATAGAGGAGTGATTATAAAGAGCAGAAGCATACAAGCAGGAGATGAGATAAAAGATAGAGAATTGATTTGCTTCGTTTTAGAAGGTTTAAGAATAGAATTTGATTTTGACGTAAAAATCATAAAATATTACAGGCAAAATAATATGAATTCAATAAGACAAATTTTAAAAGAAACTAAGGAAAAAATAAAATATAGGAAACTAGAAAAAATAGAAAAACAGGAGATTGCATCTAAAGCTAGAGAAGGCTGGTCGGAAAGAAGAAAATTTATTAAATGTTATAACTGTGGAAAGAGATAGGTCATATCTCTAAAGAATGTAGAAATAAGATAAAATGTTTTAATTGTGGAGGATTTGGGCATAAATCGGCAATATGTAAAAAGAATAGAAGTGTGATGGGCATGTGTTGGGCCAGATTTTCCACCAAACAGACCCAACAAGATGTAAACATTTACATCATATAAATATATACGCAGTGTCTCGCCGAAGTGTTTGTTGCCTAGGTGGAGAATTCCCCAACGATGGCCGACGATGCTCTAAAGACCCAAAGCCGGGGAAGATACCCAGTCGGAGATGACACTGGCCCTGTCCATACCGACCAACCCTCCACAGAAGGACAACGACGAGGTCGATTAAGAGATGAAGAAATGGGATTAACTCTGGGCGTGTATTCCAAAGCCCGCTGCAGAAGGGCCGAGACGAAGAATGTGTGGTGTGTCGATTTACTGGTCCAGCGATGGCTCAGAAAGTCTCTCAAAGTTAGTGTTTATTGGAGTTTCTTGTTGGCTACATTTATATGGGAAGACAAAGAGCACAGCAGCCTGGAATGTACGTCTGGTCCTCTCTCCGGATTCCTCCACTGTGCCGGTGATTTATGGCGGCCGCCTGTTTATTTATCTAGGCGGCGGCGTCGGCGGGGTGCTGCATCCCTGGTCCCCACAGTACTCCCCCTCCAGTGGCGTAGTCACGATTTGTGCACAAAGTGGTTAAGTACAATATATATACATCATATAGGCAAGAAAATAAAATAAGGAGAAATATATTCTATTGCTCCTTGAATCTCACGGGTTTCTTGATTATTCTCCCCGATCTTGTCCTAGGCAGGTCTGGTGCTGATCCTGTTCCTTGGAATTCTGTGTACTTCTCCACATCTGGTGGGTCAGGATTCTGTTGGGACGATGTAGAAGGCAGCGCTCCCGACGCGATGGGTCTTGGTGCAGTAGGGTGTTCTGCAGTTATATTGTCCGAATCTGCCAGTAAGTATGCAGGTCGCAATCGGTCAATCGATGTGGTAACATTTTTTCCTTTCACTTTGAGTATGAAATACTTGTCTGTTCTTTCAAGGACTGGGAAGGGTCCCTCATATGGTGGTTCCAGAGGTTTCTTCACTCGATCTGTCCTGATAAATACATGTGAACATGTTTTCAGATCTTTATGAACAAATACTTTAGTCTTCGAATGATGTTTTTCATTTAAGGGTTTGAGCAATTCCATTTGCCTTTGAAGCTGTTGAACAAATTCTTCAGCATGCAGGTGATGTTTAGAAGCATCAAAGAATTCGCCAGGCAGTCTGATGGTTTTGCCATATACCATCTGAGACAAAGAATGGTTGTTATCTTTGTTGATAGCACACAGCACGCAAGCCTAGGAGAACTGTTGGAAGCGTTTCTGTCCACATAATACTATTGTGGGCACGAATGGCAGTTTTAATGGTTCTATGAAGCCTTTCAATCTTCCCGTTACACTGAGGGTGGTACGCCGTGGAATGACGAAGTTTGATACCACACAGCGTTGTTAAATCTTTGAAAAGCTGAGAAGTAAACTGCTTTCCTTGGTCTGATATCACTGTATGCGGTGCTCCAAATCTAACAATCCAGTTTTCGTAGAACGCTCTCGCTACCGTTTCAGACTTCATATCTGGTAGCGGAACAACTTCCATCCAGCTGGTGTACCTGTCGATACAGGTCAGACAGTAGATGTTACCATTCGATGGAGGTAAAGCACCAATTAGATCTATGTGGACAACACTAAATCTTTCATCCACTTCTTGATATTTGCCTATTTCTGATTTTGTGTGTATCGACACCTTGCACTTTTGGCAGTTGACACAAGCTTGAGCCCATTTCCTAATGTCTTTATTCATATTGGGCCATATAAATCTTGATGTTAATTGTTTAGTAGTGGCTTTGATGCCTGGGTGTGAGAGTTTGTGGAAGTTCCTAAAAACCATCATTCGGAATTTAATTGGAATGAATGGTCTAATATTATTGGTAGACACGTCACACCATAACAAATTGCCTGATTGTAGTGGGCATTGCTTAAATTTTAGAGAAGTATTCTTTGAAATCAGGTTTTGTAGTTCTGAATCACCAGTTTGTTCTTTGGCGATCTCTTCATAGTCGATAGTTGTGATAGCATCAACTCTGGAAAGAGCATCGGCGACTATGTTGTCAGTACCTTTTATGTACTTGATGTCAGTAGAGAATTGGGAGATGTATTGTAGATGTCTTAATTGTTTAGGAGAAGCTTTCTCATTTTTTTTGTTTGAATGCGTAAATTAAAGGTTTGTGATCAGTCAAAATTGTAAATTCACGTGCCTCAAGCAGGTGCTTGAAGAATTTGATAGACAAATATATTGCGAGAAGCTCTCTATCATATGTACTATAATTACATTGAGCAGGATTTAATTTTTTAGAGAAAAATGCTATTGGTTTCCAATTATTATTGTCAAGCTGTTGGAGAACTGATCCGACTGCCCGATCTGAAGCATCTGTACAGAGTGAGATTGGCAGTTCAGTATCGGGGTAGGCTAACAGTGCTGTATTAGCTAGGGCTTGTTTGCATTTTTCAAACTGAACTTCAGCTTCTTCAGTCCATTTTATTTCGCTTCTATCCTTTTTCTTGGATCCCCTCAAGTATTCATGAAGGATTGCCTGAGTCTCTGCGGCATTGTTCAAAAAGGTACGATAAAAGTTTAGCATACCCAAAAATATGCGTAATTCATGAACTGTTTTTGGTTTCTTATATTCTAGAATAGCTTTAACCTTTGTTGGGAGTGGTTTCACACCGTGAGAGGTAATTAGGTATCCTAGAAAATCAATTTCCTGTACTAGGAATTTAGATTTAGAAAGATTGATTCTCAATCCATAGAAATTTAGTCTGCTGAATAAGGTTTCAAGGTGGCTATAATGCTCTTCTTCCGTTTTAGAGGCTACCAGAATATCATCTAAGTAGACAAATGCAAAGTCCAAGTTTCTTAAGACTTCATGCATGAATCTCTGAAAGGTAGCAGTAGCATTTCTAAGACCGAAACTCATTACATTAAATTCGAATAGCCCAAAAGGAGTAATGATGACAGTCTTAGGTTTATCCTCTTCAGCAATTGGAATCTGATAGAATGCCTTGCATAGGTCTATTTTTGAATACACACGAGTACCTTTTAAGATGTGGTGGAAATCGTCCAGTCTAGGGATTGGATAACGATCTGGAAGTGTAACTGCATTGAGTCTTCTATAATCACCACAAGGTCTTAGTGACTCGTCCTTTTTTGAAACTAAATGTAGTGGACTCGCCCAAGGAGAATTTGAGGGTCTAATTATTCCATTATTCAACATATATTGAAATTCTGCCTTAGCAAGAGTTAATCTCTGTGAATCTAGACGACGGGCTTTTGAGTGAATTGGCTGACCTCTTGTAGGAATATAATGCTTAACGCTATGTTTTGCTTCTACAAAATCTGATGGTGGCCTACATAGGTTAGGATATTTGGTTAGGATAGCGCTGACCTTGGATGATGAATTTAGAGTGCTAATATTTCCCATGTCTGAGATTGACTGAATGACGCCTCTTATGGAAAGATTAGTTATTCCATCAATTAGGCGTTTATTTTTTATATCAATAATCAATCCAAAGTTGTTCAGAAAGTCTGCTCCTATTATTGCTCTGTTGGTATTGGCGACTACAAAAGGCCATTGAAATTGACGTCGAAGTCCGATATCCAAATTTCTAACCTTTGTTCCATAGGTAACAATTTCTGTACCATTGGCTGCATATAATTTATAATCAGAGCTAGGCATCCTATTTTTATCCTTTGGAGGTATTATAGATATATCAGCACCACTGTCCACCAAAAAGCGCAATCCCGTGTTTTTGTCCGTCACAAATAATCGGAGATTGCGACAATCCTGAATGCCGGCAGAAGAGCTTGTCGCTACTCTGTCCGCCGGTTGGAGTTTTCCGACTCATTCCAACTGCACGGAGACCTGCATTTATTTTGCAAGCAATTAGGACCAAATCTAAAATGGTAATAGCAGTATTTCCCTTTTGGATCGAAAGATCTTTGAGAATTACTTCTCGGTCTTGACTGAGTCCTATTTTTGGATCGAGATCTAGATCTATCCAGTCTCAATTCGGACACCAGCCGTTCAAGATCTTCCAATTTGGCGATCAAGCGATCTGTTGATGAAGAAGGCACTTCCGCATCATATATTTATTTGGAAGAGTTTATTTCATTTATTTTATCGGCCATTATGGCCAATTTGCTAATATCCTCTTCGCTTACAATAAGTATATTCTTTATGGATGTGGGCAGTTTATCAAGCCATAAAGTTTTTATTAAATTGTCAGAGATATCTGGGGTAGCGAGGGATCTGAGCTTTTGTAATAACTGGCTCGGCTTTATGTCTCCGAGCTCAATACCTGAAATTAACTTTTTAATTCTCAACCCTTCACTTTCTCTGAACAATTCAAGTAGTCGTGATTTACATTCAGAGTACTTGTTGTCGCTTTTGCTATTAATTATGTCCCAAATGTTTTCTATATATTTAGGTTCTAATTGGGAGATCAAATAATTAAATTTAGTGTCTTCCTGAATAATTCCACCTATTTTGAACTGTGCTTCTACCTGGAAGAACCATATTTCAGGTTTTTCAACCCAGAAAGGCGGTATTTTAACACTAACTTTGCATATTTCTGAGGTATCGCTAGGCTTATTTTCTGTTTCCATTTTACGTAAATTTAAATTCGACACAACAGCTTAGAGATAAAGTTAAAAATAAAAATATTGAGATAAAATAATAAGGAAGATAATATAAAAACTTATCTTAGTCTTGAGATGATATCCCGATATCCTGGATGATGCTTCTTTTCAAGCTTGAATCACTTTTTGCATTTCTTTATCTCTTGAAATCTTCGTATGCTTCTTCTTTTCAATCACGTCCGGCTCACCAATGTGGTGTGTCGATTTACTGGTCCAGCGATGGCTCAGAAAGTCTCTCAAAGTTAGTGTTTATTGGAGTTTCTTGTTGGCTACATTTATATGGGAAGACAAAGAGCACAGCAGCCCGGAATGTACGTCTGGTCCTCTCTCCGGATTCCTCCGCTGTGCCGGTGATTTATGGCGGCCGCCTGTTTATTTATCTAGGCGGCGGCGTCGGCGGGGTGCTGCATCCCTGGTCCCCACAAATGTACAAAGAGCACATGTACAAATGTATATAAATTGTTCCTTCCTTTATATGCAAGAAGAGGGGTCTAAAGTCTTATTACCAGTTCGAAAATTTCTAAATTTAATTTTATTCAAAAAGAATAAAATTAATTATATATATAGTTTAGATAAATTAGGTATATATTTTTGATAGCAATATAAAAATACCAGTTCGAAAAATTCTAAATTTTATTTATTCAAAAAGAATAAAATTAATTATATATATAATTCAGATAAATTAGGTATATTTTTTTGATAACAATATAAACAAATTAATTTTTTTTAAAAGAAGAATTTACAAAAGAAAATTTTCAAGGAATAAACCTATTATATTTTATTGTTTTATTATTAATTCAAATTTTCTTTTACTAAAAAAAGGAAAGGAATAATATTTTACTTTGTATTCTTTGAATATATCTGCGAAATTAAATGAACTTTCTTCTTACTCTGTAAGATGATGATAAATTTTTTAGGGAGGGCGCTACTTTTTTTTTAAAGAAATGCAGTGAGTAACGAGAAGACAGGCGTACAGACAGGAGGTCCTGGAGAGACGATGCGTGTAGAGAGACAATGGTAGGTTAAATTTTTAATTCTTTATGTATGGGCCCAAAAAGGGCTCGTTTATATGTCAGAAGACATATGCATAGTTCTTAATAGGTAGAAAAATTTTTGTGGTAAAGATCACTATATGATACATATAGTGAATAGAAATCTTCAATTTTTTTATTTCGACAATATAGGATATTGAAGAAATGTCTTTAATATTAAAAGGGAAACCCGTCTTGCATATAATATCTATCTTCAATTTTTATTACATGCAGTATTTTAATCGTAATAAATTTCCTATGTATTTTAATTTTAACATTTGCATTTTTTTATTTATTTCACCAAAAACAAACAGTCAAAATCGTATCACTCTCTTGTTGGCAAGATTTTCTTGGTTAGCCTATTTGAGGCTTGCCCCTTTGGTACTATGTAATAATGAGGTTGAGACTTGTTTAGACTAGTGTTTAAGCAGTAGCCGTGGCGAAATTTTATAAAAGAAAATTTCTTTTTTATGAGTTTAGGATATTGTCTAATATTCAACATTGGATTGGATACAACCATTAAACATAAAAACAATCCAACATTGGGCGCCCAACGTGGGGCCCGAATTATGTATATAATATTTCTTCTATTATATTCTAAATTATATACATAGTGAAGCGCCATTAGGGCAAAGTAGAACACCCCTGAGATAAGAAACACATGTCTCTACCTATATATTAAAAAAAAAAACGTTGTACTCGGCGGGGAATTGCCACGAGTTGAACATTTTCATGTTTTTGATAAAAGCTTTGTTTGAATGTCTAGAAATACGTAGTAATGATGCACAATTGTTTTATGGATCATATTTTATTTTATTCTTTTTTAAAATATATTGTAATGGTGAAATAATCATTCGAGTCGAAAATTTCTTTATCTGTTCACGACGCATTTTTACATATTTTTACACACGTGTAATCTTATATATATTTTTTAGAGATTGTCTTCCACCCACTTTGAAAATACGTTGTACTCGGCGGGCAATCGCCACGAGTTGAACATTTTCATGTTTTTGATAAAAGCCTTGTTTGGATGTCTAGAAATGCATAATAATGATGTACTATTTTTTTTTTTTTTACTATTCAATTCCACGAACTGAAAAAGGTACTTTATACCTTAGTGTATACAACAATTTTTACCTTTTATTGTTATTTCTAACTTTATGTCGAGTGTACACATTAATTTTTTCAATTTCTCAGTTTCACACGATAATAGAATTATCGTTATTTTTTTTCGAGCTTAGCGTATACATTATTCTAACCTTTCAATTTTCGAGTTAATAGAAACATTTTATGGTTGGTGTGTACCACATTTTAACTCTAAGTTTCGAATGTTGGAGAAATAATTTCTTCCTTTGTATAGATTCTGAAAATTTGGGACGCTAACTTAGGCCTAGGAACAATACTTTCTCAGAAACCTGAGTATTTCCCACGAGTTCCAAAATTGGGGTCCTTAGGGACGAATACATGTGTTCGCCCCCCTTCCTGCTAACACGTGTGCATGAGGGGAAGAAGAGAGGTATTTTGGGGGGGGAGAAATGTGTAAAACACATGTGTTGGCAATAGCTGGGAAGTTAAAAAACAACGAAGAGGCATTTGGCTGCCAGCATCTGAGTTGAAAGGTCAGTTTTTGTTATCCTCCCCGCTCTTGCAGGTAGGTTTTCACGTCTTAAATATTCCATCTTCCTTTTGTTTTTCACCATTACCTTCTTAATTATAAAAATCAATGCGAATTATTTTATACTACAGTTTAATAATTTTTTATATATTTTTAATTATTTCCGTCCAACAGAATTTCCACTCGATAAGTCTAAAGATATTTTGAATTTGTTAGGATGTTCTCTTAGTTATATCTTATCTTTATAGTATTTAACATCATCAATATAACAATTCGATGCATTTATTCTCTTATCTAATGTGCATTGTCATGCGATTTGTTTAATTTATAAATGTCTTCAATTATGGTATTTAACGTCTTCAATATAATAATTTAAAACATTCATCCTCTTATCTAATGTGCATTGTCATGCGATATGTATTTTGATTTTTTTTATTTTGTTAACTTTATATGAATATGCATTTTCTTTTTAAAATTTAACCCCGATATTGTAGACAAGTGTATAGTTTAGCTTGCTTCTTTAAATCGTTGAATTTGTCAATTTTCCTCGATATGGTATAATTCACTATATTTGCGTGACGGTTCAATCACGATAAAATTTTCAACATGGTGGTCGATGGACGCGTACATATTTTACTCTATAGAGTGATTGTTTATTTTATTTCTATGTCCATATATGCACATAGGTTCGTTTAAGCAAGAATATTTTTGTTAATATTATGATTGCATGATTTTAGTTCTTCACCATTATTTTTTTCACTGTAAGTTCAATATGACTTGTAATATTGTAAGTCAAGGCTTAACGATTTATTTCAAATACTTTATCCAACAAAATTTCCGCTCGATAGATCTGAAGGTATTTTTTTTTTTAGGTTTGCCAGATTGTGCCATCTTTGTTCTCTTTTATCTTTATGGTATTTAACGTCTTCAATATAATAACTTAAAGCATTCATCCTCTTGTAAGATTCTCTCTTACGTTCCATTTTGGAAACGTCTCTATCTTAGCCTGGCTAGCTTAAAGTAGTTTCAACATATATATATACGGTAAGTATAATGTACACCCGGGTTTACATGTGATTTGTAGTTGAGCACCAATTGTAAGATTTTGTCCTTACGTCTCACTATGACATCTATATCCTGATCTTATCTAACTCATGGGTAAATTACAGGTGCATACATATTCGCAATTTAGAGTAAAGACAATAAGCCTCTTTGGACTTTAACCACTGTAGATTAAATTTTAAACATATACACTCAAAATCTATAACATACACACCAAGGTTTACATGTGATATGTGGTTTGATATGAACACTAACACACATTATATAAATATCCACATTAACTTTATTCGGCAAAAAGAATTTTACACAAAATGAAAAAAATTGTATTTACCATGATATGACATAAGTAGGCAAAACAAAGAAGTTCAATATTCTCAATATATGAATAGTTTGAATAGGCTTAAAGAATATTGGTACATTAGATTATCTCTCATCTTGTAAAATTTAAGTTCCTATAAAAAAAAAAGGCGACTGATAATCTACGATTTGGTAATTCAACCAAAATTACAGTAATCAAATTTACCCAAAAAAATTTTCGATATCTACCATGGCTTCGCCATGTTTTATTATATAGACCTTTTACGGCAAAAATCTAGATTGACTTACCTAGTATCTCGACTGCATACCTCTCCTGATAAGAAATCGCTCTCCTCCTTCCTGGAAACTTGCCCCAGCCTGCTTGGACGCTCGATCAAAAACTGTCTAGACTGAGCGACATAGATTCAAAAATCCCCGATTTTGGCAAAGAAACCCTCTTTTAAGCTTGCCCCTGTCCATTTTCATTCGCTGCTCGCGCCAAAGTTCCTATTGGTTGGCATTTTCATTCGTAGAAAGAAAACACGCACGTGATCTTGACCACGCCCCCAATTTACCGTGTTGCCGCAAGAAAAAATTGTAGGTTAAAAAATAAATTGATTCCTTTAGGAAATTAAATAATATATATATTCCGAGTATAATAAAAAAAATTATTGATTTAAATATTTATATGATAAATTATTCTCTTTTGGTCACCTCAACCTCAATAATTTCTCACAGAGTAGTAAAACTTGAATATACAAAAATTCTCGGAATATTAAAAATTATAATATTATTATATTTAAAAATTAAGGAATAAAATAATATTTTATTATATTTTTATTTTAAAGGAAAATTATGGATTAGTAAATATACTCGCTCGACTTATGAGAAATCAATTTAGAATAAAATAAATATTAACGAAAATTTAGAATTTATCTTTCTTATTGAGAGATAATTTAAATTAACAATGAAATCAAATAAAATTTAGGATGCCTGCCCCCTCTGGGAAACTTATATGCTAATTTCTTCTTTAAGAAGTCCAACAATATTACTAAATAGGCCCCATCTATCAAAATGTGATGTCACAAGTTATATACAAATTAAAGAAGGAAGATTTTACAGAGACGAATGCTCGAAGTCCTTTTCTGGTGTAGATCCTGTGCTGGACTGTGGGTGAACTTTAACGGTATAGTCATCGTCTCCAACTGAATGTCTCCCCGGTTCCTGGTCTTCTTCTGCTTCTGTTTGCATCGGGCTTCTGGCTACTTAATCAGGGCCGATGTCATCCTCCTACAGCAGACCTTGTGATACGCGTCCAGGGCTGTGTCCTCCCCTGGCAGATCTTGGGATTCACGTCCAGGGCTGTGTTTTCCCCTGGCAGATCTTGGGATTCACGTCCAGGGCTGTGTCTTCCCCTGCCTTGGCCTTTGAACTATCGTCGGCCATTGCTGTGGGACTTCCATCTGGACACCAAACACTTCCGGCTAGACACTGCGTGTATATACATATGATGTAAAAGAGTGTTTACATCTTTGTTGGGCCTGTTTGATGGAAATCTGACCCAACAATTCCTCCCCTGCCAGAGTGAAAGAATGTGTTTTTTTCTAATTCATATCTGTTCATACTCTATGAGAAATATGAAATTGGGAGAAATGCATTCTTTTACGATACTAGTATGCAATCACTGACACTCGGGCAAAGGAGGAACACACGGGCCATGAACCTGGAACATGTTAGCTCATCGTAATATATTGAGGGGAAATCTCATCCTACCATTTAGTGGGCAAAGTACTAGCCCATCTTCCACTGTTTGTACGTCATAGGGTCTTGACCCAGGTGTGAGGTGAGTCCACATGTTCCCAGCCATAGTCCCTATGGGTGGGGGTGTGGGTTGGTCTAAGCACCGATTCTATACAAACAAATTCTTAGTACCTCCTAGGTAAACATAATTATTAAGGGCGCCAAGGAATTGTGCGTGTTAACATAGATATGTACAATTCCTAAAACATATCTTAAAAATTATTTATTTAGCTATAGATAATGGGTTGCATGTGGTAATTTTATAATACAAAAGCAAAAGAATGATTATATAAGGTTATACATAGGGCAAAAGAAATTAAAGGTGATATATAAGATTAAATAATAACAACAATATGGTAAATAACAAGGGGAAAGATATATACCAAACAAAAAAATGTATGAACATGATATATATACATAGAAGAGAAATATCGTTGATATAGAAGATATAAATGATAAACAAAAATATATATGCTGTGGTTAAATTTCTCATTCAGTATATCTGGCTGAAGATGGTAACAACGCTGCTACCGAAATGTCACACGCCACCTGCTTATTAGGACTTGGTCCCGTTATCTTGTGTCAATAACCAATAATCCAAATTTATTGTGCTTTAGCAAGAGAAATTTTATAGGGAGGGAAATCTTGGTAGTCAATTACTTCTCTAAACCAAGATATTTCTGAATTACCTTATCGTGATGACAATCTCACCTATCTCTGTTCTTTACCTGAACATGTAGTTAACCCCTACTATACATTGTTTAGATTATCTATAGAATGTGTACTCATATTTTTGACCAACAAATCCACTTAAAAATTAACTCTGAAAATAACTTATGATGACTGATAACCTAGGTCTAACTCATACTTTGTGATACATCTTCTCACTCGAATACTTAATATCTCTCTAAAAAATATTTAATTCTATGTCTAAAATAAAATAAGATTAGCTCATTGCTCTAGGCCATTTCACGGCCGAATCGATCTTCCCTTAAAAAAAATTCTTCCCTCTTAAATCTGAAACGCTATATTGGCTTGTTCTGGCAATCTGCTTCAAAAGTTCATTTAGGTGTCCTACTAATTTAAAAATTTATCTTATCTTGTAATGAGTTACTCTCGTTAAAAAAAATTCTACTTACTAACTGATATTTAGACTTAAATTCGTTCTAACTAAACGTATGGTAGACTGATGGTCTTTAATTAGGTGATTAACTTTTGATAGCCTGGGGCGATATAAAACGCAAAGAATCTGGACAGTCCATCTGTCACTTTGCTAATTGGTACCTAAAATCTGTAGACGGAATCGCCTCGTCTAATCGTAACTTGTTTCTTACATGCTCAATTGTTAACCTTCATTAGAAAACCCCTTTAGACTTTGACTAAGAGACAAGGAGTTACAGGGAATTCGATTTCTTTACCCAGCACATGTCCCAAGCCTTTGTCCATAGAGGATTTTGTTCCAGGCTGCGCAATATATAGAAGAGCTTCCAACGTGCCGATCCTTTCCAACCTCCCGACTGAATCACCCTCATTTCAGCCACGCTTAACGCGTCGTAAACTACGATGTCAGATCGGTTATCCGAGGTTTGTCGCTGTACACTTAGTTTGCGACGTCGGCAACTGAATCCCCCCCAACTAGCACAAAGTTCACCTGATACCTCTCCGCTCCCTCTACTGAGGAGAAGTCTTGTGGGCTATCTGGTCTGATCAGAACCTCCCACAATCTTCCAGTCTGAGAATCAAGACGTGATCATTATCTACGATTCTTAGAATTCAAGTTGATATAATGAAATAGAGCGATTGATTACCCTAATAATAGAAATCAATTTTATACTCCCATAGGAGGAGACCTAACAAAAATGGAGCGAATACATTTCCTAACAATAGAGTTGTACAGTCCTGTGAGGCTATCGTTCCTAACAAATAAAGAAATCAAAAATTAAAATTGAATCTATTAGTTCCCTAACCTTATTCTAAAGTACCTTTGGTCTTTACAGTATAATTGTTTTTAACCTTCCTACACATTCATTACACCAATTCATTCATACACCCTCCCCCTATCATTCGCGGTGTGCATACAAACTAAAGCTAAAAGCTGCTACACAAGCCAAAGTACTATAATTATCATCATCGATAGACCCTAATAATAACGAAACTCTCAGGACAAATGAGAAATCAAATAAAATTGCTAAATTAAAACAAAATTGGGGACTAAAGCCCCAGTTACTCAAATAAAGTGCCTCTCACAAACCCTAATATAAATTATCTATATTCAAGTAGATAAATAAGTCAAAATATGTTGATTGTCAACAATCAAATCTAAAATCTAACCTATAACTTTAACTGTGTGTCTAACAGTTTGAAAATCTTCTTATCTTGACACTTGATGTCTAAATAAACGAATCATCAAGACTAGCACTTAAATGGAGCGAACTGAACTTCAAGCATTTACCTCATTGCCAAACCTGATAGACCTACAAGTGTTTTTCCAACCCTATTTCTTATATAGGTCATTGGCATTCTTTTTTCTCTGCTATTCAGCTAAACTCTTTCTTTGGACTTATAGGGCTTTCAGTACCCAGCTCGTTCTGGAGTTTAACAACAGAGGTTACTTGTTACTCTATCATATCAATTCTTAGACTGTAACTGCCTTACATACTCTCATTAGAAATTCTCTTTGAACTGTATTCTGGACCCAGGGATTACAGGGAGTCAAGTTTTACCCAACACAAGTTCCAAGTCTGTCCATAGAGAATTGGTTATAAGCACAGCAGATATCTAATGCGTCTAAGTTCCTTAATTATTTTTAAAGTTGAACCACTGTTCAGAACCTTCAACAAAAAAATCAAAACAAAATATACTGTTGAACTCACGACTTAAATCACAACTTGCTATTAATACAGAATAGCCTCTTCAATTAAAAAAAAAACTGAAACTCCGTGCAATGAACATTTAACACAAACACAAGTTTGTAGCGTAAAAAAAAAAAACTGAAACTCTTTAAAAAACCACGGTCTATGGCCTTCAACTCACGTTATAACACATCATACTATGATCAAAATTTAACCAAACTCTAGTACACATTCTATAGGTTTAATCATTGGCAACCTGGACACCATCTGAACTCAGTGGGCTTCTTGACCCTGGTCGAACGGCGTATTTCAGGGCCGCCAACATTGCCACCAATTGTCCTATTCACTACCTCTAGCGGGTTTCCTAAGATTGCTGTCTCTCGTGGTCCCTCTGGTTCTACAGTTGGACGAAATTGTAGTATAGAAATAGAAAAAATAAAAACTAAAATTTTCCTAAATCATATTCTGACAAGGTTGCGAGAGCTCTTCAAAACGATGTGTTATATTAAAACAAGGTTGATACAACTCTTAAAGATGACAAACTTACAGTAAAACAAGGTTGTGAAGACTCTTTCAACTATGTATTACACTATGGGTGGTTGTGACAATTCTACACTAGGAGAAGACGAAAAACCCAAGATATCGTCCATGTAATGAGCATGAAGCCCTACCACGATCCCGAGGTAAAAGAACAAATTGCCCAGGGTCATATGACCGACTAGTAAACAGCGGGACGCTGTTTCTCTTGTGGAGGGAGTGATGTCAGGAGGACAGAGTTTCCTGGTATCCCCTCTTATCTGGGCCGGCCGGTCGGGGTAAACAGTGGCGTCACGCGGAAGGAGGAAATATCTGAGCTCCCCCTCTTGCTCTAACTGCTGGGTCGATTTGGCTCATGTAAATAGTAACTCTTATTTTATATCTAAAATCTCTCATACAACTCATTAAATAAAACGGTGTAAAAACGTGTATTATACAAGGATAAGGTTGTGACAAATTTTCTCTAAATGACACATTAACATTAAAACAAATTGTGAAGATCTTTAAAGATGGCAACAAACACTACAGCAAGGTTGTGAGACGATATACTGCACAAAGACAAGGTTGAGACAAATAACACACTAACACTGAAACAGGGTGTTAAAGCTCCTTTCAACGGTCACTTAACACTAGAACACACGTTATGGTTTAAAAAAATAAAAAGAAGAACTGCAAACTATTTACAGTTCACCATAACGCTGAGACAAAATTGTTAACATAAAATTAAGTAGGAAAAACTGGAAGTTTAGAACACACGTTATAGTTTAAAATAAAAGGAAAACTGCAAACTCTTCAAGGTTCACCATAACATTAAGACAAAATTGTTAGCTTAAAATAAAAATTGAAAACTCTTTAGAGTTCATCATCACACTAGGACAAGATCTAGCTTAAAATAAAAGGAAAAAGGACCGAAGTTTTAAGATTCATTACAACGCTAAAACAAACTCGTAGCTAGAAAAATAAAAGAAAGCTGGAACTCTTTAAATCACAGTCTATCACTAAGAACAAAGCGTTGTTAAAAAAAAAACTGAGTAACTCTTAAATATCATATACCAACATTAAAACCAAGATTGCAGCCAATAAAAAAATTGCTTCTAAAAAAAAAAGGAGAATACATATTTGTTATTCAATATATAACCTAATATTATAACTAATATAAACCTACGTGAATAAATTAGTGTATACAGTTGCTGAAATTTAGGTAAATCAGCTTACACAAACCCTCAGTGCATAATATGTACTATTTACAGATATTGGTATCTAGTCTAAAACAATTATCCATCAACCACTTGATGAAGAGTTAAAAAATCGTTCCATCGCTCTATCAGCCAACAGCTATTCTCTAAACGTTGAACGCACCTTCTCCTATCAACCTTTATCTACTATTTACAAAACTCTTTATCCAACTTTCTTCAATTCTTTCTCTTTCAACATCTTTCTGCATCTTTCTATCTCTTTCTCATCACCATTCAACGCTTTCTTACTCTTTCATCATCTTTCATCATCCTCAACACCTTTCAACTTACTTCCATCGCATCTCTCTTCAACGCTTCCAACACATCTCAACTCTTCTTCATCGCCTTTTAACACACTTCAACGCCCTTTTCATCCCTCTGGTATTTCCCTGAAACCCGTCATCGGGAATTGGATCCCGATCTATTATCATTCTTCATTTTGAACTACTCTAGTGTACTATCCCTCCCCTGCCAGCTCTATACAAAAGTCTGACATTCGTTCAGGGCGAGAGCTATCGCAGAATTTCGAGAAAAATTCCAGAGAACCCGTTTCCACCCCTTTAATCTCCCTTTCGAGGAGATAAGCTCTTTCTGGGTGTATTGAAACTAACTAGCTATGATAGCCTACTGGTAGAGGCGCTGTCCTCTCTGCCTTTACTGTATATCAGAATGAACTATTAATCATTACTAGTGTAATATTATTCCAACAGCCTATGACCTTTAAGCCTTTATACCTCCATATACACTCGTCGGGGTGGTCACCTTGTTAAAAAAAATCTATAATGTCATAGATCAGTTAGAGAGAGAACAACAAAATTGTGCGAATAGTTTGCTTCAACTACTAATTGTAAGCCTATTAAACTCGTTCTCTTTAGGTAGGCTCGCTCATTAGTCTTCGATTTTCGTTCAATAGTCATATTGAGTTCACATGGATGCTAGACGTAAACTGTATCAAAATAGTGTAGGTTTCTAGTTTTTTTTTTTCGAATTATATGACAGTTAAAGAAAAAAAAATTCTGGAAATATCTCGCACCGGCTACTATTGAAAAAAAATTGAATGGGGTACAGCTCCGATTTTACAGGATACCTCATGGCTCATAGAATTGAATCGCTCATTTCTCTCTAAAATATTCACACAGGGTATGGAGGTTCCCAGCGGTTCTATAGCTATTGGTCTACTAAATTTATGGCAGGGATTGAAGTTAGTTTAAAGCTTATGTGCTGTTTTTGTCATGCGTCTTTATGTAATCTGCAAAGGGAAGTGTCGCCTCAAAAGGACTTAACTCTGGGACCAACACCCGCTGCACCTTTCAGGAAGAAGTGGCTGTCCACACAATAGCAAGATATCATTTTGCTGCCAATGTACAATGTTGAGCATTTCATATGTCGTCATTTTGTCGATCCCCAATCCTCTAGGGTGTTTCTTTAATCATTTCTTGATGTCATTTAATGCTTCATGAGATCCCGCCCGGCATTCAATAAGTAGAATTTGATCGTACCACCTCCAGGAGACCATCCCATTGCGGCCGAATCATTTTCACCCAACTTATAACGCCGTCCATATCGCGTAATTGAAATTAGTGTGAAACTCAAAGAATAAGATCTTAATTTCTTAATTCTTTACTAATTTCAGTTGGCTCAACGTAAACCTTCTCAAATATATCTTGGTACACTGGTGTGACATGTTACACTCCTCCTAGTTCTTTGCAAACCCGTTTAATCCCAATGAAAGCCAGTTCAGGCGTCAATCCCGTGCTAGACTCGTCATGCATGACTTCAAATTTGAAAATTATTCAGACTGAATATTTGCAGTGGCATCTGCTTCCACTGAAAGTACTTAAAACGTAAGACTGCCTCTTATCTTGTTTAAATAGCTGCCTTTACCCCCCATATGCCTGTGTAAACTTTAACCATGACCTTATCAATTCTTGAAATTCTGCCTATCGAATATCCTGAGAATCACAGTTCTTCTTGTCTACAGCGAACTAACACAATAATTGATCACTAGAGTTTTCTGCGTAGAGTGGTCAGTCTGTACTATTAGTCGTCCACTCTAACTCCAGGATTTTTTTTTATCTGCTCAAGCAGTTCAAAATTTTTATTTCAAGACAGTTGTCCAATTCCCCAAAGATAATTTGCTAAATTTCGATAATTATTGGAATTCTCATTAAACAGAATAACTACACCTTCCTGACACAGAAAATATCCAGCATCAAGATATAGCGTACTGTCCATTTCTTTATTTTATGACGGTGTCAAATCACAACTAAAGAACCCGACTAAACATATGACTGGTTTAAATTTCATGTAATCTCATCATGCCTTCTGCTGGCAAATATTTACTGTAAATTTAATACTATCGATATGTTTTTATTTGTCCTCGTCCAAGGGAAAATGTTTCAGAATAGAAGAATCTTTGAAATTTTTCCTAAGTTATTTTTGAAAAAGAAAAAAATTGCACGTTTATAACACTTCAAGGTGACCTCATACCAGTGTGTATACAGGATATTTAAGATCAAAATATAGTTGGAGGCAGCATGAAATGAAAGTCGGTTGCCTGGCGCGTCATTTGATCGCCATCTTGGAATTTCGCTGTGATTGTATTTCGACATGTAGGCATCTATAGTAAATTATACCCTATCGAAAAAATATGATCCTATTCAGCGTTTCAAAGAAGCAAGCTAAACTATACGCTTGTCTAAAATGTCGGGGTTAAGTTTTAGAAGGAAAATGCATATTCATATAAGATTAACAAAATTAAAAAAAATCAAAATACTGTTTTTATTTAGTATGCGTTACCAGGAATCTATATTGATTGTTACCAAAAAAAAAAAGATCATTAGACGAAATAAGCGCTAAGGAAGAGATTTGCGGGAGGTATGACTAAACTCATTTACGATCGATATTCGAAGTAGACACTTAAGTCTGGACATTACGCTCATATATGGACATAAAAATTAAAAATAAGCAATCATATTATCGAATAAAGAAAAGAAATACCAGCGAGCTATTAAACCTGTTGGATGAAATCACTAGTAAATACAGAAAAATATAATTGAAAACGTTTATAAATTAAATAAGTCGCATGACTTATATACATTAGATAAGAGGATAAATGCTTTAGATTATTATATTGAAAACGTTAAATACCATAAAGATATGTACACCAATAATTGTGAGACCTAGATAGATAAGTAAACAAAAGGTAAATTGTGAGATGGATAGCTGAAATATAAAATTATAAATACATAAAGTAGTAAGTGAATAATGCACACAATATTTAATTGTTTAGTAAAATCAAACTACTAAAGTCATAAAGGCATTTCGCCTTCCCATACCCAAGAGATTGAAATAAAATATGGAGATTGTCCCTGGATACATCATATCTATTCAATGCCTGCTTTAAAAAAATCAATAAGTGTGTGTGTCTAATTGCGAAAGGAGATTAAAAGTAAATAATGCAGACTCATCTAAAGTTGCTGAAATATAATTATATATATATGATGTCAATAAATACTGCTGCATCACTTTACAAAATGTAAGATGAAATAAGTGGATTACAAAATTAAATAAGCAAAGCTAAAGAGCCGAGAATAAATAAAGCTAAATAAATACAATTATTTAGTAAAACGAACATTATGTCCAAACATTGTATTCATATAACTGCAAAATTGCGAAAAATACTTCGAGGTAAACATTGTCTCGGTTAGCAAAAAAAAAATGACAAATCACAAAATGACAAAATAAAATGACAAGCGAAATTATTAGGACAAATAAAGATTTAAAATATATAGAAATCACTATTCTTTGGTATAATCTAGATTATTACGTTACATAGGCTATATCTTTAAAATATATATCAGAAAAGCTCCGAAATCACGCTTATCCTAGTAAGCTAAATACCCTTGAGATGGCATAAACTATCAAATAAACGATTGAATTGTTAAATAAAGAAAGAAAAATCAGTATGAAATAACTTGAAAAAAAATTGAAAGATTAATTGGGAGCCTATATGAAATTAACTTAAACCGCGTGATAATGTACGTTTTTCCTTCAAACTAGATAAGAAAAACAAAGATTTCTAATCTTTGTGTTTACATTGATAATGCTCGACATCGGAAAGATAAGAGAGGGCTAAGCGTACTATAGCAATAACAAAGTTCAAAATATCTCCAGATTTATCAAGTGGAATCAATTTGTTGAAGAAAATAATAATTAAAATTAAAATTTATTAAACCTTGAAATAAGTCGTATTGACCTACTAATAAAAAAATAATGGTGAGAAACTAAAAGGAGATGGAACATTTAAGGCATGAAGCCTTAAATACAGAAAGTACTAATATTTAAAATTAAATAAATCGTAAGTCAATGCACATCAGAAAAGAAAATAAATGCTTTGAAATATCATATTGATAAATTCTAAACGCTATAAGGATAAGAGGTAACTGGAGAACAATTTGATAAATTCAAAGGAAATATCAGACTTATCGAGCGGAAAATTTTGTTGAACGGAAATAATTAAAATATATAAGAATTATTAAACTGTAGTATAAATAAGTGGCATTGACTTTATAATTAGGGAGGTATTAGTGAAGAACAAAAGAAGGTGGAATATTTAAGACGTGAAAAACCTACCCGCAAAAGCGGGGAGGATAGTAAGACTGACCTTTCAACTCGAGAGCTGGCAGCGAACTGTGTCTTAGTTGTTTTTTTTACTTTCCAGCTATTGCCAATACATGTGTTTTGCACATGTCCCCCCCCCCAAAATATCTCCATTCCCCCTAGCTTACCTTCCCCCTTGAAAACATCCTGTATGCACATCTGTTGTTTTTCACGTCAATCATTCCGCCCCTCTACAGATGTGGCCGCTCCCCAACGTGTCAATCAAAGATATCCCTAGAAGTTCTAAATTTGGAGCTTGTGTGAAATTCTCAGGTTTCTGAGAAAACATTATTTCTAGGCTTAAGTTAGCGTCCCAAAATTTCAGGATCTATACAAAGGAAGAAATTATTTCCCCAATATTCGAAACTTAGAATTAAAATGTGGTACACATCAACCATAAGATGATTCTATTAACCTGAAATTGAAAGGTTAGAATAATGTATATGCTAGGCTCGAAACAAATTACGATAATTTAAAAAAATTTCATGTGTGCACTCGATATGAAATTAAAAACAATAATAAATGGCAGAAATTATCTTATACACTAAAGCATTAAATACCTTCTTCAACTCGTGGGTTTCTATTTTAGCCTAACACAATAAAATTCAGCTTACAACGTTCTTTCATTATAAACCAAACGTAATTAATTTTTTTTAACTTACAACGTTATCTTTTATTCATTTTAAGTATAAGGTATTTCCATGAATGCATAGGGAAATAAATAGGATTAAAAAAATTTTTGTCTTAGCGATAAATAGCTGAATCGTGGTAGACATTTAAGCAAAGCTTTTACCAAAATCATGAAAATATACAAAAAATGTAAAAAGGCGTCGTGATATGTAACAGGGCGTCGTGAATAGATAAAGAAATTTTTTTCGATTCGAAACGGCTATTCATTATTACAAGATATCTTAAAAGTGAACAAGAATAGAAAATTTGTCCCAAAATTGTAATGTGCATTCTTACTATGTATTTCTATACATTTAAGTAAAGCTTTTACCAAATCATGAAAATAAAAAAATGTAAAAGGCGTCGTGATATGTAAAAGGCGTCGTGAATACATAAAGAAATTTTTCGATTCAAACGGCTATTCATTACTACAATATATCTTAAAAGTGAACAAAAATGGAAAATTTGCCCCAAGAAAAAAATTGTGCATTCTTACTATGTATTTCTATACATTTAAGTAAAGCTTTTACCAAAATCATGAAAAATAAAAAAAAATGTAAAAAGGCGTCGTGATATGTAAAAAGGCGTCGTGAATAGATAAAGAAATTTTTCGGTTCAAAACGGCTATTCATTACTACAATATATCTTAAAAGTGAACAAAAATGGAAAATTAGCCCGAAAAATTGTGCATTCTTACTATGTATTTCTATACATTTAAGTAAAGCTTTTACCAAAATCATAAAAAAAATGTAAAAGGTGTCGTGATATGTAAAAGGCGTCGTAAAGACAAAGCTTTTACCAAAATCATGAAAATATACAAAAAAAATGTAAAAGGCGTCGTGATATGCAAAAAGGCGTCGTGAATAAATAAAGAAATTTTTCGATTCAAAACGGCTATTCATTACTAAAATATAATTTAAAAGTGGGCAAAATGGAAAATTTGTCCCAAAAAAAAATTGTGCATTCTTACTATGTATTTCTATACATTTAAGTGAAGCTTTTACCAAAATCATGAAAATATACAAGAAAAAAAATGTAAAAGGCGTCGTGATATGTAAAAAGGCGTCGTGAATAAATAAAGAAAATTTCGACTTAAAAACATGAAATGTTCAACTCGTGGGATTTTATTTAGGCCTAGCGTATTTATTTTATATGCTAACAATTATCCAGCAAAATTCATAAAGAGGTGTATAAATATGGCATGCATTTCATATTTTAAACTTGAGCAAATGAATATAGGATTACGCGTGTATAAATATGTAACATGGCGTTCTAAATAAAAATTTTACTCGAAAAAAAAAATTATTCTTCATTACTATGCATTTTTATTTTAGGCTTAATATCGTGGTAAAGCATGAGATTTTTATTTCAGGTCATGGGGTTTATTTCATGTAAAGTTGTTTTACACTTTTCAACAGTAATCTCGCCTCGCGTGGGCGCCAATGTAAGATTCTCTCTTACGTTCCATTTTGGAAACGTCTCTATCTTAGCCTGGCTAGCTTGAAGTAGTTTCAACATATATATATATATATATATACGGTAAGTATAGTGTACACCCGGGTTTACATGTGATTTGTAGTTGAGCACCAATTGTAAGATTTTGTCCTTACGTCTCACTATGACATCTATATCCTGATCTTATCTAACTCATGGGTAAATTCCAGGTGCATACATATTCGCAATTTATAGTAAAGACAATAAGCCTCTTTGGACTTTAACCACTGTAGATTAAATTTTAAACATATACACTCAAAATCTATAACATACACACCAAGGTTTACATGTGATATGTGGTTTGATATGAACACTTACACACATTATATAAATATCCACATTAACTTTATTCGGCAAAAAGAATTTTACACAAAATAAAAAAAAATTGTATTTACCATGATATGACATGAGTAGGCAAAACAAAGAAGTTCAATATTCTTAATATATGAATAGTTTGAATAGGCTTAAAGAATATTGGTACATTAGATTATCTCATCTTGTAAAATTTAAGTTCCTATAAAAAAAGGTGACTGATAATCTACGATTTGGTAATTCAACCAAAATTACAGTAATCAAATTTACCCAAAAAAATTTCGATATCTACCATGGCTTCGCCATGTTTTATTATATAGACCTTTTACGGCAAAAATTTAGATTGACTTACCTAGTATCTCGACTGCATACCTCTCCTGATAAGAAATCGCTCTCCTCCTTCCTGGAAACTTGCCCCAGCCTGCTTGGACGCTCGATCAAAAACTGTCTAGACTGAGCGACATAGATTCAAAAATCCCCGATTTTGGCAAAGAAACCCTCTTTTAAGCTTGCCCCTGTCCATTTTCATTCGCTGCTCGCGCCAAAGTTTCTATTGGTTGGCATTTTCATTCATCGAAAGAAAACACGCACGTGATCTTGACCACGCCCCCAATTTACCGTGTTGCCGCAAGAAAAAATTGTAGGTTAAAAAATAAATTGATTCCTTTAGGAAATTAAATAATATATATATTCCGAGTATAATAAAAAAAATTATTGATTTAAATATTTATATGATAAATTATTCTCTTTTGGTCACCTCAACCTCAATAATTTCTCACAGAGTAGTAAAACTTGAATATACAAAAATTCTCGGAATATTAAAAATAATAATATTATTATATTTAAAAATTAAGGAATAAAATAATATTTTATTATATTTTTATTTTAAAGGAAAATTATGGATTAGTAAATATACTCGCTCGACTTATGAGAAATCAATTTAGAATAAAATAAATATTAACGAAAATTTAGAATTTATCTTTCTTATTGAGAGATAATTTAAATTAACAATGAAATCAAATAAAATTTAGGATGCCTGCCCCCTCTGGGAAACTTATATGCTAATTTCTTCTTTAAGAAGTCCAACAATATTACTAAATAGGCCCCATCTATCAAAATGTGATGTCACAAGTTATATACAAATTAAAAGAAGGAAGATTTTACAGAGACGAATGCTCGAAGTCCTTTTCTGGTGTAGATCCTGTGCTGGACTGTGGGTGAACTTTAACGGTATAGTCATCGTCTCCAACTGAATGTCTCCCCGGTTCCTGGTCTTCTTCTGCTTCTGTTTGCATCGGGCTTCTGGCTACTTAATCAGGGCCGATGTCATCCTCCTATAGCAGACCTTGTGATACGCGTCCAGGGCTGTGTCCTCCCCTGGAAGATCTTGGGATTCACGTCCAGGGCTGTGTTTTCGCCTGGCAGATCTTGGGATTCACGTCCAGGGCTGTGTCTTCCCCTGCCTTGGCCTTTGAACTATCGTCGGCCATTGCTGTGGGACTTCCATCTGGACACCAAACACTTTCGGCTAGACACTGCGTGTATATACATATGATGTAAAAGAGTGTTTACATCTTTGTTGGGTCTGTTTGATGGAAATCTGACCCAACACTCTTATCTAATGTGCATTGTCATGCGCAGTATTTTGATTTTTTTGTATTTGTTAACTTTATATGAATATGCATTTTCTTTTAAAACTTAACCCCGACATTTTAGACAAGCGTATAGTTTAGCTTGCTTCTTTAAATCGTTGAATTTGTCTTTTTTTTTTTTGATATGGTATAATTCACGATATTTGTGTGACGGTCTAATCACGATAAAATTTTCAACATGGCGGTCGATGGACGCGTACAAAGACCGACTTTCAATCCATGTTGCCTCCAGCTATATATGAATTTGAAGACGCTAAAGAATTCTTTCTTCTGCTTAATCCTAAATACCCTGTATACAAACTGACATGGGAAAGTCATCTTGAATTTATAAATGTGCAATCTTTTTTTTTCACAAAATGTCTTGGGTAGAAATTTCCAAGATTCTATTTCTGAAACATTTTCTTGGATGGAGACAAATAAAAGCATCTTGACAGTATCTGATTACAGTGAATAGTTGCCAGCAGAAGGCATGATGAAATCCCATAGGAATTTAGACCAGTCATATGTTTAGTTTTTGTTTTTCTTAGTATTTCTGAACCTTTATAAAGCAAAGAAAGGTGGGCATCAAGATATATCCTGATAGCTGGGTGTGTGTCTTTATCAAAGGAAGTAGTTATTCCGTTTAATGGGGATTACAATAATCATCGAATATTAACAAACTATCTTTGGTAGATTTGAACAACTAAATAGTACCATTTTTTTTCGGTCATCTTTGATTGTATGTTTTTTTTTTCTTGTATGTGTCACAGCATATTACAAATAAATACTGCACATAATTTTATCTCTCCCATTTATAAGTGTATTTATATTTTATTATTTTGTTATTTTCGTATCCAATCTAATAGCGATTTTATAGTATGATAATCCATGTACAGAATTTGGTGGGGAAGGTTTTCCTTTTTTTTTAATGAAAATAGTGTGAAATTTGTTGTTTCTTTTCTTTAACTCCAGTCAAAGAATGAAATCATTTCCTTTATATCTTGCATCCTTTGGAAGCTAATATCATTATTTCAGAATTAAATGCAATATGCAAACTTAGCAATCTATCAGATATATAGTTACAAATAACTTTAGATAAGCAATGATAGTGAACCTTGCACCTCGTGTATGTTTGCACTTGACTGGTTTTTGATAAGCCCTTCCAGAAACCCTTATCTATTCCACCACCTTCAGATTGTTTGGGCAGCAGAGGCCTGTAACAAAGGATAAGGTTATAGCATCACAGCAAACCTAAAACCCGTTTCGACATCGGCTTTCGTAGTTAATGAAATGTGGGACTAGGCATTGGTAACCAGTAGCAAAGACTACATTTCTGGGGTCGGGAATAGGCCATGAAGACTAAGAAGGGTATCTTGCGTAGTTTAAACTATGGATGTTGGAGAATGTAATTTTGCCTACAAATTTGTACATTATTTTTAGTAAAGACTAAGATGCTCACGAAGGTGGACGTGAGTGAAGAACGACATAAAACATAAAATCCCGATGGGCGCCACCGAGCGTAAAAACCGCGTGACATGAACCAGTTGAAGAGGGGGTCATTGTGGTACTATGTGAAGAAATCATCGGAAATATATGCATCATTTATAAAATATAGAGATTTATTCTATATGCATCCATCTGCAGGCTGATGCACCTGATTTTCGCTCAGATCTTCCAAAATCAGCTAATCGACATGCCAAGTAAATTACGCAAGATATGGTAGTGCCAACCCGGACCTGATCAGATGTGTCTAAGCTCGGTTCACCTCTATCATACCACGAAAAATCACTGCGACAGCCATGTCTTAACGAGGCAAATCTTTGATACCATTACAACATATATATGTTAAATGTCCAGCACTGTATCCTGACGAAGTTCCGATAGGAAGACGTGCTTAATCAAACCAGGTCAAGACAAAGTACACGATATCATGAAAGGCGTAAGAGAGATTAGCCTACAATTGACAGTATTTTTTTTTCGAACCAACGTGTAGTGAACAAGAGTTCGGGCTGGAATGGGGAAAGGAACAATAAGATGGAAAGTTGAATAAGAAACAGTCATTTCATAAAAATTCATTATGTATTAAATGGGAAAGATAAAATTGAGCAGAAATTTTTTATAGAATTTTTCTTTATGACGCCTTAAAATTTGAATTCTTATGTTAAAATTTTCAGAGCTATTCATGTCAATGCATATTGCAGGTGTAGACAATCAGCATTGTTTAATATTAACAATTAGGTGTAACCCATTTGATACAAATGTTCGAGTTATAGGGCAACTGACTTTTGTACATGCATATATCTCCAATTCCCATGACAAGGCTGCCCTTTCTAATTTGGTTGAAGCAAACTGTTTATCTAACTTTATTGCGTTTTAGCTGGCCTATAGTGTTGTGGGTTTTTTTTTCTTTCTGCTGTTAACAAGATAACTACCTAGCCCAGTGTGTATAAAGGATTAAAGATCATAGACTGTCAGGATGCTATTACACTAGTAATGATTAATAGTTCATTCTGATATACAGTAAAGGCAGAGAGGACAGCGCCTTTATCAATAGGCTACCTTAGCTAGCTAGTTCAATACACCCAGGAAGAGCTTATCTCCTCGAAGGGGAGATTAGGGGGGTGTAAACAGGTTCTAAGGAATTTCCTCGAGACTTCGCGGTAGCTTTCGCCCTGAACGAATGTCAGACATTAGCATAGAGCTGGCAGGGGAGGGGATAGTATACCAGAATAGCGGCAAAATGAAGAATAATAATAGATCGGGATCCAATTCCCGATGACGGGTTTCAGGCAAATACCAGAGGGATGAAAAGGCGTTGAAGTGTGTTAAAGGCGATGAAAAAGAGATGAAATGTGTTGGAAGCGTTGAAGAGAGATGCGATGGAAGTAAGTTGAAAGGTGTTGAGGATGATGAAAGATGATGAAAGAGTGAGAAAGCGTTGAAAGGTGATGAGAAAGAGACAGAAAGAAGCATGTCGAAATTCGACAGAGAGAAAGTGTTGAAAGAGGAAGAATTGAAGAAAGTTTGATAAAGAGTTTGCAAATAGTAGATAAAGGTTGATAGGAGAAGGTGCGCTCAACGTTTAGAGAGTAGCTGTTGGCTGATAGAACGATGGAACGATTTTAACTCTTCATGAAGTGGTTGATGGATAATTTGTTTTAGACTAGAGGCCAATATCTGTAAATAATACATAATATGCACTGAGAGTTTGTGTAAGCTGATTTACCTAAATTTCAGCGACTGTATACACAAATATATATACATAGGTCTATATTAGTTATAATATTAGGTTATATTAAATAACAAATATGTATTCTCCTTTTTAAGTAGCAGTTTTTTTTTGGCTGCAATCTTGGTTTTAGTGTTGGTATATGATTTTTCTAAGGGTTACTCAGTTTTTTTTTAACAACGCTTTGTTCTTAGTGATAGACTGTGATTTAAAGAGTTTCAGCTTTCTTTTATTTTTTTGGCTACGAGTTTGTTTTAGCGTTGTCATGAATCTTAAAGTTTCAGTTTTTCCTTTTTATTTTTTAAGCTACATCTTGTCCTGGTGAGATGATGAACTTTAAAGGGTTTTCAATTTTTTTATTTTAAGCTAACAATTTTGTCTTAGTGTTATGGTGAACTTTAAAGAGTTTACAGTTTTTCCTTTCTATTTTTTTTTAACTATTAAGTGATCGTTGAAAGGAGTTTTCACACCCTGTTTCAGTGTTAGTCTGTCATTTGTCTCAACCTTGTCTTTGTATAGTACACCGCTTCACAACCGTGTTTTAATGTTAGTTCATATTTAAAGGATTTTCACAAACTGTTTTAATGATAGTGTGTCATTTGTCTCAACCTTGTCTTTGTGTAATACACCGTTTCACAACCGTGTTTTAATGTTAGTTCATATTTGAAGGATTTTCACAACCTGCTTCAGTGTTAGTGTGTCATTTGTCTCAAACTTGTCTTTGTGTAATACACCGTTTCACAACCGTGTTTTAATGTTAGTTCACATTTAAAGGATTTTCACAACCTGTTTTAATGATAGTGTGTCATTTGTCTCAACCTTGTCTTTGTGTAGTACACCGTTTCACAACCGTGTTTTATGTTATTTCATCTTTAAAGGATCTTCACAACCGTATTTTAATGTTGGTGTGAATTTAAGGATTGTCACAACCTCGTTTTAGTGTAGTACAAAGTTGAAAGAGTCTTCACAACCGTGTTTTTATGTTAGTCTGTCATCTTTAAAAATTTGTCACAGCCTTGTTTTTAGTGTTAGTATGTCATCTTTAAAAAATTTGTCACCACCTGTTTTAGTGTTTATGTGTCATTGTAGGGAGTTTCACAACCGTGCTTTAATGATAGTCCGTCGTTGAGAGGTTTTTTTTTTACAACCTGGTTTCAGTGTTGGTATATGATTTTTTAAGAGTTACTCAGTTTTTTTTAACAACGCTTTGTTTTTAGCGATAGGCTGTGATTTAAAGAGTTTCAGCTTTCTTTTATTTTTTTAGCTACGAGTTTGTTTTAGCGTTGTAATGAATCTTAAAGTTTCAGTTTTTCCTTTTATTTTTTAAGCTACATCTTGTCCTAGTGTGATGATGAACTTTAAAGAGTTTTTCAATTTTTTTAATTTTAAGCTAACAATTTTGTCTTAGTGTTATGGTGAACTTCAAAGAGTTTGCAGTTTTTCCTTTCTATTTTTAACTATAACGTGTGTTTTAGTGTTAAGTGATCGTTGAAAGGAGCTTTCACACCCTGTTTCAGTGTTAGTGTGTCATTTGTCTCAACCTTGTCTTTGTGTAGTACACCGTCTCACAACCGTGTTTTAATGTTAGTTCATTTTTAAAGTCTTCACAACGTGTTTTTATGTTAGTGTTTCATTGTAAAAGGTTTTCACAACCTTGTTTTAGCATTGGTATGTCATCTTTAAAAATTTGGCACAACCCTGTTTTAGTGTTAGTATGTCATCTTTGAAAAGTAGTCACAACCTGTTTTAGTGTTTGTGTTTCATTGTAAAGAGTTGACACAACCTTGTCTTTGTGTAGTACACCGTTTCACAACCGTGTTTTGATGTTAGTGCATCTTTTAAAAGTTGTCACAACCTGTTTTAGCGTTTATGTCATCTTCAAAGGGTTGTCACAACCTGATTTAGCGTTTGTATGTCATCTTTGAAAGGTTGTCACAACCTGTTTTAGTGTTTGTGCTTCATTGTAAAAGGTTTTCACAACCTTTTTTAGTGTTAGTATGTCATCTTTGAAAAGTTGTCACAATCTGTTTTAGTGTTTGTGTTTCATTGTAAAAAGTTGTCACAACCTTGTTTTAGCGTTAGTATGTCATCTTTAAAAATTGTCACAACCTGTTTTGGTGTTTGTGTTTCATTGGAAAGGGTTTTCACAGCCTTGTTTTAGCGTTGGTGTGTCATCTTTAAAAAATCGTCACAACCTGTTTTAGCGTTTGTATGTCATCTTTAAAGGGTTGTCACGACTTGTTTTAGTGTTTATGTGTCATTGTAGAGAGTTTCACAACCGTGTTTTAATGTTAGTTCACCGTTGAGAGGGGTTTTCACAACCTTATTTTAGTGTTAGGATATCATCAATGATGAAGATCATTTTGATCATAGTATGAAGTGTTAGAACGTGAGTTAAAGGCCCTAGATTGTGGCCTTAAAGAATATTCAGTTTTTATTTTTACGCTACAACCTTGTGTTTGTGTTAGGTGTTCATTGTAAGGAGTTTTCAGTTTTTTTTTAATTGAAGAGGCTATTCTGTATTAATAGCAAGTTGTGATTTAAGTCTTGAGTTCAACAGTATATTTTGTTTTGATTTTTTTTATTGAAGGTTCTGAACAGTGGTACGACTTTAAAAATAATTAAGGAACTTAGACGCATTAGATATCTGCTGTGCTTGTAATATATTCGCTATGGGTTGGTTCGGAATATGCGTTGGGTTAAAACTTGACACCCTCTAATTCCATAGGTCCAGAATACAGTCCAAAGAGAATTTCTAATGAGAGTGTGTAAGGCAGTTGCAGTCTAAGAATTGATATGATAAGATAACAAGTGACCTCTGTTGTTAAACTCCAGAGCAGATTGGGTATTGAAAGCCCATGATTCCAAAGAAAGAGTTTAGCTGAATAGCAGAGAAAGAAGAATGCCAATAACCTATATAGGAAGTAGGGTTGACAAAACACTTGTAGATCTATCATATTTGGCAATGAGGTAAATGCTTGAAGTTCAGTTCGCTCCATTTAAGTGCTAGTTTTGATGATTCGTTTGCTTAGACACCAAGTGTCAAGATAAGAAGATTTTCAAACTGTTAGACAAACAGTTAAAGTGTTAGGTTAGATTTCAGATTTGATTGTTGACAATCAACATAGTTTGATTTATTTATCTATTTTAATAAAAATAATTTATGTTAGAGTTTGTAAGAGGCACTTTATTTGAGTAACTAGGGCTTTAGTCCCCAATTTAGTTTTAATTTAGCAATTTTATTTGATTTCTCATTGTCCTGAAAGTTTCGTTAATATTAGGGTTTATCGATAATGATAATTATAGTACTTTGGCTTGTGTAGCAGCTTTTAGCTTTAGTTTGTATGCGCACCGCGAATGATAGGGGGGAGGGTGTATGAATGAATTGGTGTAATGAATGTCTAAGAAGGTTAAAAACTCTTATATTGTTAGACCAAAGGTACTTTAGAATAGGGTTAGGGAACTTAATAGGTTCGATTTTGATTTTTGATTTCTTTATTTGTTAGGATCGATAGCCTCACAGGACTGTACAACTCTATTAATAGGAAGGTATTCGCTCCATTTTGTTAGGTCTCCTTCTAAGGGAGCATAAGTATGATTTATCAGGATAATCAATTACTCTACTTCATTATACCAACTTGAATTCTAAGAGTCGTAGATAATGACCATGTCTCGATTCTCAGACTGGGGGATTGTGGGAGGTCACGGTCAGGCCAAAAGCCTGCAAGTCCCCTCCTCTTTAGAGGGAACGAAGAGGTATCAGGTGAACTTTGTGCTAGGTGGGGGGATTTAATTGCCGATGTCGCAAGCTAAGTGTACAGCGACAAACCTCGGATAACCGATCTGACATCGTAGTTTACGACGCTTTAAGCGTGGCTGAGATGAGGATGATTCAGACGGGAGGTTGGGAAGGATCGGCACGTTGAAGGCTCTCCTATATATATTGCGCAGCCTGGAACCAATCCTCTATGGACAACAGATTTGGAACATGTGGTGGGTAAAGAAATCGAATTCCCTATAACTCCTTGTCTCTAAGTCAAAGTCTAAAGGGGTTTTCTAATGAGGGTTAACAATTGAGCATGTAAGAAACAAGTTATGGTTAGACGAGGCGATTCCGTCTACAGATTTTAGGTACCAATTAGCAAAGTGACAGATGGGCTGTCCAGATTCTTTGCGTTTTATATCGCCCCAGGCTAGCAAAAGTTAATCACCTAATTAAAGACTATTAGTCTGCCATACGTTAGTTAGAACGATTTCAAGTCTAAATATCAGTTAGTAAGTAGAATTTTTTTTAACGAGAGTAACTCATTATAAGATAAGATAGATTTTTAAATTAGTAGGACACCTAAATGAACTTTTGAAGCAGATTGCCAGAACAAGCCAATATAGCGTTCCAGATTTGAAAAGGAAGAATTTTTTTTTAAGGGAAGATCGAGTATCAATTTCTGTTTTAGCAACAAAATGGCCTAGAGCAGTGATTCTCAACCAATGTGCCGCGGTAATTTTGTGTGCCGCGAAATTCTAAAAATGTGCCGCCGAATTTTAGTCATATGATTATGTTCACGTTTGTATTGGTTTTTCTTTTTTTCTTTTTCATTTTTTTACTTTTTAAAATAACGAAATTAGCAAATTGAATGTTAGAGATGTATATTACTTATATTTTGCATAGAAATATTGATACATAATTTGAATTTTCTTGCATTCAAGTTAGCAAAAGTGTGCCGCGAAATTCTAAAATTGTGCCGCCAAATTTTCAAATCTTTAAAATAATGCCGCAACAAAAAAAAGGTTGAGAATCACTGGTCTAGAGCAATGAGTTGATTTCATTTTATTTTTGGACATAGAGTCAAGATTTTTCAGAGAGATATTAAGAACTCGATTGGGAAGATGTATCACAAAGTATGAGTTAGACCTAGGTTGTTAATCATCATAATTTATATTCAGGGTTATTTTTTTAGTGAATTTGTTGGTCAAAAATATGAGTACACATTCTATAGATAAGATAAACAATGTATAGTAGAGGTTAACAACAATGTCCAGCTAAAGAACAAAGATAGGTGAGATTGTCATCACGATAAGGTAATTTGGAAATAATCTGGTTTAGGGAAGTAACTGACTACCAAGATTTCCTTTCCTATAGATTTTCTCTTGGATTGAGAGGGGCGGAGAACACGCCAGACAAACACTCCCAGTGACGAGTTGGTGAGAATAAAGTTTTTTTAAAATTATTTTTAGATGTGTTTTAGGAATTGGGCATATCTACAATACACGCACAATTCCTCGGCGCCCGTAATTATTATGTTTATCCCGAATGGCCTAAGAATCTGTTTGCACAGAATCTGTGTATAGACCACCCCATCTCCACCCACAGGGACTGCGGCCGGGAATGTGTAGATTCGACTCACATCTGGGCCAAGACTCCCTGGAATACAGACAGCGAAAGGATGGGCTTAGTACTTTGCCCATTAAATGTTAGGATAGAATTTCCTTCAAAAATCACGATGAGTTAACCCGTCCCAGGTTTCATGACCCGTGTGTTCCTCCTTTGCCCGAGTGTCAGTGATTGCATACTGGTATCATAAAAGAATGCATTTCTCCCAATTCCATATTTATCATAGAGTATGAACAGATATGAATTAGAATAAACACATTCTTTCACTCTGGCAGGGGAGGAATTGTTGGGCCAGATTTTCCACCAAACAGACCCAACAAAGATGTAAACATTTACATCATATAAATATATACGCAGTGTCTCGCCGAAGTGTTTGTTGCCTAGGTGGAGAATTCCCCAACGATGGCCGACGATGCTCTAAAGACCCAAAGCCGGGGAAGATACCCAGTCGGAGATGACACTGGCCCTGTCCATACCGACCAACCCTCCACAGAAGGACAACGACGAGGTCGATTAAGAGATGAAGAAATGGGATTAACTCTGGGCGTGTATCCCAAAGCCCGCTGCAGAAGGGCCGAGACGAAGAATGTACAAAGAGCACATGTACAAATGTATATAAATTGTTCCTTCCTTTATATGCAAGAAGAGGGGTCTAAAGTCTTATTACCAGTTCGAAAATTTCTAAATTTAATTTTATTCAAAAAGAATAAAATTAATTATATATATAGTTTAGATAAATTAGGTATATATTTTTGATAGCAATATAAAAATACCAGTTCGAAAAATTCTAAATTTTATTTATTCAAAATGAATAAAATTAATTATATATATAATTCAGATAAATTAGGTATATTTTTTTGATAACAATATAAAAAAAATAATTTTTTTTAAAAGAAGAATTTACTAAGGAAAATTTTCAAGGAATAAACCTATTATATTTTATTGTTTTATTATTAATTCAAATTTTCTTTTACTAAAAAAAGGAAAGGAATAATATTTTACTTTGTATTCTTAGAATATATCTGCGAAATTAAATGAACTTTCTTCTTACTCTGTAAGATGATGATAAATTTTTTGGGAGGGCGCGACTTTTTTTTTAAGAAATGCAGTGAGTAACGAGAAGACAGGCGTACAGACGGGAGGTCCTGGAGAGACGATGCGTGTAGAGAGACAATGGTAGGTTAAATTTTTAATTCTTTATGTATGGGCCCAAAAAGGGCTCGTTTATATGTCAGAAGACATATGCATAGTTCTTAATAGGTAGAAAAATTTTTGTGGTAAAGATCACTATATGATACATATAGTGAATAGAAATCTTCAATTTTTTTATTTCGACAATATTGGATATTGAAGAAATGTCTTTAATATTAAAAGGGAAACCCGTCTTGCATATAATATCTATCTTCAATTTTTATTACATGCAGTATTTTAATCGTAATAAATTTCCTATGTATTTTAATTTTAACATTTGCATCTTTTTATTTATTTCACCAAAAACAAACAGTCAAAATCGTATCACTCTCTTGTTGGCAAGATTTTCTTGGTTAGCCTATTTGAGGCTTGCCCCTTTGGTACTATGTAATAATGAGGTCGAGACTTGTTTAGAATAGTGTTTAAGCAGTAGCCGTGGCGAAATTTTATAAAAGAAAATTTCTTTTTCATGAGTTTAGGATATTGTCTAATATTCAACATTGGATTGGATACAACCATTAAACAAAAACAATCCAACACATGCAAAGTATAATTATATCTAAAAGTCATGTGATAGAAACAAATGAAGACAATTACGAAGAAGACCAAAAGGAAGAAAAAATTAGATGGAATATTGATTCAGGAGCCTCTAGCCATATGGTTAGTAAAAAAGAACTATTTATAGAATATAAAGAGGAAGAAAGAATAATAGCAACAGCTGAAAAAGGTGCAATAATGAAATCATCAGGAATTGGATCAATAAGAATGAAGTCAAATGTGAATGAAAGATTCATAAAAGTAGAAAATGTTTTACATGTACCTAATTTGAGAGAAAATTTATTATCAGTTACAAAAATTATAGATCATGATTTTAATGTATTGTTCACAAAGAACAAAGCTGAAGTAATAGACAAAAATGGTGAGATTTTATATGAAGCAAAAAGATTAGGAGATAAATTTGAAGTAGAGGGACTCTCCTAATTATGGAAATAGCAAGAAAAGCAGAAGTAGATGATATGCTATGGCATCAAAGACTTGGTCATGTTAATTTTCAGAAATTGAAAGAAATGTATGAAAATTCAACGGTATTAGGATTGAAAAATTTACATAATATCAAAGGGAATTGCGAATCTTGTGTGTACATCAGGAAAAATACATAGAAAATCTTACAAAAGTATTCAATATAAACAATCTGAAAATATTTTGGATCTATGGCATACCGACATAGTTGGACCTTTGAATGATTCTTTTGGATATAAGTATTTCATTACTATTGTTGATGACTATAGTAATTTTACTTTCGTTATACCAATTGCTAATAAATCTCAAACTGCAGATTCCATAATAAACTTGATTATACAAGAAGAAAGACAGACTGGAAAGAAATTCAAGAGAATTCGAAATGATAATGGAGGAGAGTATATTTCAAATTATTTGAAGCGATGGTTATCTAGTAAGGGCATCTAACAAGAATTCACCACAGCTTATACTCTTGAAAGTAATGGAAAAGCCGAAAGATTTGATAGAACCATAGTTGAGTCAGCAAGAGCCATGCTAATTGATTCTAAATTACCTATAAAATTTTGGAGTGAAAGTGTTAAAGTAGCTGTACATATAAATAACAGAATTAAAATTAAAGAAACGAATACAAATCCTTTCGAGATATACAAGGGATGGAAACCAAACATTGTTTACTTAAAAAGGTTCGGAAGCGAAGCTTATGTTCATATAAGAAAAGAAAAGAGAAAGAAGATGGAACCAAAACTCATAAAGGGATTATGATGGGATATAGTATGATAAGAAAAGGTTATAGAATATATTTACCAGAAATGGATGAAATACATGAAGTATCAGATGTAAATTTTAATGAATCTAAACTAGGATATTATTTAATGAATAATAGTGGAAGAAATCTCGATGAAAATGAACTTTTCTTTTTTAGTAGAGAAGACCCAAATTTGATTTCTCACGGGAATGAAGACTCTGGTGGTAATAGAGAAGACCAAGTAGAAAACTTTAACATCGATGATGTACATATTCCTCTAGATGATAATGATGTAGATTTGAGTGAAATAGAAGAAATACCTCCTAATGAAATAATTACTACACGTAGAAGAGGACCAGAACCAGGAATGACGAGAGGAATGAGAGAAGAACGAGATCTTCGTTTGAGAGAAACCGAGGAAGAAGAACTTATAAAAAGGGGAGTGAGGAGATCTGAAAGATTAAGACTAATGAAGAATAAGGAACATGTTTCTGATAGAACTTATGAAATTCAATGTCCGAAAGATTACCAAGAAGCACTGAATTCAGATAATAGAGAACAATGGATTAAAGCCATGGAAGATGAGATGCAAAGGATTACTAAGTTAAAAGTTTATAAATTAATAGATAAGCCTAAAGATAAAAAATTAATCAAAAGTAAGTGGATTTTTTCAATTAAGAAAAATAGTGATGGATCAATTAAAAACTTCAAAGCGAGGCTAGTAGCTACAGGATATGATCAAATACTGGATAGTGATTACCACGAAATTTATTCTCCAACTATAAGACCTGAAACCATAAGAATTCTAATAAAAATAGCTGCAATAAAAAATGTTATTCCTCAACAAAAGGACGTTCAAACAGCTTTTTTATATGGTGATTTAGAGGAGGAAATATTTTTGATTCAACCTCCTGGATTTGAAAAGGGAAACAATAAGATTTGTTATCTGATGAAGAGTATTTATGGGCTAAAACAAGCAAGTAGAATGTGGAATAAGAAACTGGATGAATTATTAACCAATGCCGGAATGAAGCAATCTGCGAATGATCCATGCTTATATTATAGCAATTTTAAAAGTCATTTTTTATATCTGGGAATTCATGTGGATGATATACTTAGTGTAGGATCTGGTGACGATTTTGAGGAAAATATTTGGAAAAAAATAAAAAGAGAGATTGATATCACGGATTTAGTAGCTGCGAAAAACTTTCTTGGAATGGAATTTGAGTATAGGGATGATAGCATTTTTATAAATCAAAAGAAATATATAGAAGAAATATTGGAAGCCTATAATTTGCATGATTGCAATCCTTCGAAAACTCCGTTATGCATTTCTACAAATTATGATTTATTTGAGAATAGTAAATCGATTGATCAAAAATACTATCAAGAAATTGTTGGAAAGTTGATTTACATAGCAACTAGAACAAGACCGGACATATGTTATGCTATAAGCAATATGAGTAGATTTAATAAAGATCCTAGAGAGGTTCACATGAATGGATTGAAGAAAATATTAAGATATTTAAAGGGAACTATGAGCTATGAATTGATTTACTCTAGGGGAGATTCAAGTATTGTAACTTATACTGATGCGAGTTGGGACAGAACAGCTGATGCGAGATCGTATTCTGGTTTTGTTATAGAAATGGGAAACAATTTACTTAATTGTGGAAGAGTAATAAACACAAAGATCTGTTGCCTTGTCAACTGCAGAGAGTGAATTGGAAGCCTTATCTGAAGGAATTAAAGAATTAATTTGGACACGTAACATCATTAGAGAAATGAAGATTAATTTGAAAGATCAAATTACTGTTTATTGTGACAGTCAGAATGCCATTTCAATGATTAAGTAAAAAAATATGAAAGCAAGTACGAAGTACTTGAATAGAAAGTGCCACTTCATTAGACAAATTGTGGAAGATGAAGAAATTGAAGTTTTGCATATTCCTTCAGAAAAAATGAAAGCGGACCATCTCACCAAGACTGTGGATGCTGTCAAGCTTAAGAACTGCATAAGTGGTGGAGTTATTTTTGAAAAATGAAAATTGAAAATTTGAAGGGGAGATTTGTTGATGTTAATTATTTAAAATATTAATTTTCATTCTGTGATTGAATTAATCTGTGATTTAATTTATTCTGTGGTGTTGAGTGTATATAAATATATGTATTTCTTTGAGAGTTGTGTGGGAGAGAGTATATGTGGAGACGTTTAGGCGTAAGAGTTTGTAAGAGTTATTTAGGTTTATTATAGAAATTTATATTCATAGTTTTTGTGCCTTCAATAAAGAAGTTTTATGTTTTAATAGAGAGTATTTATTACGATTCTCCCAACATTTATTGCTCGCCGTCACGGCTTTAGGTCTCTACATGTGCCATAGATGAATAAATATGTGGTCTGCTTTTCTGCAGCCACTGGCGCCCGAATATTTGAACATGTAGAGTTATGGAAATAGTTATTAAGGATTAGCAGCAACGCGCGAAAAACGTATAGAATCTCCCGATTTTAACAGTGGAAAATGGTGAAGCTGCCTCGACAAGAACGAAGTGTAGTCGAGCATTCATCATTGTCAAACCAACCCATCTTTTCACCTTTCTTTTATTACTTATTATTATTTTTTTGTATATAATTTATTATAATAAATTTCTTTTTTAAAATGAATAATCAGCTATTTTTGTATTATTATTGTAGCGTAGAAAATTAAGACTTTGTATATCTGGAAATGTGAAAGTATTTATTGATGACGTCAGCACGACAAGTCGACAATTATCAACAACTCAACAAAACTATCTACAGCTAAAGAATCTTGAGCAAGCACGCAAATAAATATTTCGATCATTATTTTATAATGAATAATTAAATTAAATTAAATCTGTTTCCAAATGTTGAGGATGCGAAAGACAAATATTACATAATTCATTTTAAATAGCTAGCTGATGGCCTAAGTAAATTTAAATGGAATGAAAGAATGTCTGCTGTAAGGGGAACAATGTTAATGATTATTTAAAAAGAAGAGCTCACCCATATGTGAGAGTGTTGTGGCAGGGAAGGCATGCGTCTCCAGTAACCGAGGACTAATTCTGACTGCTCTAGCATGCAGCCTGGACTACAAGGCAACCCTACCCCAGGTCCAGAACCCCATGGGCATCTTCAAGGAGATGGCATGCTACAGGAGCTCACCACTGACTAGGAAGTGTGTGTGAAAGACTACACCAAGCCTGGTGTGGGGGCTGGAAAGTGTGGCTGGATAAATTGTTTAAAAAAAGGCCCATAGACCTCCCTGCCCTTCCTATGGTCTACACACCCCACGTGAGCTGCTAAACCCCGATGAAAAGAATCCCTCAGTGAGATGCCAAGAGCCCCTCAGTGATGGAGGCAGACCCGTGAGGCTCGGCAGCCTGGAGATGACCAGATAATAGATGAGCCTGTGAACCCCTACCACCACCAACAGCCTCAACCTTCATCTGAGAGGAAGGCCCAGAACCCATCACCCAACAAAGACATCAGGCATGAAATTGTCTTTTGCTCTTTCTGTTTTTTTTAAATAAATATTCATAGTAAAAAAAATTGAACATAATATATATTCACTAAAAAACCTTGATAGTATTAAGCTTTTTTTAATTAAAAGCTCTCAGAGTTCGCTCATAGGGGGCGCAGCATGGTTTGAACCAGTAGATGGCGCCAAATTAAAAAAAAGTGGCAGTTAGAACTCAGCAGGAAGACAGATAGCAGCTGACAGTACCGCTGGCGTCGGTGGCTTTCCCCCTACAGTAAGTCCCTTTTTCTATTCCTTTACATTTATTTTTGGCCATCAGCAATAGTCCTTTAAAGGTTTTTATGTTGTTTATATATATATATATATGTCGCAATCGTGGTTGATCCTGCCGACTCACTGTAGGATTTCGATTGAGTTGTGTAAGATCTTGTCGACTTTCTATAATATTTGTTTGAATCCTGGTGAATTGTTGAATCCTATGCCGGATTATTTTGTATTGGTGAATTGTGTGGTTGTGTGGATTTGATTGGATTGGTGATTGATGGCGCAGTCTTGGTCGAATGGTGGTTTTCCACAGGGAAGAACGAGCACACCTTGATGGGATAGAAAATAGACCTTGCGAAAGGGAGAGTGATGAGACTGGAGGAGGTACTTTGCCTTTCACATGATGGAGCGGACACTACCTTGGTTGGAGCCTAAGTTGAGCCCACCTTGCTTCTAGCACGGTCACCTGCCTTCCTTTCTACTTCTTGTCCGAGATCATCGTCATTAACTCTCTCGGCTTCTCATTGGTGGAGATCCTTCCACGTGCTCTCTGATGATTCGCTATCAGTTGGTCATGCTTAAAGGTGATTGGTTGTTGATTTGTCATGCTTAACTGTGATTGGCTTAGTACCTCCATTGTCGCCATGATTGCACTCTTCCAGGAAGAAAAAGGCCTTTGAACTTAAGTTTTATGGGTCCAGGGCAGTGACCTTTACTTCCTGGATGATGCAATCCTGTTAATTGTTATTTCCCTTTTCGCGAAGCCTAACTTTTATTAAATCTTTTTACGATACATTGCATAGATTGTGGTGGGGTTACATGTTGCTATGTACAGATTATCACAGATGCGCCCCTACATGTGAAGAATTCAAAAAAGGGGTAGCCTGAATTGAATTCTGTGGGAGAAAAGTAATTTTGTGGGGAAAAATTAATTAGGGAGCACCTTGAGGCTATATACAAGTATCATAGGTGAAATAAAAAGTGTGAAAGCGAATTGTGCTGGTGAAATAATTGTTGAGTAAAATAAAAAAAAATGATGATGCCTATACAATTATTCAAACTCGAGGTATGGAGAACTACATCAAGGGAATTTTCTGTTAGGGCTTTGGGAAATAAATTAAAAAAAATAATAATTAAAAGAAATCAAAGTGAGTTTTTGTTGGAAAAAAATTGAGTAAGAGAAAAATTAAAAAATATAAAAATGATGCCTATACAATTATTCAACTTGGTGTATGGAAAACTACATCGAGGGAATATTCTGTTAGAGCTTCGGGAAATCAAAGTAAAAATATAATTAAAAGAAATGAAAGGGAGTTTTCGTTGGAAAAAAAATTTGAGTAAGAGAAAAAATGAAAATAAAAATAATGCCTATACAATTATTCAACTTGGTGTATGGAAAACTACATCAAGGGAATATTCTGTTAGGGCTTTGGGATATCAAAGTAATAATAATTGAAATAAATAAAAGTGAGTTTTCGTTTGAAGAAAAAAAAACTTGTTGAGTGGTTGAAAAAATAAAATTGGTTAATAAAAAAAAAGAAAAAAAGAAGTTGTTATATAAATGGTAAATATTTTTATTGAGCATTGATAAATTCAAAAATTAAAAAAATGTAAATAAATTGGGTGAGAGAAAAGCAAATAACATGTATGTAGAGAGATACACAAAAATATATCTTAATGGTAAAAATGCCAGGGTGTATCTAGGTCACGCGGAGGCACTTCCGGTCTAATTATATCACCCGCGGGGCGAGAGTCTGTCCTTTGATTGAGAAATGTTCTTTGGTTGTCAAAGTTTGATTCTCTTTTAGAATTTTTTGTCTCTTGTGCGAATTTTGTGGGTGGAAACATGATCCTTCCCAAAATCGCGTTTATATTATGTGTACAGGAGACACGGGAATCTAATTAACCATAAGGGTGTTTTTGTTGTAATGTTTTGGAGGTGTAGTTTCGTCAAAGATATTAAGGCCGAGGGTTTTGTATTAATTTGTCCCGAGCCTTAATGCGTTCTAGGGGTTTTTATGCGGTCCCCTAGGGCACTTAAGTTATGCTCACCCGATATCCACTCCGTTATAATGGGAGGTCGTGACCGGAATAAAATCTTTTAATACAGGGTTCGAGGAAAGTCCACGACCCTTTTAAGTGGTCGTTCCTTCCTTTCGGAAGAAATGTAAGCTCGAAGGCTTTACTTTTTTCTTTTATCCTATCTTTGAAGTGGTAATGTGCGTGCTTTTGTTCGTATTTGGTCTTTAGATCTGAATTTCCATATTGGTCGTGAGTGTTGGATGCGTGTTTTATGTGGGTAAATGTAAGGAGTTGTTTGCGAGTGTTGGAAAATAATCGATATTTTTATAATTCATTTGGATGGCGGTGTTTTGAGAGTTAAATTTTTAATTTGTGAGTGGATTTGAAAAAAATCGAGGTATGAATTCTTTGTGGAGTTACTTAGTGTTTTAGAAAATAAAGGTGTAAATTGGTTAGTAAAAGAATCGAAATGTGAATTCATTGTGGAACTTGGGAATCCAAAGCTGTGGGGATGGTATGGACGATATTCGGTGACAGCCAAGCTAGCGAACGTTTTGTAAGTCGGGAGGCCAAGAGGTCGTGACCTCGATCGACGGGCGTCATTGCTGACCGGAAGAAGAGGGGGATGGAGGGGCCTTGGCAAGGGAACTTTCTAAATTGGTCCTGGCTGCCTCCCTCGGCTTATCTGGGGCGATCTAAATGTCCGCTAGAAGTTTTCTCCCAGGGTGTCCAGGACGAGAATTAGAAACGTATGGAAGGCACTACCTATCTGGAAGATGGCTTCCTGTAATTGCTGAAGCCTTTGGGGCTGTTGGGCATATAGTCCAAGGTAGATTACTATGGTTAATGGGGCGAGGGAGTATTGCATAGTCAGAAGACAGATAACAAGTATTAAGTGGAATATGGGAAATCTGCACATATTTTCCAATATGTTCTCCATGAGT